>JAQPPZ010001029.1:0-600000 GCA_028583015.1 Wollemia nobilis | reverse complement strand
ATGATGTTAACCCATAAGGAAAAATAAGGATTTATAGTAGATTTAAAATGTCTATGTACTAAACACAAAAATTATAATTTATACATTGAAATGAAGAAAATTCTACCATAATTTCATTGATCTTAAGATAAAATCAGTTCAAATTACATAAATAACATGCAATAAAATTATCAACTGATATTAGTTCAATTAGTTATATATTTCATCTTTCAAAGAGGATACCTAAGTTCAAATCTTGCCAAGGGATACATGCATAATTTCTAAATTTTTGTATTATCACTATGTGGTCATGAGAAATATAAGTAGGGTCTATTTAAATTCTATATACCCAATGAGAAAAAATACACATCATACAAGCACATTAAAATTATCTATTATAAATAAAAAAATAAAATTCAAATGACATCTATCAAATTGTGAATATTAATAATTTATTACAATAAAAATATATTCCAAACTTAGACATAAGATAAAGTAGAATGAATATCATAACAATAAATTAATAAACTCGTATTAACTATATTATTTATAAAACACAAAAAGTGATATTTTTCCCATAACTCATAGTTAGGAGCTTATTGTTGGTGTTTCATTTTTATTATACATAACTCTTGATTTAACTATACATAGATAGTTTTGTCCATGTATTTGTTTTTTTAAATTTATGTAACTAAATTTAGTCAATGATATTTATTTAAAATTTAGCATTCATGCCATTAAAATATGGCTTTTATAAGTCATAATTATAGGACAAACATATTATATAGTTAAATTATTATTTTTTTCATGATGATGAACATATTTTGTGTAAATGTTTACACATGAGCATGAATTTGAGTAGAATAGCATATTCACATGGATATGAATATGTCAAAATGATTAGTTACCCAGTAATACACCAATGTTATTTTATGGTATTGAATACTACAAAAATACAACATTTAACATTTTATGTATTTGTGTTTATCATCTTTTCAATATCAATAAATTATAAGAACAAGCCACAGGGTTATGCACAATGAAGAATATTTGCAAGTTGGGTGAATATTAGCATTTTAAAAAATGCAAATTAGTGATTTTGGGGGTTGTATACATCAACCATTTCCTCTAAAATTTTTAGGAGAAAACTAGGTACGATGTTTCTCTTTAGACATTGTGAATATGTGATCCTATGTTTTTTTGGTTTTATAGAGAATTGTAGTTGAAACAGTTGTAGTAATAAGATGGTTTTTATTTTACTATTTTTTTATCATTTATTAAAAATAAGTCAATGCTCTGTTCTCTACTTTTTTCCTTATTTTCTTTCTATTAAAATCTTTGATTTTCTATTTCTATTGAGATCAACTTTTCTATTATAATATGATAAATAGTTAAATACTTTGGTTCTCTAAGAACATTGTAATGCTTTGTTTTTTTTAATATATTTTGATTCCCTATTTCTTGTCCATTTTGTACTAGAATATTATATTTTCTATATTTGTATCTCCAATTATATATCACATACACAATTTTTTTTTCTTATATTGATTTAAATTTTTATATTGATTAGTTTTATGCTCTTATTAGTCACAAGTGCTATCTCTAGAAAATAAAGTATTTGCATACATTGAAAAATTACAATAAAGCATGACTGAAAATAGGTATTTATTTTATACCAACCAACCATATGATTATTATAATTACAATATTATCTTGAGGCTTTACAAAAGTAAGATATATTCAATATTTTATTACTTTTCTAAATTGAAAAATATTTTCTTTACAAGTAAAATATCACCTACTATCGATACAAATAATGGGGTAAATATTTTGTTGAAAAGAGTATCCTAAAATATTTTAGCCATATGTTGAAATCTAACAAGCCTTTGACATATGTGTAAATTCAAGGTACAAATGATTTTTGACAACTAAACAATTAGGTATATTTTTTGTGATTATTTTAAATAATGCTTTCTTCCTCAAATGATTAATTTGCATTTTGTGCCTCTAGGCATATTGATGATGATATGAATTATATTTCTATTTGATATTTTATTTTGTTAAATTCAAAAATATTTAAGAATAGTATTATATGCTACTATGCAGAATACCCTATCGACCCTGATAAGCCTCCACTTGAAGATATTCCTCACCAAGAGATGCCTTCTACTAAAAATTCTCTTAACAATAACATCCTACAAGAACTTGAAGATAATCCTCAATATTATATGCCAATTGAAAATCAAAGCGATAAATTAAATACATTACAATTTTCTTTTGAATCTTCAAGAAAAAAATAAAAAGAGAGGCATCTATCTAGGCTATTGAAATGGCATTTAATAATCAATGGGTAAAAAAAAATTCCCTGGATTGAGCCTATCCTAACTAAGGATAACTAAGTCAATGAAAAGTATGTAGATGCAAAATTTGTAGCTGGAATCTACGTAAGGAACAAAGACTGCAAAATTAGATAGATACAATAGAAAAACATGTTGGCAAAGTTTATTTAAAATTTATCAGAAGTGATGCTAAAATTAACAAAGTACATAGGTGGAAGAATGCATCAAAATGTATACATGTTAGATATACAATAGAATATGATAATCACTTAAATAAAGAACAATATGTTATTGAAAAATGTGGAATGATTGAAGCCCAATTTCATAAAATTCATAAGACCGCCTTAGATTCAAAAATTTTATAGTTTGCTATTGTATATAGTATTCTCAAGAAGGGTAGACCCATATCCAATGTTATTGAATATAAACACCTATTTCAACTAGCTAATATACAAAATCTTCGTAGTTCATATTTGTCAGATCGAAGTGGTTAGGAAATTGTAAAATGTGTATTATTAGTAGAGATGGAGGATCCGAGGGAGAAAGTAAAACTTGCTAGATTCATGTCACTTTCTATTGATGAGGTGATGACTATGGATAACACATCCTAGATTTGCATGCTTGTGTATACATTTCAAAATCATGTGAGGTGGCCTAGTTTTCTATGATTACCTAAGGTGGTTGAAAATTCAAATGCAAAAAAAAATTAATGTTGTTGAGACTATTTTAAATGATATTATGGGAATGAATTATATAGACATAGTCTCAAAGCTAATATTGCATTGGAGCTGATGGTGCTACTATAAAATAAGGGTATAGGAATTGTCTCTATGTTAAACTCTAAATCATAATTGCTCCATATATGATACCCATTCATTGCATGGCTCATAGAGTGAATCTTGCATATAAAATAGTGAACACTTTTGAAAATATTGCAAGAGTGGAAGACCTCATTCGTGAAATAAATTCTTATTTTTCTTGCGACCCAAAAAGGTTTGCAAAATTTCAATAGTTTTCACTAGGAGTTATAAAAGGAAAAAAATTGTTAAAAGATATGGATACAAGGTGGATTTTATTATATCAACTTGCACACATATTTTTTATAGAATATCAATCATTAACAAGGTTTATGTACTCAAATTGTAGGGTAGTTGATAAGGTAAAATATTTGTTGTTTCATTTGAATGACTTTGAAATCCTATTGATGTTATGTGGTATTCTTCGAGTGTTACTGCAAATGAGTAGATTAATTAAACTTGCACAAGAGAGATGGATCTATATCATTAATTTCCTGAGGGTGAGAAAATAAATATGTATGATTATTTATAGGTTACATGTGTCCAAAGAAAAAATTGAAGATCCCTTGTTTAATAGTTGGAATATATTAACAAATGTGAATGATCCAAAAAGCTTTTTGATGTCTAACATGAATGATCATATTTGTATTAATTTTCATGGAAAGGTGATGTCTCTTTATTGTTTTAAAATGTAATAAAGTGTAGTTGTGGATGATGTTGAAGAACTTCCTGTAACACACAATAGATTTCATATTGGTTTACAGAAAACTAAGGCAATTTTTTTTTAAAATGGAAAAATATTTGACAAGTGAGGTAAGAGAATGATTTCAAAGAGATGATTTACTTGAGGCCATGGGTGTGGTTAACCCCATATTTTGCGGTCCTTGTACTGAATTTAATTCTACACATGAGTTGTTTATTAAATATATGCTCATACCTATTAAGAATTTTAGTAAAAGTGTAGAAGTCAATGGTGTCAAAATCAAAGGTATACTAAAAAAAACATTTAAAACAATAGTCATTGCATTTTGGAAGAACAATGGTTGTGCATACACCACTTTTGAGTAACATCCATGAGACTAGTTTTGTTAGAATAAGAGAATATTCTCTTAATTTCCATTAGGATAGACACACTTGAGTTTCCACTCCTCCATGTGTCCTAAGAACTCTCAGTGGTGTCTTCATCATGTCTAATGAGGTATTGTAATCCAATGGTTCTCAGTGGTCAACTTTGCTATTTATACAAAGTTGATCCTTGGAATAAATCAATCAAGTATTTGCTTTTCTAACATGGTATCAGAGTGGGCTTTCCCTGCCCTGTGTACCTGAGAGAGGATTTCTCTCATGGGGGATTTCCCTCATGGAAATCCCCCCTCTCCTTTTCATTTTTTTTTCCTTCCCATAATATTTTTTAATAACTGAGGGAGTATGTTTTCCATCACTTGATGGATCAGAAACTAGAAAGTAATTAAAAAATTTGCAATTTACTCTGGAAAACTATTTTTATTTTTTAGGATTTGTAGATCGTTGCCATATTTTTTGGATGTCATCTCTTTTGATGGAGAACAATGAGGAGGAAAAACTCTGCTTTGATGGTGATGGTGGAGAATGTAACTTTGATTGCAACAACTCCTTTTGGCACAAAGGCATATCATGGCAATAAGAATCATCATCATCAGTATCCAAGCAGTTTTGCTATGTGGATACAAACCCTCTATTGTTTCCTGAATATTTTAGATCGTCAACTTCAATCATATTTTTCAGGGCCTTGCAACAATTTGAGCTTAAAACCACTCTTCCTATGATATTCTGTTGGTCAAGATATTTTTATTGAGACATTGATAGGATTCACCGTCGAAGGTCTATTCTTGCACATATCACATTTCAACTCATGGGTAAAATATTTAGATGCCCAAAGTTTTGAAGTTTAATAAATTGCTCGGGTATTTAAGAATTTGAAGATGTGTGAAGCTACGAATAATGAAAAGACAATGAGTGTGTCATAAATTTAGAAGAAATCTAGTTTTGCAGTTGCCACATAGTCTGGTAGCTAATGATAGCCCGTTAAAGCTTCCTGGATGAGCGATGTTGCCGAAGTCGCTATCGCGACCTTCTTAAAAATTATCTCACTACATTTTGTAATTCAGTATTACCAGATAATTTATTTAGCTGTCGTTCATTGGTCCCCAATGCCTGCTGATTGGAGGCGCCAGCGATGCTATTGTTGTCGCAAAGTTTTTCGCTGTTGACGGTGAAGGATGGAAAAAATTTTGAACATATCAAATATATGTGTTGAGTGCATTATATCTACTAGATTATCTAAAACCTTTGACAAACATTCACTAATAAGATTTATTTAATAGTCCATGACAGAAATATCTATATGCAAGTTTTTACACGGGCCCAATTTTTAAGTTGTAGCTTCCTCGATTCAAATCTGCCATCACGTGCCCATTTAGCAAGAATTATTAATTTGCATGACATGTTGAAGAATATGCTGCCACATGCTCTAAACTGTAGCCCTACTACCACAATTCATCACCACTGGATCGATGACGTTATGTTCTTGAAGAACCGGTCCACCGCCTGTTGAGGTAAATATTTAGAACGAGTTTTGTGGTCGTCTGTTATTTTTTAAATTTTTTTGAAAAACTTTGTTGACTCCACTGTGCCACAACTCCTGTATTCATCGATGGTGGGGGTTTGGTACATATGCTGCAGAAGAAAATAGGGATGTTTGAAGAAACTTACCAACAAATTATGGATCTACCATAAAATTGAGAGGTGTTGCCTATGTCGATGTGCGCCACTGCACAGAAATGAAATTGCACTACTGTCAAGACATGATCGATCGCTCTCTCAGTCTTCTCACCATCTCAAGAAGATCGACAATGTTTTGTTTTTGTTGCTCTTTGGTGTTATCTCCGATCTCTCTCCTCCATGCAGGTAGATTCGACGTTCCTCATTGGCCCTTACCTTTGGAAATTTTTTATTCTAATGGTGGTATAATCTTGCCAAGCTAGATTTTAGAACTGCAAATCACGGTTGCTAGGTTGCCAAAAACAAGAGTTTTCAATAGTTCTCTATGTATTCAGAATGTGCCATACCTATGTGTCCTACGCGGTGAAGAGCTACAAGCCTTACGGAGGGCCAGTTCGTGTATCTGGGGCTGGGCTGTGCTATTGAGATATATGCAAAACTGAAGCAGGCTAGAACTACATCAGGCAACAGTTGTCATATGCGTGGTTAAGGTGCTCATCATAGCATTTTATCCTGTGACTATCATCAAGCAGATGAAGATATTGCCCAGTACGGTGCTTGAAGTGCTTCCCAACATATTTAAATATAGAAGCTACTTTTGGAGAAATTTTACCTTGAACAGATGCAGTCATCACACTCAAGTAAAGAATTTCTACCAAAATGGAGTGAGAAACTGTTAAAAAGTTTTTAGTGTTATGAAGACGGGCTGTGGACCTGGATCCAACACACAGTTATGGATCATCATGAGGAAACAATCGACGATAATAAGACATTTCTTGTTGCAAGGGTCAATAAGGGTCCAAGGCAAAAGGAGAAATGTAATCAGTTCCAGGGGACATGGGTCCGCGATAATTCCTATCCTTTCTATAATGACAATAAATGCCCATTCATTTCTTACAAAGCAAACTATAAATCTAATGGGAGACCCAACACTCTTTTTGATATATAGAGATGGAAACCTTATTCTTGTAACATCCCTCGATTTAATGCCATGAAGAAAAAAATTGATGTTCGTTGTGACAATCTGCCCTCATTTCGATTGCACAACCCAACCATTGTTTTTGGAAGGTAACAGTGCTTGGGAGGGACTCGACTGCATTTTCTAATTGTTTTTTAGAGAGATGCCCCGATGCAGACGCGTACGGAGGCACAAATTGACATACAACTTGGATGTAAAACATGTTTTGCATGTTTTACCCAAACCCCTTGTACAACTATTTTTTTATCGGGTGCCTATGCTGAGAATGTTGACACAAAGTTTGAAATTGTTTGAGATGGTCTTCATTGGAAGTGATGTTTTTTAGCCAGCAGTAATGGTCGCTGAAGTTTATGAATCAAGCATGGTGTTGGCAATAACCGGTTTGGTCACGACTTTGGAGAATGGATAAAACCGGATGTCACTGCACAAAGTTTCCTACAAGATGTTCATTTTTGGCCTAAAGATCAAAAGACAATTGTAAATATTATAATAAATTTTTTTGGGGGGTTTATAGGTGGCTCGTATGCACCTATATTAGAATTGGGGGGTTGTCATTGCATCTTTGTATGCTTTTTTTTTCCTTAATAATTGTTAAAATTTATTTTGTTTATATATTGCTTAATATCAATAAGGTATTGATTATAATTTCAATCCTTAACAAATTAAAGAACTTACTAAAATATCTTTATTTTACTCTTTCTTTAATAATTTCATTAAGCAAATCTTTATATTAACATCTAAATTTCTCAATTTAATTTTTCTTTTCCAATAAATTTTTTACTATATATTTTGGAATATTTTTTTTTATATATCTAGCTTAATTGAAAAAAGGGGTATTATATACATTCCTTAATCTATTAAAGAATTTATAAAATATATCTATTTTATTCTTTCTTTATTATTTCATTAAGCAATCTTTATATTAAACATCTAAATATGTTCAATTTAATTTTTTGATTAGTAATTATTGGCAAAGAGTATCTTATTACTTCATATTCTTAAAATAAAAAATATATCTCTTTCTTAAAATTGTTAATCATTCTAAAATTAAATTAATCTTTCTAAAAAGTACAAATATTTTATATCACCACTCACCCATATTGGACATCCTAAATAACTTATAGTTTCCCTCAAGTAAGGGTGAGTTATTAAGATAACCAATATAAGCCGGGTTGATATTACCCTATGTTCCAAGTATCTATCTAATCAATACTTATAGTTTCCCTCTCATCAGGGTGGGTATTTGAGAAGAGAAGATATATAGGCCTGACATATTTGTTCTCTTTAAAACATACTTAATATCAAATCTACTCAAAATACTTATAGTTTCCCTCTTGTTAGGGTGGGTATTTTGAGTTATTTGGTGTTTCCTAAAAGCTTTGGCATATTTGTTCTCATTAACCTCATTATATATCAATTATCCTCAAAATTACTTATAGTCTCTCTCTCGTTAGGGCGAGTATTTTGAGAAATTTTGTATTTCCTCCAGGCTTCTATTAACTAATATCCATTGCATTCTCTAAATTAAAGTTAAAGGGGGTACTTTGGGTTAACTTCAAAATGAATTTAATGAATACAATTGATTTGGGTTAACTTCAAAATGAATTCAATGAATACAATTGATCCTCTCACTCCTCATAACTACCATACATGGAAACCCAAAATTTTAAAATTGTTCCCTTTTTCTTCAAATCATTAATTAAAATATGATGAAGATAAAAATGAACCTTGCAAAAACTCTCTATAGTGCATTCTCGATTGAACCCGACACTCCCAAAATTTCATATTCCCTTGTTTTTTGTTGTTCGTCCTTAAGTTTTGGACCTTGTTAAACAACCCATTGTGTTCAAATAGGTGGACATCACATATTTATGCTTGAGGAGTCATTTTGGACTATCCTTGCGATAGTGATGCTTCTTTTTCCATCCTATCTTCTCACCCTTTCTTGTGAGACACTATGGTTTTAGGGAGGATTTTTCCTTAGTGATATTTATTCTTTTAAGATCACATATTGTACATGGGTACCTAATCAGGCCTTGTTTCTAGGACTCATACTTGAGGAAATACCCCTTGTTTTGTTGTTTTTCCACTCCTTTTTGGAACATGTTATTCAACCCATTGTGTCATACAGGTGGATACCACTACTTATGCTTATGGAGTCAATTTGGACATCCTTTATAGTTTTTTATGGTTCTTTATCCATCCTATATTCACATTCCCTTTTGTGAGACACTTTGGTTTCAAGGGATTTTACTAGTGACCATTTTTCATGGTTCACAAGCACCAGTCTGGGAGTATGACTTCATTTCTGCAACAAGTCTCTAATTTTTCAAGACATCTGATGGGTCCATTGCAAAATTTTTAGTGGAAGTTATCCAAAGGGAGGGGTTTGAATAGGACATCTTCCTTCCTCTCAATCCTCCATACACATCTTCCTTATTCTTCTATTCTGGTAGGTGGTTTCCCTCCTTGAGGTTTTCTACCATTTCCCTTGTTTTGTTGGTTTTCCACAAGTTTTGGACTTTGTTATCAGCCCATTGTGTTATTAATATGATGAAACCACATACTCATGCTTGTGGAGTCATTTTTGGACAACCCTTGCAATTTTTTTGGTTATTTCTACCTCCTATATTCACACTCCTTTTTGTGAGATACTTTGGTTTTAGGGTTTTTTTTCTTTAGTGATCTTTATTCTTTTGATCACATGTTATAAATGAGTACCTTATCAAGCCTTGCTACTGACACTCATTTCGATGGCTATACCATATCTATTGTACATGAGTACCTTATTAGGCGTTGGTGTCGGTACTAATCTTCTATGGGTATGCCACATATTATTTATTCCTTTTTTGACTTACACTACTATCACTTAAGGGGGTGTTAAAGTGTTTTGGTGCACATATTTTTTCATCTCTCCATTCTTCTTGTTCGACAGAGGACAATATTCACAATTTGAAGACATACCTCTTCATATTATTCTTAGATGCACTTCATAAGCCAACATATTTAGAATGAGGATATACACTTGGACTATATTCCAATTGAGAATCAAATTGTAGATATCTTCACCAAGTCTTTTTTCTTCTCTACATTACCTTCAGTTGCAAGATAAAATTGGAGTAATACAGCTCCATTGACACAGAGGTCTTCCACCTCTCATTAAATTGGTTGGAGAATGATTTTTTCTCTTGTGTTTTTTTCATCATCTCTGCAATAGCATGTATTTTATGAGGACAATATTTTTTTATGTGTGATAGATGGTTTTCCCCAAAGGGGTTTTTTCACCATCTATAAATTGTATATGAGTACCTAATCAGGCCAAGTTGTTGGGACTCATCATTCTTTTGTAATAAGAGGACAATATTCACCATCCAAAGACAAGCTTTTTTTCTTGTGATAGTTGGTTTTTCGCAAGGGGTTTTTTCACCAACTATATATTGTAAATGGGCACCTGGTCAGGCCAAGTTGTCGGGACTCATCTTTATTTTTTTTAAAAAGGACAATATTCACAATACAAAGATAAGTCTCTCTTATTTTCTTAGTTTGTTTTTTCCCACAGGGGTATTTTCACCAACTATATAATGTAAATGAGTACCTAATCATGCCAAGTTGTCGGGACTCATATTTATTTTTGTATAAAGAGGACAATCTTCACCATATGAAGACAAGCCTCTCTTATTTTCATAGTTGGTTTTTTCCCATAGGGTTTTTTTCACCAACTATATAATGTAAATGAGTACCTAATCAGGCCAAGTTGTTGGGAATCATATTTCTTTTTATATAAAGAGGACAATCTTCACCATAAGAATAGAAGCCTCTCTTATTTTCATAGTTGGTTTTCCCCACAAGGGTTTTTTCACCAACTATATATTGTAAATGAGTACCTCCTCAGGCCATGCTACTGGGACTCGTCTTTATTATTGTATTAAGAGGATAATATTCACCATACAAAGACAAGCCTCTTACTTCCTTTTGATTGATCTTTTTTCCCATTGGATTTTTACCATCTCTTCAAAAATAAGTAATTGTACATGAGTACCTCATAAGGTCTTGTTGGGACTCATTTGTACAAATCTCCCGTAGTATCACTTAAGGGTGGCGTTAGAATAACAGAATATTCTCTTAAGTTCCACTAGGATAGACACACTTGAGTTTCCATTCCTCCATGTGTCAGGAGAACTCTTAGTGGTGTCTTCATCAAGTCTGATGAGTTGTTGTAATCCAGCGACTCTTAGTGATCAACTTTGCTATTTATACAAAGTTGATCCTTGGAATAAATCAATCAAATTATTTTCTTTTCTAACAAGTTCTATTGCATGTTTGTGGTAAAAATTATATCCGAGTACTTGTTAAAATTTTCCAAGAGTAGAACTATAAAGCATTACAATATTTGAAGAAACAAAATAGAATTAATTGATTTTTCCATGGATCAACTTTGTATAAATAATAAAGTTGATCATTAAGAGCCATTGGAGTACAACATCTCATCAAATTTGATGTAGAATATAATTGAGAGTTCACCTAACTCATGAAGGAGTGGAAAATCAAGTAAGTCTATCCTAGTAGAACTTAAAAGAATAATTACTTATTTTAACACCCCCCATTAAGTTATACTATGGGTGTATTGTGCAAATGAGTCCTAGCAATAGAGCCTGATGATGTATTCATGTACAATGGTTTCTTTTCTGAAGAGATGGTAAAAACCCCATGGGAAAAACCATCTATGAAAAAAGAAAAAATGAAGAGGCATGTCTTCAGTTTGCGAAGATTATCCTCTTAATACAAAAAAAGGTGATTCCTGGAAACATGGCCTAATGAGGTACTCATTTACAATATATATGAGATATGGTGAAAAATCCACATGGGAAAAACCATCTACTATAAAATAAAGAGGCATGTCTTCGGATGATGAAGATTAACCTTAATAATAGAAAAAAATGAGTCCTAAAAACATGGCTTGATGAGGTACTCATGTATAATATGTAAGGGAGAGATGATAAAAAAAACCACATGGGAAAAAATCATCCTCCAAAGAATACAATAATAAAATGAGAGGTGAAAGACCTATGTTTCAATGTAGTTGTAATAATCCAAGCTTATCTCGTAATTGTATGTAACACGGAGAAGGAAATGACTTGGTAAAGATGTCTACAACTTCCTTTTTAGTTGGAATATAGTCCAAGTATATCTCCCTATTCTAAATATGTTGTTGAATGAAGTGCATGTGTATCTCAATATGCTTGGTGAGCTGATACTCAACTAGATTGTGTGAAATATGAATTATGCACTTATTGTCACACCAAAGAGTAATAGTTTTGTCATCAAAAAAAACAAATTATCTTCTTCATCTCGATGAAGCCAAAGAGATTTCTGACTTGCTAAAACTGCTACCCTATATTCTTTCTTTGTAGATGATAAGACCATTGCTTTTTATTTTTTGCATAACCAACCAATTGGAAAAGAACCAAGACAAAATACATAGCCATAAGTTGAACATTTGTATTCTACTGAACCTACCCAATTTGAATCCATGTAGCCAATGATATCCATGTATTTTCCCTCATATAAGATCCCAAAGTGAGTAGTTCCTTGCAAGTAGCAGAGGATTCTTTTTGCTGCTTGCCAATGACTAAAATGAGGTTGATGTGAGAATATGGATATTAAGCCAATAACATATGAGATATTTGGATAAGTATGAGTAAGGTATAACAGACTCCCTACAATATGATAATATAGAGTTACATCACATAGAGGGGATGTATAGGAAGTACTTAGATTGACTCTAGACTAAAAAAGTGTAGAAGAAGGTTTGCAATATATCATTTTAAACCTTTTAAAAAGATCAAGAGTGTATTTTTATTGACCCAATGAAATTCTTATATATGTTTCATTTATTTGGATCCCAAGAAATTAATGAGCTAGACCTAGATCAACCATATCAAATTTTTTAGAGGGGTCTTTTATAGTCTGAATGTGAGTGAAGTCACTACTAGTGAGTACTAGATCATCAACATATAGAACAAGTATGGTGATTTTTCCTTCATCTCTCCAAATGTAGACTGTGTTGTCAAACTCACAATGAGAAAAACCTGAGGAAATAATAAAGGAGTCCATTGGTTCATACTAAGCTCTAGGATATTGTTTGAGGCCATAGAGAGACTTCTTTAGCCTACAAAAAAGGGAGCAGTCTTGAGTGAAACCAATAGGTTATTCCATGAATATATCTTCCTTTAAGTCCCCATGTAATAAAGCACTTTTTACATCCATTTCAAAGATAGGCCACTTTTGGGAAGCAGCCATAGCAAGAACCAGTCTAACATAATCTATTTTTGAAACTGGTGCAAAGGTTTTAGCATAATAAATTCCTTCAGTTTGAGAGAAACCTTTGGCTACTAGGTGAGCTTTGTGTTTGTCAATTTCTCCATTAGGCCCATATCTTGTTCTGTAAATCCATTTACGATGAACCAATTTCCTTACTTTAGGTAGGGAAACCAAATCCCAAGTTTCACTTTTTATTAATGAAGAGAATTTGTTTTCCGTGACATCATACCATTATTCAATACCACTTGCTTCTTTGAAGGATTGAGAATCATAGTAAATATACTGACAGACAAGACCAGTACCTATGGAGTTTGTTAATATAGATTATGGAATATTTTGGATGTAAGGAGTAGCTTCTTTAACAATGGTGCAGGCCCATTTTGGCATAGTGGAAGGATTAGAAGGGGTGGAAATACTTTGATTTGGAGTTATAGGTTCCTCATATTGATCAAAAATCTATAAATTAATCTCTATAGTTGTTTATTCATTATATTGAGGTTCTACTATAGGAGAAAGCTCAATAGAGTAAGAGGATGGTTGAGGATATTTTTGAGGGAATGTTTCATCAAATTGGACATTCCTATGAAAAACACCTCATGAGTTATGGGATCAAGAAGCCTATGCTTTCATTTCCTCGCAATAACAAACAAATATGAAATTTTTTCTTTTCTTATCTAGAACCTTCCTTTTCTTCTTTGGGATGTGTGCCCAAGTAGTACACCCAAAAATATTAAAGAAGTAGACATTTGGTTTTGAGCTAGTCCATGCTTATTTAGGAGTGAAATGGTCAAGAGATTTATGAGGTGTACGATTTTGAATATAGTTTACATAATTAATAACTTCTGCCCAAAAAACTTTTGGAAGATCTCTTGAATGGAGCATACAGTTTACCATTTCCTTCAATGTTTGGTTTTTCCTCACTACAATGCCATTTTTTAGTGGATTATGGGAGATAGAATGTTTATGTATGATGCGATGACTTGATAGAAATATTGAGAACTCATTACTATAGTATTCCCCCCATTATCTATGCAAATTTGCTTTATGTTGCAAGAGGCCTGATTTTCAACTAAGGCTTTGAAGATTTTAAAGTGGGATAGAACATCACTTTTGTATTTTAGGAAGTAGATCCAAGTTCTTCTAGAAAAGTCATCAATGAAGATTAGAGTATATTTTGTTCCTTTGAAGAAGGCTCTAGGAAAAGCATCAAGTCACTATGGATTAACTTTAGAGGGGATGAGGCTTTTAGAGAACCACTTGGGTGGAAAGGATCTTCATGTTGCTTTCCAAGAGCACATACAGGACATAATCCATCAATATAAAATACTTGAGGTAAGCTTGTTACCATTTCATGGGTGTTCGATTCCTATAGGTAGTTATAACTAAGATGACCAAAACTTTCATGTCAAATTTTGCTTTCAAGATCTCTATGAGCCACAAAACAGGAGATCCCTTCTAGATTTTTGAATAATTTAAAATGAAATAGGTGAGTATTGTGATAAATATCTCGTTTGGCTATAAGAGAGTGGGGGTGTTGAAAATCTCTTATCTCAACTCCTATTGGAGAGAAGAGAACAATTTTCCCCTTTCCATAAGTACAAATATGATAGATGAAGAGGAGATTGTTTGCAATGTTGGAACATAGAGAACATTATTGATAGAGCCACCATAAATGGATATGCCACCATTTCCTTTTACTAGGATAAAGGAAGAGTCACCAACTTCTATGCTACATGTTGAACTTGAGGAGATAGAATAGAATGACTCATCTAAAGCAGTCATGTGATGAGTTGCTCCAGAATCTAGGACCTAGTAATTAGATGAAGTATTGGTGGTATTCCCTTGAATATTTAGGGCTTTTCCTATTTTATTTTTATTGTCTATCTTTTGATCCTTCATAGCTACCTCTAGTTGTTGTAATATTTTCTAGCATTTGTTTGCAAAATGAATATTTTTTTTATAATGAGTACAATTTATGGGATTCCTTTCTTTATTTTTGATTTCTTTTAGAAGATATTGAGGCTACTAAGGCTTTGAGGAAGAGGAAGAGATCTCATATTTTGCGTGTTTTGTTTCTTCCCTAGTTAGTCTATCACAAAATTCTTCTAAGGAGGACATTTTAAAAGTTACACCAAGAGCATATTTTGTAGATAGAAAGGTGGTTGCAAAGATTTGAAATACAACATTTAGTTTAGAAAGAATTAGATAAATGCATTATTATTCAGTTTTATTCTTCCCACTACCTTTGTATCGAGTTAGGACTTTTTTTAATTTGGTTAGAAAGTCAACAATATTGTTGAAGTCTTCAGGAGATAATGTTGTTAATTTTGTTTCTAGCTATATTGATCTTATTTGATCTATTTTCCCAAACAAATTATTTAGTTTCTCCTAATATTCATAAGGATTTTAAAAACTTGTAATGCGAAACCATAAGATTTCATTTACATTAGAGCTTAAAATACCCATTGTTTCATACATCTTCCCTTTATGAATAATTTTTTCATATTATTTTTCAAACTCAGGTTGCTTTTCTTCTAATAGGTGTGTGAGACCTTTCTAAGAAATGAGATTTAATATTGGGGTTTCCATGTATGGTAGTTATGTGGAGTGAGAGGATCAATTGTATTCATTGAATTTATTTTTCCAAAGAAATTGAAGTGAACCCAAACTTCCCCTCTTTAATTTTAATTTAGAGAATGCAATGGATATTAGTGAACAAAAGCTTTTAAGAAACACCAAATATCTCAAAATACCCACCCTAACGAGAGGGAAACTATAAGTAATTTTGAGGAGATTTGATATTAATATTAGGCTAATGAGAACAAATATGTCAGGCCTATATATATTTTCTCCTCAAATACCTGCCCTTACAAGAGGGAAAATATAAGTATTGAGTAGATTTGATACTTGGAACATAGGCTTTTAATCAGCCAGACTCCTATATTGGTTATATTAATAACCCGCCCTTACGTGAGGGAAACTATAAGTTATTTAGAATTTCCAATATAGGTGCATAGTTGATTTAATATATTTGCTCTTTAAAATTTTTTAAGAAAGGAATAATGAATTGAGAAAAATATATTAACAAGGGTTAATTAAAGATATATTCTCACTTAAATTCCTTTATCAAAAAATATATATATATAAATTAAGAAACTCTTTGTAAAAAATTAAATCATAATAAGTTCATTAATATAGAGAACTCTTGCAAGAAAGGAAATAATTAAATAATATATATTAATGATATATCCTCACTTTCATACACTAAAAAAATCTCTATATAATATTAAAGAACTTTGGAAAGAAAATTAATTAGAACAAAGTACGTTGTTTAATATGAAGATTTTATTTAAGAAGGAATTAAAGAAAGAATAAAATACATTTATTTAAGATATTTAATGTATTAAGAAATGTAATTTAAAATCAGTTATCCTCACTTATATTTCATTACCAATATTTATAAACAAATGACTTATAACAAAGGTAATGAGGCATAAATAAAAGAGGTAAAAATAAAAGAGGCAAAAATTGACACAATAACAACCCCACTCGATCCTATGATAGATGCAAAAAGGCACCTATAAAAAACCCCCAAAAAAATATATTATAGAGATTACAACTGCCCTTTATATTGTCGGGCCAAGGAGAGGTCAAAAAAAAAGGATAAAAACTTTTGAAGGCTACAAATTTAAACATAGATCAGATGCATATTTTTATCTTAAAAAACTTAGCAAATTAGAGCTGAAATTTAATTGACGTCAGATAGAGGATAAGAGGTAGTGAGGAAACGTTGATGTTGCATCTTCCAAAAAACAAGTGATGCCAATGGACAGAGAGAAAGGAGCTTTGAAAGGCTATAATCACTGTACTGAGAGTTGAGTAGGGAAGAAACATAAAATATTATAACGATACTTGAAGGGTTGGTATCCATGATAAGTTGGATTGGAGCTTAGAAAAAAATGGACTTTTAAAGGTTTGTGTAGACACCAAAACAGCACCAATCCGATTATGTGACTGCAAACACTGATCGCTTTGACAAACACAGCCCCCAGGGCAGCCCTCAGAGGTTAAACAATGGTCTTAACCACTTTCATAGCAATTTTGTAAGGTCAAGAAGCAATTTGGCACACTTGGACACTTTGCCCAGTATTCGTCTCACCCGGGGACGAATTCTAAATAGAATTCGTCCCACCCGGGGCCACGGATTTCGAAATCGTCCCCGGGTGGGACGAATTCTAAGCTTAACGGGCAAAAAGACAAATGGCGCCAAGTGGCAGCCCAGAACAGTCAGTTGATGACTCCTGCCTCGCACGCGTGTGTAGGTGGACAGAGGGGCCGTTAGAGGACTCGTCACAAAAGGCATTTATCAAAGCCCAAGTCAATGGAGGACTCCCCTCCCTCATGGGAAGACAAGACTGCCACATGGCGCCTATGACCAACACATGGCATTTGTGCTTCCCTCCCAAAAGAGACCCCATGGGTCTATAAAAGGTGGGACTTTTCTCACCCAAGATATACGGGTTGAAGGAGTTTTCAAGCAACGACGAGTTGAAGACCCACTTGCATCCCTTTTGGTTCACCTTCCCACATCCACCAATCTCTTTTGCAAGGGAGGTTGTTGGGTGGCTTTTGGAAGCTTGAACCGGACCCAAATCCAACACATGGACACCTGAACCAACCAATTCGCCGACCCCCCAATCCTAAGAGGTTTTGGGCCCATCCCTAGTGGATTGGCACCGAAATCAAGTGCCAACGGTGGGAGGCCCACTTGGGCACCCCCGCACTTTCTAGGTTTTAGAGCATTCTAGATTACTTTTTTCAGGTTGCATTTTGTGTTATTATGTTTGGTTAACTCATAGCTGCAATTTCGTAACTTTTGGTCAGATTCTAGTATGTTTTGTGTCGCTTTGTTGTTTCACTGACTTGCAGGTGGCGAGATCAAATTCCCGAGGGTAGAGGCCAAATTGGGAGAATCCGACCATCCGGGTCATCCCAAAATGGCCCCAATTACATAACCCCCTGTTTGCAGGCATTTTGGAGGTCTCGAGAATCGACATTGGAGCAGAGTCGGTTCGGCTTCTTCAACAGGAAGAATTCGTCCCACCCGGGACGAATGCAGAAATCGTCCCCCCTTCCGGTTGAAGCGATTGGCCTTGTCTCAGTGGCAATGGCCTTTTGGTAACATTTTCTATCTTCTCAAGTTTTGCAGATTTAGAATCATTTTGTTTACTGTTTTAGATAAATGTTTGCATGCATCTTTTGATGATTTTAGAAGAACGAACACTTTTCACTTGCAGCAGGTGCTACTGACATCTTGGTTGTTTCTTTGTTCGTAGGAGAAGCAGCAGAGGTGAAGAACTCATCGACATCAGCGGCGGCATCATCTTGGCCCGCCCATTGCAATCGTGGGCACGCGAAAAGAGGAACATTGAGTGATTGTAATCGAATTCTTTTAACGCTCCTAGCCCCCAAAAAGGGAGGAGACGTCATTGTAACAGAGATCAAGGGATATTAATGAAAGGGCTGTGTTTTCTCCATTTGCTTCTGTCTCTTCCAATGCGTCTCTTTTCCATTTCATGCACTTTACGTTTCTAGGACTTAAGCGCATTTGATTTTGGTTGCAATCGCAATTAGTGTTTCCTTTGCCCGAAATCTCGTGCTTTCAGTGGCGATCACGGTGGGACCCTGTTCCCTGTTTTTAAAATCATAGAAAACTGATTAAATTTTTGTGTTTTGTGCTTGACAGGTACATTTTTTTGTTGCAGACTGCTATTCGTCTCTGGCAGGGACGAATTCTATTCTGCAATTCGTCTGACCCTGGGACGAATTCAAATTCGTCTCTGGGAGGGACGAATTCTGTTCTGCAATTCGTCTCCCAGAGGGACGAATTCCTGCCTATGGATTTTCAGAGCAGAAATTCAGAAGCAACTGGAGCAGGCAGAGAAGAGGTAGGGATTTTTATAATCTCTGTTAAAATTTCTGTTTCTGTTTCTGTTTCTTTGACTGTTTTCATTTTTATCCTGCATTGCTTAGGGAAAATCATTTATGCTTGTTTCAATTTTCGCTAAATAAAATGAATCTCACACACTCCACGCAACAATTTTAAACCAAGGAGCTGGTCGTAAGACCCCAGCCCTTGAGCAAGACCAACGGTGGGTTCATCACCACCTTGGCTTAGCTTTGCATCCATTTCCCGATTGTCAACTGTTGTTAGGCGTAAATCCTGACGAAAGTAGACCGAGTGTCGCTGGGGTGATTCCCATGCGCGCGAGGATAAGTTTTCTATGGTAGGTGCCATTAATAGGACAATCCCCCTTCCGTACCGCCTACGTACCACGTACCTTCTGCTCTCACGTACCTATAGTCTCCCTCTCGTAAGGGCGGGTATATAGAGAGGTTGGTATATCGGCCTGGTTGGTATATTGAAGGGGCTACCATTTTGGGAGTTATATGAGCCATCATAATGCATTTAAACGATCTTCAAAACCTACAAAAACAAAACAAAACATCAAAATGCACTAAACCAGTTTAGGGCACACCAATAATCCTTAAAAGAGATAATCACGGTTTTGTGAATGTGTGTGCTTAATTCTGCTTAGTGTAGACAAAAAAAAATCATAAACGAGATAAAAACTTATTTAGATAGCATAGAAGCACCGCAATGGTGTACACCCACAGTCAAGCCCAATCAAGGGCAGAAGCTCCGAAAGGTACACAAAAAGCAGGCACAAGTCGCCTTCACTTCAGTCTTGAGGATTTGGTCATACCGCCTTATAGGTCTAACCTACAAAAGAATCCAATTCAGAATCCTCGGTGGGGTATGCCTATTCAAAGCAGCCCCTTTCGGGAAGATGCCTTACATGTAGACCTTGACATAAATAGAGAATCACCTCTTGAAGTTAGGCATGAGTGGCCACCGCGCGATGAAGCGCTAGACAGGCACACCGTCCATTTGGAGGGGCAACGTGGATATGGCGTCCCTTCTTTACCTATCATCCGAACAGAGAGACCAAATCCGGAGCGCAGGGCTCCTTACATAGGGCGACCTAACTCCGCCCACCCCCTTTACACCCGTGAAAGGGAGTACGAGGAAAGCCATCGCATTCCTCGAGGGCAACAAACAACGCGGGAACCTTGCATTTCCGCACCAGCAGGATATCATGATCACCCCTTGAGGCCAGAACCTCGAGCACATACCGCTTACCTCGACAGAGGGAAGCGACCCATTGAAACCTTAGACCAACAAACTCGAGGTAAACACATAGGAGAAACATTCGAACCTCCTGAGAAAAATAGGGTAGACCAAATTGACCCGATAGTCGCCAGATATACCACCCGTCAAGCCCAAATCATGCGGCTTAAACAAAGTCATCAGGAGATAGAGTATCGACACCGCTTGGATAGAGAGCGCATGCAACGCGAAGCGGATGAGTTACGCTATGAAATACCTGAGAGGGGGCCAACCCCTCGCATCCAAAGAGCTGAACAGTATGAGAGGCGTAATCCGTTGGTGCAGGACAGGTCTCCACGACCTCGTCAAGCTCTGCCTCCAAGACCTCATAGATTCAAGAGGGAGGCAACTCCCCAAAACAATGATGGGTACCTTCGGCAAGAGCTTGATCGGGGTCATAGGTTTCGCCCGAGAGACTCCTCAAGAATTTTACGAGGAGTATGAACCAGAAGATGAATATGTTGAAACTCCCCATCAAGGCAAGGAAGGATGCCATTCGGCCACCCCTCCATAGGCCTCCAGTTTACCGTAACTTGCAACAAGAGCGAACAAGAGAGGAAGAAATAAAATCTTCCGATGCATACCAAGCGCTATTGGAGCGTTTGGAGTCTGTGGAGACAAAAGCTGCTGGGCATCAAAAACCCACATTACGTCTACTCCGCAGTAATCCGGTGCATCCCTCGGTGCCTACACCTCTTTACCCCGAACACTTCAAGTTGCCTCAATTGGCAGTTTTTAAAGGTGAAGAGGACGCACAGGAACACGTTACACGATTTCTAAGCCAATGCTTCGGCATCCAAGATAATGACGCATTGTTGCTTAGAACATTCATAACCACATTCGCAGGCCCTGCCTCGGATTGGTTCACACAACTGCCCAAACACAGCATAAGCAATTTAGATCAATTAGTAGACGCGTTTCTTGAACGCTTTGCCTTCAACACAAGGAAGAAGGCATCACTAAGTGATTTAGCGAGCCTCAAGCAATTTGAAGAGGAAACAATGGCAGCGTACGGGAATCGATGGAGAGCTTTGCTTTCTAGGTTACCCTACCGTCCTCCTATGTCTGATCTCACGCAGATGTTCGCAAAAAGTTGCTTAAAATCAATCTCTGGTCTATTGTTACTGCGACAATACGACAGCTTAGAAGAAGCTTTGGCGCAAGCCAGAGTCATAGAAGAGATTAAGATAGGCGAAGGCGCAATTGCCAAGCCTAAGAAGAAAGAGTGGAATAAAACCACTAAAACTGGGACAACGCAACCACAACACGCTGCAAGTCAACCAAGTTGCGATAAATGTTCCCGCGCTCGTGCAAGAAACGCAGCCTCAAAAGGCTAACTACCGAGCGGTGCCTCCCGCTTATGAAAGAGATAATAGAAGACAGGAGCAAAATTACCCGCGTCGCCCTAGGCAAAATTTCACCCCATATGCGGAGTCTAGGGACTCCTTATTTGACCGCTTGTCAGCGGCAAATTTAGTCACTCTGCCGAAAATCCAAATTATAGACCCTAACATTCCCAAGCCTAGGGGGTACAGAGAGGAATTGTATTGTAGATTCCATAGGCCCAGAGGACATGACTTGAATGGGTGCTGGAAATTCAAAGACCTAGTCCAGGATTTGATCGACAACAGAACATTGGTTGTGGACAACCCCATCGCACCAAACAACCAACAAATGGGGGTATTCAAGGACCCCTTGCCAGCCCACGAGGCACAAACAAAACCACTCCAGATTAACGAGGTGCGACAAGATCTTCCCACACAGGGATTTGTGGGAATGATTAGCATAGTAACAAGGAACAGAAGGTACCCGACAGCTGCCCCTGAGGTAGCTACGAAGGAAGTTTCGGCAACATCGCATCCTCAACAACGCCCAACGCAGTTACCTCCGCCTAGACCTGAGGTCACGATACGAACCAAACTCACGCAGAGTTTGCGGACCACGTCGGCTAGGTTGTCCATCTACGAGCTTATTCAACAATCAGCTCCCCATAGAGAAGCTCTTATGGACATTTTAAAAGCCATTGAATTACAACCCCACGAGGCAAATTCTTTCAACGCCTTCGTGGGACATGTGAAACAATGTACGGAGCCGGTCATCACATTCAGAGAAGATGAGGTCAAAACGATATCAAATGACATGGCAGATCCACCCCTGCACGTTATCGCGCGGGTCAACGGGATTCCGTACAAGAGAGTGTTGATAGATACTGGCTCGTCCAGTAACATCATAACCACTGCAGCCTTAAAGCATTTGAAGCTGCCAGCCTCTCACATCACAGCCTCCACGTACACACTCCGAGCTTTTAATGATGCAATATGCTCGACAGTCGGCACAGTCGTTATGCCAGTCCAGGTAGGACAAAAGTCAATACCTACACCTGTGCCATGTCTTTGGAAGGTGAAATGGCTTATAATATACTTGCTAGGGCGGCCTTGGATCGGGGATATGAAATGTGTCCCTTCGATCGCCCACGAGTGCTTGAAGTATGCTTATGAAGGAGAAATACATGTAGTCCCAATGGACTTAGAGCCCTTCAAGTATTGCAATGCGGTACAATTCATACCTCAATCGACCCTCCCTTCAACGCATTTGGATTTCCAATTAAATCCATCTAAACAAGGTCCAATACCGCGAGGCACCACCGGTGGCCAACAAGGCAAAATCCCGACCGGGTGAGACTTCATCATCGGCTCCTTCATCATCAACGCCACCTATCATGGCCCAACAGAAGGACAAGGGAAAACAAATCATGGAAGAGGTTAAGCCCTTAGAAGAAAGGTTGCCCACAATTTCAACAATAACAACAGAGGAAGCGCCCAACGCAACGGAAACCAAGATTCCTGAACCACCAAACATGGAATGGACTCAGGAAGGACTACCGTTTCCTCCCACCCAATCATCAACAATCACTGTTGAAATGGCCGATACGAGGCTCGGGGGAATACTTAGTGCAAAATGTTGTGGCAACCCCCACACTGGAGTCGGTACAAGACATGGGAAGACCTCGCCTTCCCATTGGAACAATCGTCCCTCTAGGCTACCCACCGAACCAGACAAATTTTGTGTATGGGGGCTTTGATCATGGTCTTGAACCATGCCAACAAAAGGAAACAGACGAAGAGCCTTTTGTTGAAAACATCAATTATCTGTCAAACCCAGAATTTGCCCTAAAATATCTCGGCCAATGCAATTGGCATGGATACGGGCTCGGCCAGATATGAGTAAGGGATGCAGATCCTTTGCCAACCAAGATATCAGATGCCATATGACAAGTCGGGGGTAGGGTTCAACCATCCCCTGCCATTAGACATCTTGGTTGAAAATATGCAAGGCCTAGAAATAGGCAACAAGGGGGGATTGGCATTGGGTCCTTATGCCAATCCGAATACAGAATACACATTGGGAGACTACCTCCCATGGTCAACAAACACCCCTGGAAGCAACAATAATCCCTCTTCTTTGCTAGAGAGAGGCGAAAGTTCAGAGATTAATCCTCAAAGAGAACATCAACGGCTGCCAGACATCTTTCTGAAACTGTTCCCCTTAGAGGTTCCAGATGAAATAACACAGTCTCAAGAGAATCAGGTCCCTCCACTAAGAGTGGAACAACCGCAATGGGACCAGATTAATTCACTGGAACAGGAAGAGTCCTCAACGTCGCAAGCAACAGATGCTGAAGAGGATGAACAATTTTGGATCTATGAAAGTGATTCAGAAGATGAAACTGAAATGGACTATCTCAGACATGCGCGACGACATCACCGCGCTCTAACTCATGAAGATCTAATGGGACAGATGGGCATACTGTTAGGGCATGAATGGCATGTAGACCCAGCGAGGTGGGACCAAGTGTTGGATCCATGGCTCCAAATTCAAGATGAGCATCGTCCACCTCGAGATCCCATCATGACAGCAGTGCGAGGGAAGACCCTGCCCTCCTTTTCACAAAATTTGCACCTAGGGAAGATCCATTCGTGCCCGTACCTCTAGAGCCAGATCCGAGTAGCAAAGTCATACACCAAAACACTCCAAGGATTATCGCAATCTCTTGGTCACCCAAAAAGCTCCAAGGATTATCGCAATCTCTTGGTCACCCAAAAAGCTCCAAGGATTATCGCAATCTCTTGGTCAATCCAAAAAGCTCCAAGGATTATCGCAATCTCTTGGTCAACCAAAAAGCTCCAAGGATTATCGCAATCTCTTGGTCACCCAAAAAGCTCCAAGGATTATCGCAATCTCTTGGTCAACCAAAAAGCTCCAAGGATTATCGCAATCTCTTGGTCACCCAAAAAGCTCCAAGGATTATCGCAATCTCTTGGTCAACCAAAAAGCTCCAAGGATTATCGCAATCTCTTGGTCACCCAAAAAGCTCCAAGGATTATCGCAATCTCTTGGTCAACCAAAAAGCTCCAAGGATTATCGCAATCTCTTGGTCACCAAAAAGCTCCAAGGATTATCGCAATCTCTTGGTCAACCAAAAAGCTCCAAGGATTATCGCAATCTCTTGGTCACTACCAAAAAGCTCCAAGGATTATCGCAATCACTTGGTCAAACCCAAAAAGCTCCAACGATTATCGCAATCGCTTGGTCAAAAAAAATCAAGAAATTCAAAAAAACAAAACAACAAAAATCATCAAAAACAACAAATATTTGCATCTCAATTCTAGGCATACTCAAATTCATCAAAAAATTCATATTCTCGCACCTCATATTCACCTTCACCAAAAACAATCCATCAAAATTACAAAAATACATAGTTGCATTAAGCATTGCATCCATACATTGCATATTTGTAGTCATACAGGTCAAAGGCACCATAAGCTGCAATAGCTCTGATAGTCCATCTTGTTCCGCATTGTCTCATGTTACAAAAACAACAAAAACACCAAGCATAACTTTTACCACACTACAGTCAGTGGTCTGGGAATGTACCAAGAGTTTCAGTGATTCAGTCATCATTTTCCTCTTTAGCCATGTAGTGTATCAAGTCGAACAGATTTTACGAAGGTAGAGTCATACTTGAAATACACCTTGTTACGTAACATCCCAACACAAATCAAAACACTAAAATTCCCAAATTGTGTGAACGAAAGATGAAACCTGCAAAATAATCTAGGTCACCACAAGCGAAATGGTTATCTTGCTCATCCCCCTGTGCGAATGACCCCTAGAATGCTGAGAGTTGGCAAAAGGACAAGCATCCTCCCTACCCAATTCCCTAAGAATCCCTAAAGTTCTCAATAGTTGCAAAACACAAAAAATTTGCAAAATGTCAAAACTCCAAAATTTGACAAACTACAGTGCACACATCAAAAGGCACAAACAACAGTGATTTTCGTCACTCCATAACCCCAATCCCTTGCTCGAAAGAAAAACAAATCAAAATAAACAGTGATCTCATCACTACAATGAGCAAGTATCCCAATACAATTGAAGAAAAGAAGGGAGTTGACCTTGAATCCCTGGAACTCTCAGCATTCTATAGGTCATAAGGCAAGCTTCAGTACCAATTTGGTTGATAGCCTATCGGTAATAGAAGTAAACCTCCCGCATGACGATATATCTGTCACATTAACTTGCGTACAGATCAATGTTTGCATGTGGATGAGCTAGCTTATGGCATCCTGGATTACACCGTAGATTAATCTTAGTACATACAACAAAGGAATTCGTGGAGCTAATTAGGTGATCCTCAGTACAGGTTCGGTTGAAAGCCCATCTGGCACTGGCGGTATCCTAACAAATACCACTAAATGAACTCAATTGCACACACAGGGATGTGAAAAATAACTGGGTCAAAAACAAGTCCGATTCATACCTTGTTCAAAAGTCTTGTAAGATAAAGTACAGTCATGGCTAGTGAGTTAAAACCGTCTGAGTCTCAGAAAACCTTAGCTACATTTCTAAACCAACCGCGCTACTTTTCATCCTTAGAATACCATCAAAAAAATACAAAAATAGAAAAACCACATGTATACATGTAAAGTCATGCATCACAGCAATCACCTAAAAACAAAATAACAGAGTTCTAAACAGTCTATGGTGCCATAGCCAAACATCACAAATCCCATTCATCCATTTCATATCTGCATATCACATATAAATAAAAAAAAACATTTGCATTCATCATAGCATATGCATCCATCAAAATAAATCAACATGCATACATCCATATTCATCAACCATCATGCACAAGATCAAAGAAAATCAAAACAACAAAAACAACAAATAAATGCAACACAAAAACAAAAAGCAATAAACATTGCCGGACACAAGTGCTCTTGCACTTAACCTCTTGGCATAGAAAACTGATGTCGGGTTTACATTGTCACTATCCTACTCCCTAAGAAGGCTACCATAGCCGGACCGCTCCACGGGAAGACTGGATTTTGACAATTTCATCCCCAATCGACGTCACAAAAAGCAAAAATCAAAAACAACAAGAAAATCAAAACAACACAAAAAGCAATAAACATTGCAGACACAAGTGCTCTTGCACTTAAACTCTTGGCATGGCAAATCGACATCAGGGTCACAAATTATCACTATCCTACTCCCTAAGAAGGCTACCATAGCCGGACCGCTCCACGGGAGACGGATTTTCGAAAATTTAATCCCCAAATGGTGTCACAAAAAAAAAACAACAAAAACAACAAAACATGCAACATAAAAACAAAGCAATAAGCATTTCCAGACACAAGTGCTCTTGCACTTAACCTCTGGGCAAAGAAAATCGATGTCGAGGTCCAAATTATCGCTCTCCTACTTCCCCAAGAAGGCTACAATAGCCGGACCGCTCCACGGGAAGTTAGATTTTCGATGATTTCACCTCATTACAGCATCACCAAAAGGGTTAACACCCACCAAAAATAGGTCCAAATGTTGGAAAAATTGCACACGCTTAACGGTAAACCCTCTAAAGGCACCCTTGCACAAGTCATCTTGGGTCAAGCGACTCGTCGCTTCTCTCACGAAGGTCATTCCCTCATCGATTCGTCGCTTGAGGGGGTAGTCACACTTAGTCACCAACCAACAATCACACACCCAATTAAGGAAAATGACATGCATTCAAAGAATCATTGACAAAGACAATCACGCTCCCGCTTGGGGCGATAAACAAGCAACAATCAAATCAATCAAACACTTGGCATTTCGTGAATCATGAACACAAGGTTCCCCCTGAGGATAAAAACGCCCTTTGCCTGTTCATGATTGATCAATGTCTAAGTTCAAGTCACACCTCAACAAAACAGGTTAATACTTGAAATCAAATTCCTTAGCTCGTCAGAAGCAAGGATTCAAGAATGCATGCCCTTTCCATACTTGGGGCATCAAAAGTTGGTTAGGTTACCAAGAAACCCTAATCATTAGTGCTTTGGTTATCTATTTTTGCTCAAGCATCTGCGTCACCCGCAGCGCTTCCCAAAAAGGGGCATCTGTAGACACCAAAACAGCACCAATCCGATTATGTGACTGCAAACACTGATCGCTTTGACAAACACAGCCCCCAGGGCAGCCCTCAGAGGTTAAACAGTGGTCTTAACCACTTTCATAGCAATTTTGTAAGGTCAAGAAGCAATTTGGCACACTTGGACACTTTGCCCAGTATTCGTCTCACCCAGGGACGAATTCTAAATAGAAATCGTCCCACCGGAGAGCCACCCGGGAGATGAAATCGTCCCTGGGTGGGACGAATTCTAAGCTTAACGGGCAAAAAGACAAATGGCGCCAAGTGGCAGCCCAGAACAGTCAGTTGATGACTCCTGCCTCGCACGCGTGTGTAGGTGGACAGAGGGGCCGTTAGAAGACTGTCACAAAAGGCATTTATCAAAGCCCAAGTCAACGGAGGACTCCCCTCCCTCATGGGAAGACAAGACTGCCACATGGCGCCTATGACCAACACATGGCATTTGTGCTTCCCTCCCAAAAGAGACCCCATGGGTCTATAAAAGGTGGGACTTTTCTCACCCAAGATATACAGGTTGAAGGAGTTTTCAAGCAACGAAGTGCTGCCGAGTTGAAGACCCACTTGCATCCCTTTTGGTTCACCTTCCCACATCCACCAATCTCTTTTGCAAGGGAGGTTGTTGGGTGGCTTTTGGAAGCTTGAACCTGACCCAAATCCAACACATGGACACCTGAACCAACCAATTCGCCGACCCCCCAATCCTAAGAGGTTTTGGGCCCATCCCTAGTGGATTGGCGCCGAAATCAAGTGCCAACGGTGGGAGGCCCACTTGGGCACCCCCGCACTTTCTAGGTTTTAGAGCATTCTAGATTACTTTTTTAGGTTGCATTTTGTGTTATTATGTTTGGTTAACTCATAGCTGCAATTTCGTAACTTTTGGTCAGATTCTAGTATGTTTTGTGTCGCTTTGTTGTTTCACTGACTTGTAGGTGGCGAGATCAAATTCCTGAGGGTAGAGGCCAAATTGGGAGAATCCGACCATCTGGGTCGTCCCAAAATGGCCCCAATTACATAACCCCCTGGTTTGCAGGCGTTTTGCGAGTCCTCGGGAATCGACATTGGAGCAGAAGACGGTGTCGGCTTCTTCAACACGGAAGAATTCGTCCCACCCGGGGACGAATTGATAAATCGTCCCACCCGGAGAATTCGTCCCACCCAGGGACGAATTATAATGAGAAATCGTCCCACCCAGGGACGAATTCCAGTTGAAGGCAGATTGGCCGACTGTCTCAGTGGCAATGGCCTTCTGGTAACATTTTCTGTCTTCTGTCAAGTTTTCAGGCTGTTTAGAATCATTTTGTTTACTGTTTTAGATAAATGTTTGCATGCATCTTTTGATGATTTTAGAAGAACGAACACTTTTCACTTGCAGCAGGTGCTACTGACATCTTGGTTGTTTCTTTGTTCGCAGGAGAAGCAGCGAGAGGTGAAGAACTCATCGACATCAGCGGCGGCATCATCTTGGCCCGCCCATTGCAATCGTGGGCACGCGAAAAGAGGAACATTGAGTGATTGTAATCGAATTCTTTTAACGCTCCTAGCCCCCAAAAAGGGAGGAGACGTCATTGTAACAGAGATCAAGGGATATTAATGAAAGGGCTGTGTTTTCTCCATTTGCTTGTGTCTCTTCCAATGCGTTTCTTTTCCATTTCATGCACTTTACGTTTCTAGGACTTAAGCGTATTTGGTTTTGAATGCAATCGCAATTAGTGTTTCCTTTGCCCGGAATCTCGTGCTTTTAGTTTGCTTCTTATCACTACTCTTGAAAGGTTAATAAAGGAATTGAACTTTATAAAAAATTAAATAATTAAATACCACCTCTTTTTGTGATTATGATACGTAGGGAAGGCATCATAGTATGCAGAGAAGGTTCTAAGAAGATAAGATTCTCGAAATACGCCAGAAAGGCACACACTAGAGAGGCTCTCAGGAACAAGGATGTTACAATCTTTGTTTTAGCAGAGAGTCTCTTGTGGTTGCATATGTGAAACACAGGGAAGGTGATTGATGTAACAAAGAATGTGATGAGAAGAGAGGCTTCCTGAAAGACGAGAGGAAGGCAATGTCACTACATACATAGAGATATTCCTTAAAATAGAATATGTTAGGCATAAAAAAAACTAACACAAAGCATAGAATGAGTTCTATTGAATATGTATCTACGATGCACTTGTAGAAATCCTCAAAGGATAGAAGATGATAGGCACCACTAAAAAATCACCAGTATAATGCTTAAATGAAGAAACACTATTCATAACAAGAGAATAATATTATTCAAACACTGTTAAGATGATTATATAACAAAAAAACTAAAGTTCTTCCTGAGCACTGAAGGACAAAAAAAATAGAAGAATTTCAAGTTGAATGAAGATTTGGAAATCACAAGATCTTAGAATGATTGATATTTAATTAGGAAAATACCTGTTTTATGATACATAGTCTCTATGCGTGCAAATATAAGTGGTGGCCAAAAGCCACGTTTCTAAAAAAAATAAATGGACTTTGGTCTATTCAAAGTTAGACCAAAAGTCCATTATATTTTGATGCGAGGAGCATTGCTTCCTCTAATTAAATATATCACAAAGATATAATGAAATCCAAACTCCAATTAAAAAAAAAATTATATTGTCCACCATAATATTGATGCCTACGAATCTTTAGTCTCCACTTTTGAGTGATACGCAGTGATGGCTAAATGGAGCCAAAGAAAGTTGCGTTTGAGATGGAGATTTTTTTTTAAAACATAGGCATACGAGGACAACACATAAATTTTTTTTTAAAAATGAGGAGAGTATTTGAATAACAAGGTAAAACAATATTTATCTAGATATTACCATAAGCAAATTCCTCAAAAAAAATTGCAGATATAAAAAACAATCTACAATAGATATAAAACCTCTTTCTTTAAAAAAAAAACAAAATATAGGAGAGTAAGAACCATTTTGAGAGGCTTCCTTCAAGAGAGAATGCCTAGAAGAATATATCTTGCTCTGGTACAATGTTAGAATTTCCCAAGAGTAGAACTACAAAGCATTACAAGATTTGAAGAAACAAAAATAGAACTGATTGATTTATTCCATGGATCAACTTTGTATAAATAGCAAAGTTGATCATTGAGAGTCGTTGGATTACAACAACTCATCAAATATGATCTAGACTATACTGAGAGTTCACCTAACTCATGGAGGAGTGGAAACTCAAGTATGTCTATCCTAGTAGAACTTAAGAGAATAATTACTTATTCTAACACCCCCCTTAAGTGATACTAGGGGTGTATGATACAAATGAGTCCCGACAATAGGGCCTGATGAGGTACTCATGTACAATGATCTTATTTGATGAGATGGTAAAAACCACATGGGAAAAAACCATCTATCAAAAAAGGAAGAGGCATGTCTTCGGTTTGCGAAGATTGTCCTCATTGACAAAAAAAAGGATGAGTCCCGACAACTTGGCCTGATGAGGTACTCATTTACAATATATAGATGGTGAAAAAACCTCTTGGGAAAAAACCATCTATCAAAAAAATAAATATAGAGGTATGTCTTCGGATGGTGAAGATTGTCCTCAAAAAAAGAATGAGTCCCAACAACTTGGCCTGATGAGGTACTCATGTACAATTTATATTTTTTAGGAGAGATGATAAAAAAACCACATGGGAAAAAACCATCCTCCAAAGAATACAATAATAAGAAGAAAGGAGAGGTGAAAGACCTCTGTTGTTTTAATGCAACTGTTTTACTCCAAGTTTCTCTCACAACTGAATGTAACACGGAGAAGGAAATGACTTGGTGAAGATGTCTGCAATTTGATTTTCAATGGGAATATAGTCCAAGTATATATCCCCTCTCTGAATATGTTGTCGAATGAAGTGCATGTGAATCTCAATGTGCTTGGTGCACTGATGCTCAACTGGATTGCATGCAATATGAATTGTGCTCTGATTTTCACACCAAAGAGTAATAGGTTTGTCATGTGAAAAACCAAATTCTCTTAGTATCTGATGAAGCCAAAGAGCTTCCTAACTTGCCAAAACTGTTGCCCTGTATTCTACCTCTATAGATGATAAGGCCACTGCATGTTGTTTTTTGCATAACCAAGCAATTGGTGAAGAACCAAGACAAAAGACATAGCCAGAAGTTGAACATTTGTCTTCTACTAAACCTGCCCAATCAGAATCCATGTAACCAATGATATCCATGGATTTTCCCTCATATAAGAGCCCAAAGTGAGGAGTTCCTTGCAAGTAGCGGAGGATTCTTTTTGTTGCTTGCCAATGACTGAAATGAGGTTGATGTGAGAATCTGGATATCAAGCCAACAACATATGAGATATCTGGGTGAGTATGAGTAAGGTATAACAGACTCCCTACAAGCTGATGGTATAGAGTTGCATCACATAGAGGGGATGTGCAAGAAGTACTTAGAGTGACTCCAGACTGAAAAGGTGTAGGAGAAGATTTGCAATCTATCATCTTAAACCTTTGAAGAAGGTCTAGAGTGTATTTTTGTTGACACAAAGAAATTCCTGCATCTGTTTGATTTATTTGAATCCCAAGGAAGTAATGAGCTAAACCCAGATCAACCATTTCAAATTTTTTAGAAAGGGAGTCCTTGATAGTCTGAATGTGAGTGATGTTACTACCAGTGAGTAGTAGGTCATCAACATAGAGAACAAGTATGGTGATTTTTTCTTCATCTCTCCAAATGTAGATTGTGTGATCAGACTCACAATGAGAAAAACCTGAGGAAAGAAGGAAGGAGTCCATTTTTTCATACCAAGCTCTAGGAGCTTGTTTGAGGCCATAGAGAGACTTCCTTAGCCTACAAACAAGGGAGGAGTCTTGAGTGAAACCAACAGGTTGTTCCATGAATATCTCTTCCTTTAAGTCCCCATGTAAGAAAGCACTTTTTACATCCATTTGAAAGATAGGCCACTTTTGGGAAGCAGCTAGAGCAAGAACCAGTCTAACAGAATCCATTTTGGCAACTGGTGCAAAGGTTTCAGAATAATCAATTCCTTCAATTTGAGAGAAACCTTTGGCTACCAAGCGAGCTTTGTGTTTGTCAATTTCTCCATTAGGTCCATATTTTGTTCTGTAAATCCATTTACAATGAACTAATTTCCTTCCTTTAGGTAGGGGAACTAAATCCCAAGTTTTATTTTTGATTAAGGAAGAGAATTCATTCTCCATGGCATCATCCCATTCTTTAATACTAGTTGCTTCTTTGAAGGATTGAGGATCAGTGGAAATGGATTGACAGACAAGACCAGAGCCTATGGAGTTGCCTAATCTGGATGATGGAAGATCTTGGATGTAGGGAGTAGCTTCTTTAACAATGGTGTGGGCCCATTTTGGCATAGTGGAAGGATTAGTAGGAGTGGTAGGACTTTGAGTTGGTGTTGTAGGATCCTCATATTGATCATTAATCTCTAAATTAATCTCTAAAGTTGGTTCTTCATTATATTGAGGCTCTATTATTGGAGAAGGCTCAAGAGACTCAATGGAGGAAGAGGATGGTTGAGGATATTTATGAGGGAATGTTTCATCAAATTGGACATTCCTATGAAAAAATACCTCATGAGTTGTGGGATCAAGGAGCCTGTATGCTTTCATTTCCTCACAATAACCAACAAAGATGAGCTTTTTGCTTTTCTTATCTAGAGCCTTCCTTTTCTTCTTTGGAATATGCACCCAAGAAGTACACCCAAAAATATTGAAGAAAGAGACATCAGGTTTTGAGCTAGTCCATGCTTCCTCGGGAGTTAAATGGCCAAGAGCTTTATGAGGTGTGTGGTTTTGAATATAGTTGGCATAGTTAATTGCTTCTGCCCAAAAAATTTTGGAAGATCCCTTGAGTGGAGCATACAGTTTGCCATTTCCTTTAAAGTTCAGTTTTTCCTTTCTACAATGCCATTTTGCTGTGGATTATGGGAGACAAAATGTTGATGAATTATGCCATGACTTGATAGAAAAATTGAGAACTCATTACTGAAGTATTCCCCCCATTATCTGTACGAATTTGCTTGATTTTGGTAGAGGCCTGATTTTCAACTAAGGCTTTGAATATTTTGAAGTGAGATAGAACATCACTTTTGTATTTTAGGAAGTAGACCCAAGTTCTTCTGGAAAAGTCATCAATGAAGGTTAAAGCATATTTTGCTCCTTTGAAAGAAGGTTCTGGGAAGACCATCAAGTCACTATGGACTAACTCTAGAGGGGATGAGGCCTTTAGAGAACCACTTGGGTGGAAAGGATCTTGATGTTGCTTCCCAAGAGCACATCCAGGACATACCCCATCAATAGAAGAGACTTGAGGTAATCCTATTACCATTTTATGGGTGTTTAATTCCTTTAGGTAGTTGTAACTGAGATGACCAAATCTTTCATGCCAAATTTTGCTTTTAGGATCTCCATGTGCAACAAAACAGGAGGCCCCTTATGAATTATGGAATCCTTTGAAGTGAAATAGGTGAGTTTTGTGATCAATATCTCCTCTTGCTATAAGAGAGTTTGCATCTTGAAGGTCTCTTATCTCAACTCTTGTTGGTGAGAAGAGAATTGTTTTGCCTTTTCCAGAAGTGCAAATATGATAGACTGAGAGGAGATTTGAAGCAATGTTTGGGACATAGAGAACATTATTGATGTAACCACCCTCAATAGATATGTCACCTTTTCCTTTGATTGGGATAAAGGATGAGTCACCAACTTCTATACTACATGTTGAACTTGAGGAGATAGATGTGAATGACTCATCTGAGGAAGACATGTGATGAGTGGCTCCTGAATCTAGAACCCAGTATTTTGAAGAATATTTTATAGCCTTACCTTGAACATTTAAGGCTTTCCCTATCTACTTTTTAGTGTCTATTTTTTTATCCTTCATTGTAGCCTCTAGTTGTTGAAGTCTTTTCCAACATTTGTTCATAGAATGACCATTCTTTTTGTAGTGAGTACAAGTTATGGGACTTATTTCTTTCTTTTTGAATTTTTCTTTAGTGGAGGTGGATGCTACTAAGGCTTTAGAGGAAGAGGAAGAGATCTCATACTTTGCAAGTTTTGTTTCTTCTCTAGTTAGTCTCTCACAAAATTCTTCTAAGGAGGGCATTTTGAAACTTGCACCAAGAGCATATTTTGTAGATAGAAAGGTGGTTGCGAATATTTGAAATACACCATTTAATTTAGAAAGAATTAGATAGATGCATTCTTCTTATTTTTTATCCTTGCCACTACCTTTAAATTGAGTAAGGACTTATTTAAATTTTGTGAGAAAGTCAACAATATTGCTAAAGTCTTCAGGAGATAATGTTGTTAATTCTGCCTCTAATTGCATTGACCTTATTTGATCTACTTTTCCAAATAAGTTCTTTAGTTTCTCCCAACTTTCATAAGGATTTTTACAATCCGTAATGTGAAACCATAAGCTTTCATTTACATTAGTGCTTATAATACCCATTGTTTCATACAACTTCCCTTTATGAACAAATTTTTCATATTCTTTTTCAAATTCAGGTTGCTTCTCTTCTAGTAGGTGTGTGAGCCCTTTTTGAGAAATGAGATTTAATATTTTAGGTTTCCATGTATGATAGTTATGAGGGGTGAGTGGATCAATTGTATTCATTGTATTCATTTTGCCAAAGAAAATTGAAGAGAACCAATAATTCCCCCCTTTAACTTCAATTTTATTAATTTTAGAGAATGAAATGGATCAAAAAACCTTTGAGAAATACCAAGATCCTCAAAATACCCGCCCTAACGTGAGGGAAACTATAAGTAAATGAGGAGGTTTGATAGAATAATAAGGCCAATGAAACAAGTTTTATGTCAGTCTTATATATCTCTTCTTCTCAATTACCCACCCTTACGTGAGGGAAACTATAAGTAAAGAGGAGAATTGATACTTGGAACATAGGCTTTTATATTTATATCATCCAGATCTTAATATCGAATTCTAATTAACCCACCCTTACGTGAGGGAAACTGTAAGTAATTAGAAGTCCAACATTAGGAACATAGGTGATTTTTTATATATTTTTTAATGAAATTGGTAAGTTTATTTCATTAAAAAAAGGAAAGAAATATTATGAAAAAAATGATAAATGTTTGAAAATAAAAAATTAACTTAATTTTATATAAGAAATATCCTTATTAGTTAAGAAGGAAATAGCTTCTTATTAAAAGGAATAGCTTCTTAAAGAAATAGTTGTTTAAGTTAACAAAAAAGAAATAAGATTTCTATTTAATAGTTATTATTTACTTCTTTTTTTTAATAAAGAACTTAAATAGGAATTAGATCAAAACATAAGTAAATGAGGCAATGACCAAAACCACAACAACAACCCCCCTATGAATCTCTTAGAATAGGTGCTAAAAGTTGCACCTAAAACCCCCCAAAAAAAGATATTTTGAATTTGAGATTACAATATTATCCTTTTAATTTCTTGTAGTGGCCAAGGAAAGGCACTAAAGAAAAGGATAAAAGATCATAGAGTTTTACAACTTAAAGTTTGCATAAGAATTAAAAGGTTTCTAATGCTACGTCCATCAACGAAAAGAGAGAGACATTACAAGAGACTTGAAGGTGCAGCGAGGGAATATGGAAGGCCCTAAAAGGCATGAACTTCGTTGCATAGAGGAAGTATTAGTATAAAACCAAAGAAAAAATAAATATTTTAAAATATATACCTGGTTTTTTTTCCATAAAAGACCCGGATGAGCGCTACAAAGACGTCAGAGATGCGCAATAGCTGTGTCACCAGTGCACACGAAAGACGTCACCTTTCGAGTCCTAGGGACAACGCTAAGAAGAGAGGCCCATGGAAGGGTTTTGAAGATGACAGGGAGCCCAACTGCCTCGAGATCGATGTTGCCAAAAATTGTAGCATCATTGTGGTCGACGATGTCCACGACCAACTGCATGACGTTCTCTTCCTTCTCGAGTCCCAGGGACGATGCTAAGCAGAGAGGCCCGTGGAAGGGTTGTTGAAGACGTCAGATGGCGCTAAGTAGAGAGTTCCCAAAATGCAGAGAGTCTTTGAAGCGTAGTGAATGCTGCGAATGACGTTAGTGAAGGCACCACAATATATCCTATCAAATATGCTCTATATTGAAAACACAATGCAAACACTATTTTAAAAATATATATTTTGAGTATTCGCAGAGGATCATGACTTTGATAAATAAATTTAAAAATTGTAAAGCTCTTCTCTAAAGCATCGAGGGACAAAAAAAGAGGATAAGCTATGAGTAATATAAATATGGAAAATCTATTTGCTCCGATCGTTTAGCTTTAACTAGGAAATGCCTGTTTAGGAGAATCGTTGTGCGCAATAAAAGCTTTGGCAAAGATGCCACGTATTTTATACTAATAATGGACTTTGGTTATTTTAAAGAAATAACCAAATTTCCACTTTACACCATGCGAGAAACGCTGCATATAGTTAGAGTTATCACGAAGTCAAAATATTTGCCAAAAAAAATTCCAATGATTTAAATTTCACCAAATGCCTATAATTTAGGCTCTTCAATGAATGAAACACATCCAAGGAAGCATGCGTTCGTTAAGAGGGAGTTTTTTTTAAATAGGCATAAAATATGGAGAAAAAAATTCAAAATTTATATATTTTGTAGAGACAGATAAGCAATTTCAATATATTTTGAAAAAATATTGAGGAGAATATTTGCATAATATGGTAAAAAAAATATAGAAAACTATTTAGATATTACCATAAAAAAAATTCTCTAAAAAATTGCAGATATAAAGAGAGCAATCTACAATAGATATAAAAAACTCTTTCCCTTTTTAAAAAAAACAAAAGGATAAGAGATAATGAACCAGTTCGTGAAACTACCTTCAAGAGAGAATGCCTAGTAGAATCTATCCTGCTCTAGTACCATGTTAGAATTTCCCAAGAGTAGAACTACAAAGCATTACAAGATTTGAAGAAACAAAAATAGAACTGATTGATTTATTCCATGGATCAACTTTGTATAAATAGCAAAGTTGATCATTGAGAGTCGTTGGATTACAACAACTCATCAAATCTGATCTAGACTATACTGAGAGTTCACCTGACTCATGGAGGAGTGGAAACTCAAGTATGTCTATCCTAGTAGAACTTAAGAGAAATATGATCTAGACTATACTGAGAGTTCACCTGACTCATGGAGGAGTGGAAACTGTAGTATGTCTATCCTAGTAGAACTTGAGAGAATAATTACTTATTCTAATATTCTCCAACCCGACCCTTAGTAAGAGATACAGATTTTCTTTAAGCTTATCCTTCATAAATATTTTTAAAATATTATTATCTCTTAATTTATATTGTGTTGTCCTCTTCATTATAATTATTTTTTGTAGAAATTTCTTTGCTACCTCTATATTGACTTGCATGCTTTGAACTTGTAATTTCAAATTTTTAAAATTTGACTGCAAAAGAAAAAATCATAAGTTAGTAAAGTTATATGATATAATTTATACAAAATATATGTAGCTAAATTATCACCTTGACCACATCTCTTGAAGCCAAATCAACTTTTATGTTTTTCTTATTGTAAACCCATTGGTTATAGTATGCTTGGGCTTTAGCATTGATGTTCTCAATTCTATTCAACATAACATTTAAAACTTCATCATGAGATGAATTCCTACATGTCACTGATTATTTCTATGGCCTACTTTAGATGACTACTACGCTTCTGTGGTTCATTCTCAACCCAATAAAAAAGTGTCTCCCTTCTAGTAATTTTTTTATAATAGGTATTATTTCCTTTATAAGGATTTTAGCCTGAATTTTCCAATCCTTCATAACTTTTAAATATTGAAGCACCTTGTATTGGAGGATTGCTTCAATACCATCACACATTGAATATTGTACATCAAATTAACTTTCTCACCCTCACATTGAGTATGAGAGAGGAATTTCCTAGCAGGAGGTGATAATATTTGCTCAGCTAATGGGGTTGTTGTTTGTTCTACTTCTGTATGTGGATATTCAAGCACATCTATCACCTAAAATCCCAAAATATTACCCTACAAAAAATATTTCTCATCAAGCGGAATATTATCTAATACAACATTTGTCATTGACAACTCTCGTACAAAACTTGTGTTAAATGAAAAAGGGGGAAAAATTCCCTACAATCTTGGTTGTAGAAGTGCTTTTCCCGTTCCACGGGCCATATTGACCTGGCATCTCATTTTCTAAACCTATGGTTGTTATAATTTGGCAGTAGCCTCATGATTTTCTACTTTTGGCTTCTCACCAATTGTTCTTGAGAGCCACCATAAAATAGTTAAATAAAAAATTGCCAAAATATTAAAAAAAGATAAAAAACTTTAATTTCAAGTAAATAGATAATGATTTATCTAAAGTCAATTTGATTTCATATACAATTTTTTGGATGAGGGTGGTGTTAAAAGGAATCTTGAAGGTGTTTCAAATTGTAGTTGGGCCAAAGATAAATTATATAAAACTCAAAATATTCTTTTTGAATACCCCCTTAGTGAAGCAGAGAATAATTACTTGCATCTTGGATTATGAGGTGGTTGCCCTTCCATATATTTACCTTTTAATACCTTTGTTTAAAGGTAGGATCAAGATTCACATTGGGGACCTATGGTGGAAATATTATAGAGGAGGTTAGTCATGTGGAAAAAATACCTCCTCATTCAAGTTAGAAAGGCTAACCTAGTAAAGTCTAATATTCAAAGTATTTCAACCTTCTTCTTATCTATGTTCAAAATTCCTAATAAGATTTTATCGAATATTAAATATATTCAAAAGTTGTTTCTTTGGTCCAGTTCTTATGAGAAGAAAATAATTTACTTAGTTGGTTGGGAGTAAGTCTGAAGACCTAAAAATTATTATGGATTAGGTTTTTGTAATATTAAGTAGATGAATAAGACTCTAGTTGCAAAATAGAGATGTAAGTTGGTTAATCAACCTAATACTAGTTGGGTTAAAATTGTGTTGAACAAATACTTGAGACAAGAGAATTTTCTACTTGTTGAGCCTCTATCAACTTCTATTTAATCCTTTTGGTTGAGATTGCAAAATTTGAGGGCACTAGTCTCCAAAGGTTATAAGTGGAGGTTGGTAATAAACTCAAGATTAATTTTTGGAGAGATATTTGGTTGATGGACAAACCCCTTGCACTGATTCCAAATTTGGTATGTTTGGATCCTAGGATCATGCTGGTATTGGGTCTAAGGTGGTTGAATTTATCGAGGTGGTTTCATTTGGATATTTGAAAATTGTTAGACCAACCTATTCTCAATAATGTTGAACTTGAAGCTTGGATTCTAATTGCTAATAAGTTGAAGTTTCAGGTCATTAAATAGATAAATGAAGAGGATAGGATCTTTTGGGTAGGGAAAATAATGAATCCTTTTCAATCATATCTACCTATAATATACTAGTTGTCAGGACTCCTCCATGGATCCCACCTTTCAAAGTATGGCTTAAGGGTCTAATGCCAAAGGTGAATATCTATTTTTTGGTTAACAACTCAAAATAATATTTTGACCATTAAAAATATTTTAAAAAGAGGTTGGTTGATATCGAACAGATTCTATCTCTATGGTGTTAATGAAGAATAGATAAGTCATATATTATTTCAATGCTTGTTCTCTATGGAAGTTCTTAACTCTATTTTTAATTTTTTTGAATTGATTTGGATGGTGTCGAGTTTGTTTGTTGATGTTTATGCTCAATGATCATATTTTTTTTGCTCTCTAAGGCTAAAATATTTTTGGAAATTTTATTTGCTACATATTTTTTTGGTAAGTGTAGAAGGAGAGGAATAGTAGAATTTTTAAAAACTTCAAAAGAGATCCTACCTCTATTTGTGCTAGAGCCTTAGCTTCCACCCTAGAGAATGTGTCCTCTCTAGCTTTAGAGGAGGGAAGATTTAAGGAGACTAAGCTTGAAAGAAAAATTGGCTTTCAACAGAGCAATAGGGTTGTTGGTCTTTCTAGTCCTAATCCCCAAGCCCTTGTGAGGTGGAAACCTCCTTCTCTAGGATGGGTTAAACTAATATTCTATGGAGCTTCAAAGGGTAATCCCGATAATGCTAGCATTGGTGGGATGCTTAGGGATGATAGATGTGGTATTTTACTAGGATATACAAAATTATTATATACCTTGACTTGTCATATTATGGAGGCCAAATCCCTTTACCAAGATCTCCTACTTGTGGAGAAGATGGAGTAGAAAAATTTTTGTGTTAAAGGAGATTCACTTAATATTATAAACTTGGTCAAAGATGATTTATTCCTTGGTTGGAACATTGAGGCTATGATTATGGAATCTATATGGATTCTTTAGGCTAGAGAGGATAGAGAGATAAAGCATATATTTAGAGAAGAAAACTACCATGTTGACATTATGGTAAACATGGGTATAAGTCTCAATGGTCTATCTATTTGGAGAGACATTTTTCCCAAATATCTTCTTCAATTGGATTTAGTGATGCATATTTCTTGATGCTCTGTAAGTTTTTACTATTTATGAATAAATATTTCGTGGCACAGTTGTGTGGAAGTGTTGGTTGGCTGGGGGGCTCACTAATGTTGTTCTAATTTTATTTCTTGAATCATGTTGTAATTGGTTCACTTGGTGATATGTATCCAATTTTAGTGCTTTATAATAATTCTTATACCTGTATTTTTGGTCTTAGGCCAATTTTGGTAGGTCTTCTCTTATTGTAAAAAGTTCAAGGATCCTTTCAAAACCCCTTCTATATCTAACAAAAAAATTCTACTATATCTTCATGATGTAATATAGCTTTTATCATTTCAAATGAAAGTAACTAATTAAAAATTAATATTCAATAATTATAAAATAAATATTAGAATATGAATGATAATCAATTTTTGTAATGTAATTAAAATTAAACTTTAGAAAAGTGGAATGAAAATTGTTTTAGGTATTTTTTTATTATTAAGGCCATGAGCTATGCCTATCAATAGTGGATTAATACACAACCACACACATCACAGTTGGAACCTTGGACCTCTTGAAGAAGAGCCAAACCATGCACCTTTGTTGTTCCCTAGAGATAAAATTATTTTAGGTATCTTGTTCAATAAACTAAATGTATAATAAAAATTATGTGTATATATATATATATTTATTTATTTATTTGGTTAGTGTTAAAAACCAATGCATAGGGATGTGCAATAGCCTCCCAACCATTACCCCTCGTAAAACCAAGATCTATGCTTATCAATAGGGAATTTAACACAAATCCACCATTGCATTATCCAACATTTGGGATAGATAATACAAAAATAAATAAATTTAGTCCCAAGAGAACAATGCAATGGTTCAAGCTCCTACTCTTCTTCGAGAGGTCCAAGGTTCAAACAATACAAAAATAAACAAATTTAATCCCAAGGGAACAACACAATGGTTCAAGCTCCTACTCTTCTTCGGGAGGTCCAAGGTTCAAACCATGACACATGAAGAGTGTGAACGGGTGGGTGGGTGGGTGTATGGCTATGTGTTTGGCCCCTATTTAGAAGCTCAACTCTCCCCTTATGAAATATCATGGTGGGATGGGAATGCCCAACCCTAAGCATGTGGATATTAGGGGGGTTTCTCACACTAGCCAAATAAAAGATAATAACTAAACAAATTTTAATTTTATCATTATAAACTATAGTATTTAATGATAGTCATTAAAATTTATATTTTAGTGGTTGAATAGAATCACAGGGATGGTGGGGATGGTGGCTCCTTTATACTTTCAATTATACTTCACATCATACTTTACCAAAACAAAAATGTGTTATCATGAATTTGATTTTTAAATTTTAATATTATAATTTATAATAAATATTATAAACATAAGGTGGATAAAAATATTTTAAAAGTTTTTAAAATTATAATAATAATAGAGTAAAAAATTAAAATCAGCACGATGAGGTATGTATAAATATCCTTTTAAATATATAAAAAAAAAAAAAAATTAAATAATAAATACAGATTGTAATCTTAAAACTATATTAAAAATATCACAATATTATAATTTATATCTTGCAATTAAAGCATTTTATTACCTTAATATTTATGATCATTACACTTTATGTTGAAACAAAGATATTATCTTGCAATTAAAGCATTATACTACCCTAATACTTATGATCATTACGGTTTATGTTGAACCAAAGATGATATCTCTAAGTGTTTGTTTTATTTATAAAACCTTTTATCCTCAACTAAAACAAAAAAATATCTTGCTTTACATTTAAATCATTTCTTGTGTTTATATTGCATTTCGTTCAAAGAAAAGAGACACAAATTCAAAGTCAAGGACTTCTTTTTTTAGTTGATTGGAGGCAAAGGCCTCACTCAACCCACCATGTAAATTCATTGATATCTATTGTCCGTTTTAAACTAATTAAATTCTGGGTCTGCTTATGCATAGTTTGAAAACAACTTAGAAGAAATCTCATGTTGAACGGCCATCCGATGTTTGTTTTGGTGGTTGTATTAAAAGGCAGTCGGAGCGAGTAAATTTATTGTTATCGTGAAGTAGCGAAGGCATTGCCACCTCACTGCAGTAAGAATTCATTATTCTAAAGCGATGACATACCATTTTTGGTATGAGAAGAGCTCTATCCTGACTCGAAGTGACGTAAGAAGGGATGATTCTTAGTAGGAGATCTTTATCTTTCATAGAAGTGACATGCCTGGGCTGTTTCACCAATCTTACTCCACATCTCGCGAAATAATTATCACACATTGAATATCCCACAGATAATTATGAGAAATAAAACTAACTCATTATCTCACACGAGAAAACTAAATAACTATCTCACATGCTAAAACTAACTTGAATAATTATTAAAAAAAAAAATAACTCACAACATTTAATTCTCACATAATACATGGTAAACCCATCTCATTCAATTTTTTCGAGAGGCATGAATATCTCGCTGGATAAAACCAAATTAAATATTGCACAACTCACAACTTTTGATTTTGGCAACATCAACTATAGCACATACAAACCTCTCATTCAATTTTTTTTAAGAGACACGAACGTACAAAATAACCCGATCCCTCCTTCTGCCTTTACAATGAAATTTATATGAAATTTATAGATTTTAGTCACTGAGAGTGGATTTCAAAATGCTAACCAAACATCCTGTACAACCGCGTTTATTTTATCCAACACGTTGAAAAGATAACCAACTAATGTGTTGACCAACCAACAACCCATGGTTTTATCGAACACGTAAAGAGATAACTTATTTTTTAACACGTGAAGAGATAAGATTTATCGCTATAAAATGACGGGATATCTCCCTCTCTGTCCTGTTCAAGTGTGCTGTGTTGCCATATGCATTCATGGAGTAACTGTAATATGGCTAAATGCAATTTGACTTTTCTTGTGACAATGATCACAATGCTTGTGGCTTCGGCTCCACTATTAGTCAGGGGACGTGTGTGCTGCAACCATCGCTCCAAACTCGCCTATTATGCCTACGATGGTGCTGTTACAGGTTTTGCCGCTACCCCACAACTTCCAATTATGCAATAAAAAACTTCGCATTGCATTACAATTAACTATATGTTTGTGCTACTTATGATTATGTATCTAACTGTGATTCTCTATTATTACAATTTATGTGATTCTCTATTTATGTGATTCTCTATTATTACAATTTCAGTGGGCGCATGTGGGTACGGTTCATCTGCATCAACACTCTATGGTGGCAATGTGGCAGCGGTCAGCCCTACCTTGTATCGAAATGGTGCCGGATGTAGTGGTTGCTATCAGGCACGATACTTCAAACTTTACTTTTATCGACTTTTACCTAACGCATGCACCATGGCACCATATGCTTTCATTTAGTTCTTTTACAAAATATAGCCATCTCATCTATTAAAGCTATTGCTAATTGAATTGCAGATAAGATGTTGGGACAAAGATCGTGGCGACAGACCTTACAACAAGCAGCTAGACGAATTTTGTGGTGCCCAAGAGCACATTCTCAAGTTTGGCACTCCCGCAAATGGTTCCTGAGTTTCTCAAAGCCGCAATTCTGGATATCTAATATACAAGGTCAATATCATTATTATGCATGGTTGGGTTTAACACATGTAGGTGAATACGTAAGAAATACATCATAATCATACGATTCCCTTCACTTTTTTTCTCTTGGGCAGAATATTCTGCGAGTACCCGACCAACAATCTGACGGTGAAGGTAGACCAAAGCAGCCAATATCCCAACTATCTTGCTCTGGAATTCTTGTACCGAGGAGGCCAAACAGACATTGTTGAGGTCGATGTTGCTACCGTAATTCAACCATGCATCATATTTATTTATTTATGGTTATTTATTCCCTTGGTTATTTTACTTTAGCTGAGTGTAGAAGATTAGGCAAATGAGTTTGGACTTGGGGCCATGATGGATATGTTGTTGATGACTGTGTTTGGTTCCAGGTGGATGGTGACAATTGACGAGAATTGAGACGCAGAAACGGGGCAGTGTGGGACATAAGCAACCCTCCCATGGGTGCTCTTCAATTCCGAATTTTGGTGACATCTGGTTCGATGGATATTGGTTGTGGGCCAAAAGGTCTGTTCTTCCTTCCGGCTGGACATTAGGAGGTTTATATGACTGTGGACTGCAGATCAATCAAACTGATATCGGATCCACTTCGGGCTGTTATACATGTTGATGATGATGCTGCTTATTGCTTGAATAGGCTCTACTCCCTACTCTATAATTTCTACTTTCTCTTAATAAAGTTTAATGTCAATCACTTTTAAATTACGTTTGTTAAAAAATGTGTGGTTATGGCAGAAGTGATGCTTTTGTCGGTTATGTTACGTATTTCTGCAATAATTAAAACGTCTCTCTTCTCTTAAGAAGACATCTATTTTATCTACATCACAAAGCTTATCCGCATCCTAGTGCCTAACAACAAAACGTATAAATAATAATACTCTATATTAATTTTGAATTAGAATCTTCAAAATTAAAATCATTCATGTGATTGTGAGGTCGATTCTTCTATATTTGTAAACGATCTTCAATATAAAAAAATTAAAATCTTTTACCAAGCTCATAAGTAACACCCTCATTAAAAAAAAAGTATTTATCACCTAAAATGTCAAACAGCTACTTTACATTAACATTTATAGAGAGGATACATGTTATATATCGAAGCGTGTATCCCTCATTAAAATAAAGTATTTATCACCTAAAATGTCAAACAGCTACTTTACATTAACATTTATAGAGGATACATGTTATATATCGAAGCGCGTAAGTACATACATACGTTTTGACTAGGTTAGGAGTTACCAACACGGTTGTATCTAACACCACCTAACAATTTTAATGGCACGGTAGTAGATACCACCACGGTAGTAGCTATCACTACCTTACTTATAAGCCATTTAATATGTGCGTTAACATTTTAATATATATGTTGTTTTTTCCTTATATTATTTAATGTCTCAATCATTTGTTTGATTACTTTTAACAACAAAATCTCTTATATTATTTTATTTATTATAATTATATGTTTATTTATTTTTAAATTCAAACTTAATAATTTATATTTAAACTATGTCAAAACGCTCACAAATATACAATAATATAAATCTTTTAACTAATATAACAAAACTATAGCAAGGGAAGACCGCGGGTTCGAATCTAGTTGAGGATAGCAAGGGAAATAATTTTATCCGCCCATGTAGAGGAGTTGGAGAGCAAGTGGGTAGTTAAACCTCTCTAGTTGCTGAGAGGCCTAGGTTCAAATCTCTCGCCTCACATGTTGCGGATATGTTATGTAATGGTTCCTTTATGGTCACAGTCTGTTTACCCCGTGTGGCCACCACCCAAAAAAAAAATAACAAAATTTTATAATAAGTTTTATTATATTATATTTATTACAAAATTTAACTATTATTATAAGTTTTATTATATTATATTTATATAGAATAATAACACTAATATATGTTTTAAAATTTTATTGGTGAAATCAACTTCAATCCCCATGAAATTAAACACATCGTTCACTTATATAAACCTATAGATGTGGAATAAAGTGACATGTATGTTATATTTAATAGTTATATAATCTTTACATTTTATTATTAAATGCTTATAACAAAAAAATATATTTATTAATGAAAAGGAAAAGATATAACATATATAAGATATAAAATACATAATTTTCATGGTGGATTAGAAGCAGGTTTGTTTCAGGAAGAGCAAGAGTAGATTAAAACAAATGAATTTGGTCCTTATTGCAAAACAAGGTTGAAAGTTTTTTAAAATAGATAAATTTGGATGAGTAGAGATTTTAACAAATATTTTGGCAAATATGGTAATTTTATTGATATTCACACCAATGTAAATATCTCTATATTTTATTAATTTATAAAAATAAAATTTTCAAAGATGCAACTCCCATTGTGTCATGTCCCATGTATAACATCTCAAGTAAATTTTAAAAATTATTTTTAGTGATTAAAAGTAAATTTTAGTGGTATTGTCATATATGGATAAGGACATGGATAAATTTTGTAGATCCATGTATGATATGACCTTTTTAAAGGTATTGTGGTAAAATAAATAAAATTTTAAAAGGTAATTTATGTCTACTATCAATGTAAATTATAAAAATTAAGGACTAACCATTTAAAATTAAAATATTATAAATTTTTAATATAACTCTATGTTCAAAATATGGATATCTAAGATAATTATACTAAAAATACAAAAACATATTTATTTTATTTGATACTATATTTTGAGAATTGATAGCCTAAAATAAACTAAGATGTAATGAATTTATATAGTTAAAGTTATTCCATATTTTTTAGAGATAATATCAAAACTAGAACACTACCTATCAAGATAACAAAGATAAAAATATGATTTTAGTTATTTATATTTAGTAACAGGGTTTGGAGGGTGGGGTATGGTTGTTAATTTATTCCTTTCCTCCTGCAATGTTAATAATTTATACTTCAAAGTTTGAAAACTTCTCTCTACCTATCCATGGCTACATGTGAGGGCCCTTTTGGGGCTTTCCCTTTGCCCTTTCTCCCAAGTGATCCTTTGTCTTCTAGTATTTGTGTTGCTTTTGAAATACCAAACAGTTACATCTATTTACTTATCTTTTCTTTTTATTAGAATAAAAAAAAATAGAAAAATATAAAAAGATAATTATTAAAATAAAAAAATAATGAATAAGGATAGTTTGTCCAAAATATAATTCTAGAAAAAGGAGCATCAAATAATTCTAATATGAGAAACTTATCTTAAGAAAAAATGTTACAAAATTACAAAGAATGAAAAAAAGAGAATATTTCAATCAATGATTTCTTCTCACCTGGACATTAAGTTCAAATATCAATGATGAGATTGAATATACTTCGAGTTATAATAGACACCAAAGGTCATGCTTACACCTATAAATTTAGTTAAAGATATCCATTCAAAAAATGATTACTACTTTTTGATATGGTTTGTGTAACTATAACCTTAAAAGATAAAAACTTCATCTTTAATTTCTATATAACCTCAAAAGAAATATAAATACATTCTTTAAAATATTTTTATAAGCATCCTTGGTAACATCATAAAGTGTTATGAATATCTCATATTTTTCTTTATCAACGAGTGGTCTTTGTGTATTATAATTGTACTAGCATAAAGACATTGAAGGATGAAGTGAAAAAAATCACCTAAAAAATGATGTTAACCCATAAGGAAAAATAACAATTTACACTAGATTAAAATGCTTTCTAGCGTAATTTATTTAAAACATTTATGAACTAAACACAAAAAATATAATTTCTATGTTAAAATGAATGAAATGCTACCATAATATCTTTGATCTTAAGATAAATTAGTTCAAAGTACTTGAATAACATATATCATAAAATCATCAACTGACATTAGCTCAACTAGTCATATATTTCAACTTTTAAAGACGATACCTAGGTTCAAATTTTACCAAGGGATACATGCATAATTTCCAAAAAAAATTAATACCACTATGTGGTCATGAGTAATACAAGTAGGGTCTATTTCAATTCTATATACCCAATGAGGAAAAATACACATCATACAAGCACCCTAAAATTATCTATTGTATAAAAAAAGTAAAATGACATCTATCAAATTGTGAATATTAATAATTTATAGCAATAAAAATATATTCCAAACTTAGATATAAGATAAAGTAGAATGAATAAAATATAAAAATAAATAAATAAACTCGTATTAACTAGATTATATATAAAGCATAGAAAAGTGAGATATTTTTCCACAACTCATAGTTAGAAGCTTGTTATTGGTGTTTCATTTTTACTATATATATTATTTTATTTTTATAAGATAAACGAATGGGTTTTGAAAGTTTTCCCAAACCTTTTACAAAGGTGGATCAACAAACCAACTATATACAAGGAATATAGATATCACTATAGCAAACCAAAAAGGATCCACAAAATAGGTAAACAACAAAGAAACATAATAGCCAAGTAGGAAAAACCTAAACTAAAACCATCAATGCACTAGAGATTTCAATATCAATAGCTAGAACCCCAAAAGATATCATGTCTCACGTAGGAGACTATACCTGTCAAAAACCATAGTGAAGCGAAAACCCCCAAAAAGGACATCCAAAAAAAACATTTATTTATGGCATGAATTATTCTATAATTCAAATTTTAAATTCAACCATAGTTTAGGTACAAACTCTTGCATTCAGTAGTTTTTTTGATGGATCCCTACTATCACAGATCAAAGCCATTTGAAAACACAAATTATCTCCTCAATATTTTATTGTCTATTTGATTTAATCCATATAGGAAATCCTCCTACCAAATTGTGCATATTTCCTACAAAAGTCCCAAGTTTTCTAAAACAATCCATTGATCTATTTTCCTCCTTCTTAACATGCTTAATATCAACCGTTTCAAGGTTTCTATGGGTTTTAGGAAGTTTATTTGTGATTTTATAGGAAGGGACATGAACACCTTTGATCATATTAATGATATTGAGGGAATTTCATTCAATAATTAACTTCTTGCCATTCAAAATTTCTAATTAACAAACCCCTTGAAATAGAGCTTGTGCCTTTGCAAAATGACTAGTGTCACAATCTAAATTTTCAATGAAAGCCAATAAAATTCTCCTATCAGTGTATTTAACCAATCCCCTTGCATCGGCTAGTCTCGAATTTCCTTTAGAAGCTCCATGAAGATTTAGCTTCAACCAACCAAAAGGAAGAGGTTTACAAATAGTAGTTTACCAGGAGCTTCAGGGTGATGATCGAAAGAATAATCTCTAAATCAAAGAATTGACTCCATTGTCAACTCCCTAATGAAAGTGACATTATTTAAATAAATTGCATCAACATTTTAAACAATGGTAGCAAAAGCTCAAAGTACCACAAACTCAATCGGATGAGAGATATTTTTAAAGGCTCTAGAATTTCTCTCCTTCTAAATATACTACCAAACATGAGGTAAAGCAAAGGACCAAAAAGCTTGAAGATACAAAAACAAAAAGGGAGACCTCCATTGAATGATCAAGTTAGACAACAACTTTGAAAAAACCCAATCCACACTAACATTCCTTAGGAACTAGGAGAATATAGACTGAGAAAAAGGATAATCAGACAACAAGTGCATAGGTGATTCTTCAGCACTACCACATAGGTAGCATATGGTTAGGATAACCAATCCCATTTTCTATAAATTATTCAATGTAAGGCACTTCCCTTGAGCTACCAACCAAAATAAAACATTAAAATTAGGGGTAATACCCTTCAACCAAATATTACTAATGAGAAACCAAGTATAAAAGGGAACATCTAACAATAGGTAGGATGACTTAACAAAAAAGCAATAGTTCTTCTAAGCCCCCCACACTAATGTTTCTCACCTATATCGTTTAGGAATAACTATCCACTTTAAAATATCCATTAGATATTTTAATGATATTTCTTCTTCCTACAAAATCCCTAGAAAAACAAAAAATTTCTATCATTTTCCATCATTAACAAAGACAATGAAGTCACATACCTTTGGTTTGAAAGCTTGGTTTATGAATGGTTCCACTAGACTTAGGTGAGGATATGATTCTAATGGTTTGTTAGATTCCAAAGTATCTTTCTAAAAATTACTTGTGCCAAAATATTGTTAACAATGTTGTGCCAAAATATTGATCCAAGGGTAGGACTTGGGTTTGTGAGAAAATTACTAGTGTTTTTTTTAATTTACATGGTGGAATCAGTAGCCACCATGAATTTGAGTAGGCTATCCAACCTTTTATGGCCACCATATTATTCTATGATGCCCACCCTAGAAGTCACCGCATAGTTATTCATGCAATCCACCCCTATAACCACCATGCCACAATAATTTTAAATATTTTATGCCACTTAAAGCACTAGGAAAGGGATAAGTGTTTAGCATGACGAGGCCTGAGTTTTGAACCTTGGACCTCTACCCCCCTTAAGGGGATTGGTCAAACCAATTGGTCAACACCTCGAACCTAGAAAATTACTAGTGTTATCTAAATATTTGGTTGACACTATTTTAACCCAATTAACATTATCTTTTTGAACCAATGTCTAGCCCTATTTAGCTATTAGTGCTCTGTTTAACATTTTAATTTTTCTTAAGTCCAGACCTCCCAACTCTTTCCTAATGCACACCTAATCCCATTCTACAAGCAAGAATTTATTCTTTTCCTTAGAACCAGACCAGAGAAAGGATCACTAAATTTGTTTAATTTTTTGAAGAATATTTTCCAAAACCTTGAAGAGAGAAAGGAATTGCACTAGTATTCTTTGTAGATTAGATTTAACTAGCATAAATTTACCTCCTTGGCTCATAATTTTCCATTTCCATCCCACAAATTTTATTTGAACTCTTTCTATAATAGGTTTCCATAGAGAAGTATTAATCCCCCCTTTGAACATTGGCAATCCTAGATAAACCAAATGAATGGAGTCAATATCACATGCCAAGATCTCAAAAAATTTCCTCTACCTATTAGGAGAAGTATTAATGAAGAACACATTACTTTTCCTCTAACTCACTTTCTGCTCAACCATTTTTTTATAGTCCTGGAGGATTTCTTTGATAGCTTTGGCTTGAGGGATTAAAGCTAAAAAGAATAATAATATGTCATCAACAAATTTATGGTATGAGATCAGGTCAATGACAACTGTAGGTTTTATTACCACCACTATGGGATTCACCTTCAAAGCTCTTCCCAAAGACTCAATCAATAAAATAAATAGATACGAAGACATGATCCCCCTGACAAATTCATCTACAATTGCTAAAGTAACCAACTAGTGATTGATTAACTAATATTGATAATTTTACTAATGATATACAAGCTTTGATCCATATAATTGAGTAAGTCTTGAAACAAAATTTCTCCAAAACATTAAGTAGAAAGCTCCATGAGACTTGATCGTATGCTTTATTCATATCAAGTTTGAGAAAAGTTCATGACCTTCTACTTTTATCTACAAAATGAATCAACTCATGCACTATAATAACACCATCCAAAATTTGTTTACATGCTACAAATCCACTTTGAGGATGGTCAATAATTATTGAAATGCATACTTTGAGCCTATTTGCCATAGTTTTAGTGAGAATTTTAAAAATTATATTACAGAGGCTAATGAGTTTGAAATTAAAGTAATCTTTAGCACCCATCAAATTCAGAATAAGAACTTATAAATGTTGAGTTTACATCAACCAAAATTAAATTAGACTCCTAAATTTCACTCATAGTTGAACAGATGTCACCACCAATGATGTGCTAGAACCTCTGAAATAAAATAGGAGGAAAGCCATCCAGCCTCGAAGCTTTCATACCACCCATAGAGAAGATAGTGGCCCTAATTTTCTCATCCTAAAAGGGAGCATAGAGGTCTTCATTCATATCATATGAAACTAGGATGGGGATGTGGTGTAATTAATATATATACATAATTATCATTCGTAATAACATTATATGAATTTATAATAAAAATTATAGTAGAAGGGGTATTAAAAGCTCCTCAAACCTATTACAAGTAGGGTTTTGAAAGGCACCCCCAAACATAGATCTAGCAATAAGATGTCAAGAAATATTGAGCTAGATTCCATGAATCAAACCCTAAAAACCAATGAAGCAACACCCTAGCAAATAAGCCACATATTTTTATCAAGGAAATACAAGATATTACATCATGGTCAAACCACCGTGTGCTCAGGAATATAAAGCACTAGAGAAAAATAGTAGAATAACAAAAAATTTATTGGTTAAAATAAATTTACAAATAAAGATCACCCAAATCGAAGTATTTTATGCCTCACAAGAAAGGAGAGTAGGGGAATCCTATAATCACAATCAAATCCATCCAATAAAGCATGTAATAGGACCCCTCATAACAATAGTCAATTTAATAAAATAATACTAGAAAATATCGATCCAACAAAATCCATAACATATCAAAAAACAAGCCCACAGGGCTCACTCGTCTAGCCAATGGAAGACCCACCAGATGGGAAACATCATAAATAATCACCAAGAAACCCACATATCCCATTGGAGAAAACCACTCTCAAGGCATTTGGAAAGAAAAAATAAAAAACACCTAGCGTAGCACCTAAGAGAGAAAAATGGAGGATCCTAGATAAAAATGTGAGCGTTGGAACCCTGGGATCTAACACGTTCGTCATCCTACCTCAGTTAAAAAATTATACCAGAATAATGCTACCCAAATTGAACTACACCATGGAGATAAAACAAAATCAACTAAAAGAAGATATCTACAACAAAGTGCCCCAATGATAGAAAAACCCTCCAACACGAAAATCTATGAAGGCAAAAATCCCACAGATCCCGTTGGAGTCCAACCATAGCCTGGTATAGCTATCTACCCATCAACAAAGTTGGATGTTGAGGTTCCTTCAGTTAGCCCAACCTCCTTCCCCTACCCCCTACTAGGGTTCCAACTGTTGAACCTTCCACCCTGCGATCCTACCTACATCTGCAATAAAAATATGTAATAGTATTATAGTATAATATGGGTGGATTTATTTCATTCCCACATATATAAAATTGAAACATGTTCCACCCTCTTTACATCAATAGCCATATAGTAAAATTATAACAACTTGATAATTATACATATATTGCTTGATAACCGAGTCTTCTCTTAGAAGTTAAAGTATTTAGTGGGTTAAGTTCATGTCACTTGATAAAGTATTATGATTCATCCAATCAAATTTAAACCTTGGTTGTTTAGTGGGTTGATTTCATGCCATTTGATAAAGTATTATGATTCATCCAATCAAATTTTAACCTTGTTTTCAAATGTGAAACTTATCACTAAAAAATTAATATTTTTAATCAACTACTAAATAACCATTAAATTAAGACTCATTCACATTAATCATATAAGTTGTTTTTTATAGCTATATTAAATTTTATATCCTTGTAAAAAAAAGCTATAAAATTATCATTTAAATGTCTAATTTTTTAATTAAAAATTAAATTATATAATCCAATTTTACCTATATTAACACAACTAAACATCATTTGAATATGGATAGTGCTAGGTTTATTTCTAATTCTTTGTCCTCCCTCATCTCTGGTGGTGGATATGGAAGGAAAGAAATTCTAGAGTTTTTAATAACACTTCTCATCACCTAGAGTCAGTTTTTATTAAGACTATCCTTACCACAATGGATAATGTTGATATTATTTCCCTAGATGTGAGGAGTACGAAAGTTGGGATAGAATAGAATTTAAATTTTAAATCTTATCTTACTTTGGTCTCAAGAATCCATCACCTAGTAAGAGAAGACACTATTTGGGAACCACTCCCTCTTGGGTGGATAAAATTAAACTTTGATGGTGCATGTAAGGATAATTCAAGCTGGGATGGAGCAGGTGGTATCATTAGGGATGTAGAGGGGTAAATTTTTTTGGCATTTGCTGACAACATCAAAACCTAAAGTAGCCATGCAACTGAGACTAGAGCTCTCTTTCAAGGAGTCTTAAAAACAAAATCTTTAGGTTTTAGAAAATTCATAAAAGAAGGTGACTCACTCAATATAATTAATATGGTTAGAGGGATGCAAACTCCAACTTGGACAATCTCAAACCTATTGGAGGAAGTGTATAAATTGGCCCAAACACTTGAAATTGTCCAGTACCAACATGTGTTTAGGCAGGGTAACAATTTGACCAATTTCTTGGCTAACCTGGGCACCTCTCAAAACAACATCATAGTTTGGAACAAGGAGTTTCCTGAAGGCTTAATCTAACTAGTTAATGATGTTAGAAGAAGGTAATTTTCTTCTTGTTTATTTGGTGACCAAAGTTTGACTCTATTCAAGGGGGATTTCATGGTACTTTTTAAATTTTAGGAATAATATATTTTTTTAATTCAAACAAGGGGAGATCCTGACCCTCATGAGGTGGGAAGAGTGGGAACCAAAGGATGAAGGGTTGGGGAAGGAAGCTAGATCTAGTAGAACCAAGAACTAGGTTCTGGTTTTGGGTGGTTTGTTGGGAATATTTTTTGTTCTATCATTTTTGTTTTGTTGGTCTAGTTAGATAGATCAGGGCGTTTGCTCTCCCATGCATGGGATTGAGCTGCTTTAGGTTGTGTCAATATTTTAAGAGTATGTATGGAGCTATTTTGGTAGCTTTTTTCAAGTTCGATCCTATTGGATGTTTGGATCCTAATTTCTCTTTTGGTGGCCTATGGGCCTCTCTTAATCTTTCAAAGTTGTGTGGATCCATTTTGTAAAAATTTTAGGGTTCCTTTCAAAACCCTTTTTCCATCAAATAAAAAAAGCTATTTTATGCAAAATGTTATTAAAAATTAATAAAATTGTAATTATATTTAAAGTTTTTTCTATTTAATGTTTTTAATTAGAAAATTATTGAATATAACTTTTCTAAAAACATTTTAAACTATATAGTTTCTAATATATTTTGTAATAGTTTTAATTATGTTAATTTTATTTTTAATTATTCTAACTATACAATATGAAAATGCAAGAATTGATTAATTTATAGAATATAAATCTTGATATTTTTATGAGTTAGTATTTGTTTTAAAAAATCATACTTAATACAAGATAATAAATATAATGAAAGATAAAAAGATATAATAAAGATATAGTATATTGTTGGAAAATAAGTATTGTCTAACAACTACAAACTTTTCTAATTGTAATTACATGTATCATTTATGAATTTTATAGATTACATATGGTCATACTATAGTCAATGAAAACAATATGACATTTGTTGATATTTTGATGTATAATTATTTAATTCACATTGATGATTCTATTCTTTCAGTATTTTCTACATTTGATATAAAACATAATGCAACATATATGATATTAATTTAATTGATTAAAAATACATTGTCAAGATAGAAATTTAGGCTTAAATATTGTGAGAAGATATATGTATAATTGTCAAGATAGAAATTTAAGATTTAATATTGTTAGAAGATATATGTATAAGTATCAAAGTGTTGCATTTAGTTGCTTAATACTATGGTAAAATGGTTATGATTTAATAGGGATGGAACAATTTTATATATAATTAAAACTAATTTATTTATTTATTTTTTATTTTTATATTTTATTTGGTTAGTGTGAAAAATATCTATGACCGACACACAGGGCTGAGCAGTCTCCTCCCAACCATGACCCCTCGTAAATATGAGAGCTATAGTTATCAATAGAGAATTTAACACACGACCATCACACATCCACCCCCTCACACACTCACCCACGCCATAGTTAAAACTAATTTTTAACACTAAATGAAATGATTTTAATATATTAAAATATTTTAAATTTCAAACAATGGAACTAAGTTTGAATATTGCTAAATAATATATGTATATTTTTATTATTTTAATACTACTATATCTTCATGGATTTTATCATTTAAAATTCATATAACTAAGTAAAAAAAAAGTTAAATAATTATAATGTAAATATTAAAATATGAGTGATAATCAATTTTCTTAATGTAATTAAAATTTAAATTTAAGAAATAGAATGAAAAATTTTGCATGTTTTTTGGTAGTGTGATAAACCCCTATGATTGATGTATAGGGCTAAGCATTCCCCTCGTAGCCATGACCCCTTGCAAGGATGAGAGCTACGCTTATTAATAGGGATTAACACAACCATGATCCCTCGTAAGGCCAAGAGCTACAATTATCAAAATCAATAGGGGATTAACACATAACCACACATCACATTCTAAACTTAGCCATAACTGTGGTTTGAACATAGTAATGAACTTTTGTAAGGGTGAGAGCTACACTTATTAATATCAATAGGAGACTATAACACACATGTCATAGTTTGAACCTTAAACATACCTAAGAAGATCCAAATGTCAAGGTATTGCACTGTCCCTAAGATAAAATTAGTTTAGTTATCATTTCCACCAATTTAAATGTATGAAAATTTTAATTTTTATCATGACCATGTCCAACATTTGGATTAGATAGTAAAAAATTAAACAAATTTTATTTTTACCATTTATAAAATGTAATATTTAATGATAGCTATTAAAAAATATTTTTTATTGGTTGAATAGAATAGTCTGTTAGAATTTCCCAAAATATACATACAAAGCATTACACAAGTATGAAGAAAAGAGTAGAACCGATTGATTTATTCCAAGGATCAACTTTGTATAAATAGCAAAGTTGATCATTGAGAGCCGTTGGATTACAACAACTCATCAAACCTGATGAAGACACCACTGAGTGTTCTCTTGACACATGGAGGAGTGGAAACTCAAGTGTGTCTATCCTAGTAGAACTTAAGAGAATATTCACTTATTCTAACACCCCCCTTAAGTGATACTAGGGGAGCTTCGTACAAATGAGTCCCGACAACAAGTCCTGATGAGGTACTCATGTACAATGACTTCTTTATGAAGAGATGGTAAAAATCCTATGGGAAAAACCATCAATAAAAAGGAAGTAAGGAAGAGGCTTGTCTTCGGATGGCGAATATTGTCCTCTTAATAAAATAAGAATGATGAGTCCCGACAACATGGCCTGATGAGGTACTCATTTACAATGTATATAGTTGGTGAAAAAACCCCTTGGGGAAAAATCAACTATCACAACTTCTTTTTTGAAGAGATGGTAAAAACCCTATGGGAAAAACCATCAATCAAAAAGGAAGTAAGGAAGAGGCTTGTCTTCGGATGGTAAATATTGTCCTCTTAATACAATAAGAATTATGAGTCCCGAAAACATGGCCTTATGAGGTACTCATTTACAATATATATATATATATATATATGGTGAAAAAACCCCTTGGGAAAAACCATCTTTCACACAAAAAATATCCAAGATAGAGGTATGTCTTCGGATGGCGAAGATTGTCCTCATAATATACATTATGTTTGAGAGATGATAAAAAAACCACAAGGGAAAAAACCATTCTCCAAACAATATAATGAGAGGTGGAAGACCTTTGTGTCAATGCAGCTGTAATACTCCAAGTTTATCTCACAACTGAAGGTAACATGGAGAAGGAAATGACTTGGTAAAGATATCTGCAATTTGATTCTTAGTTGGAATATAGTCCAAGTATATATCCCCATTCTAAATATGTTGTCGTATGAAGTGCATGTGTATATCAATGTGCTTGGTGCGTTGATGTTCAACTAGATTGCGTGCAATATGAATTGTGCTCTGATTGTCACACCAAAGAGTTATAGGATTTTCATGGGAGAAACCAAATTCTCTCAAAATTTGACAAAGCCAAAGAGCTTCCTGACTTGCTAAAACTATTGCCCTATATTCTACCTCTGTAGAAGATAAGGCTACTGCTTGTTATTTCTTGCATAACCAGGCTATTGGTAAAGAACCAAGGCAAAAGACATAGCCAGAGGTTGAACATCTATCTTCTACTAAACCTACCCAATATGAATCCGTGTAGCCAATGATATCCATGGATTTTCCCTTATATAGGAGCCCAAAGTGTGTAGTGCCTTGCAAGTAACGGAGGATCCTTTTTGCTACTTGCCAATGACTGAAGTGAGGTTGATGAGAGAATCTGGATATTAGGCCAACAACATATGAGATATCTGGGTGAGTATGAGTAAGGTATAACAAAATTCCTACAAGATGATGGTATAGAGTTGCATCACAAAGAGGGGATGAGAAGGAAGTACTAAGATTAATTCCAGATTGAAAAGGGGTAGGAGAAGGTTTGCAATCTATCATTTTAAATCTTTGAAGAAGATCTAGTGTGTATTTTTATTGACACAATGAAATTCTTGCATCTAATTGACTTATTTGGATCCCAAGGAAGTAATGAGCTAAACCAAGATCAACCATTTCAAATTTTTCGAGAGAGGGAGTCTTTTATAGTCTGAATGTGAGTGAAGTTACTACTAGTGAGAAGAATATCATCAACATATAGAATAAGAATGGTGATTTTGTCTTCATTTCTCCAAATGTAGATTGTGTTATCATACTCACAATGAGAAAAACCTACAGAAAGAAGGAAGGAGTCCATATTTTCATACCAAGATCTAGGGGCTTGTTTGAGGCCATAGAGAGACTTTTTTAGCCTACAAAAAAGAGAGGAGTCTTGAGTGAAACTAGAAGGTTGTTCCATGAATATTTATTCTTTTAAGTCCCCATGTAAGAAAGCACTTTTTACATCCATTTGATAGACAGACCACTTTTGGGAAGCAACCAGAGCAAGAACCAGTCTAATAGAATCCATTTTAGCAACTAGAGCAAAGGTTTCTGCATAATCAATACCTTCAATTTGAGAAAAACCTTTGGCTACTAGGTGAGCTTTGTGTTTGTCTATTTCTCCATTTGGCCCATATTTGGTTTTGTAGATCCATTTAAAACGAACTAACTTCCTTCCTTTAGGCAAGGGAACTAAATCCCAAGTTTTGTTTTTTATTAAGGAAGAAAATTCATTTTCCATGGCCTCATCCCATTCTTTAATTCCTATTGCTTCTTTGAAGGATTGAGGATCAAAGGAAATAGACTGATAGACAAGACCAGTGCCTATGGGGTTGGTTGATCTAGTTGATGGAAGATTTTGGATGTAAGGAGTAGCTTCTTTAACAATGGTGCAGGCCCATTTTGGCATAGTGGAAGGAGTAGAAGGAGTTGAAAGACATTGAGTTGGAGTTATAGGTTCCTCATATTGACTATCAATTTCCAAGTTAATCTCAAGAGTTGGCTCTTCATAATATTGAGGTTCTACTATAGGAGAAGGCTCAATGGAGGAAGAGGGGGATTGAGGATCTTTTTGAGGGAATGTTTCATCAAATTGTATATTCCTATGGAAAAAATACCTCATGAGTTGAGGTATCAAGGAGCTTGTATTCTTTAATTTCCTCACAATAACCAACAAAGATGAGCTTTTTGCTTTTCTTATCTAGAGCCTTCCTTTTCTTCTTTGGGATGTGTGCCCAACCAGTACACCCAAAAATTTTGAAGAAGGAAACATCCGATTTTGAGCTATACCATGCTTCTTTAGGAGTTAAATGGTCAAGAGATTTATGAGGTGTGCGATTTTGAATATAATTGGCATAGTTAATAGATTCTACCCAAAAAAAATTTGGAAGATCTCTTGAATGGAGCATACAATTTGCCATTTCTTTTAATATCCAGTTTTTCCTTTATGCAATACCATTTTTTTGAGGATTATGGGAGACAAAATTTTGATGAATGATGCCATGACTTGATAAAAATATGGAGAACTCATTACTGCAGTATTCCCCCCCATTATTTGTGCGGATTTGCTTGATTTTGCAAGAGGCCTAATTTTCAACTAAGGCTTTGAAGACTTTAAAGTGGGATAGAACATCACTTTTATATTTCAGGAAGTAGACCCAGGTTCTTCTAGAAAAGTCATCAATAAATGTTAGAGCATACTTTACTCCTTTAAAAGAAGGTTCTGGAAAAGACATCAAGTCACTATGGATTAATTCTAGAGGGGATGAGGCTTTTAGAGAACTACTTGGGTGAAAAGGATCTTGATGTTGCTTTCCAAGAGCACATCCAGGCCATCAATGGAGGAGACTTGGGATAAACCTGTGACCATATCATGGGTGCTCAATTCCTTTAGGTATTTGTAATTAATATGACGAAATCCTTCATGCTAAATTTTGCTTTCAGGATCTCCATGAGCCACAAAACAGGAGGCCCCTTCTAGATTTTTGAATCCTTTGAAGTGAAATATGTGAGTGTTGTGATCAATATCTCCTTTGGCTATGAGATAATGGGGATCTTGAAAGTCTCTTATCTCAACTCCTATTGGAGAGAAGAGAATTGTTTTCCCCTTTCCAAAAGTACAAATCTGATAGACGGAGAGGATATTAGTGGCAATGTTTGGAACATAGAGAATATTATTTATAGAGCCACCATAAATGGTTATGTTGATTGGGATAAAGGAGGAGTCACCCACTTCTATGCTACATGTAGAACTTGAGGAGATAGAAGAGAATGACTCATATGAAGCAGTCATGTGATGAGTAGCTCAAAAATATAGGACCCGATAATTAGAGGAAGAATTGGAGGTTTTCCCTTGAACATTAAGGGCTTTTCCTATTTGCCTTTTATTATCTATATTTTGATCCTTCATAGATGCCTCTAGTTTTTGTAATATTTTCCAACATTTGTTTATAGAGTGACCATTCTTTTTGTAGTGAGTACAAGTTATGGGGTTATTTTCCTTATTTTTGAACTTTTCTTTAGAAGAGGTGGAGGCTACTAAGGCTTTTGAGGAAGATGAAGAAGAAGAGATTTCATATCTAGCAATTTTTATTTCTTCCCTAGTTATTCTATCACAAAATTCTTCTAAAGAGGGCATTTTAAAGGTTGTACCAAGAGCATATTTGGTAGATATAAAGGTGGTAGCAAAGATTTGAAAAACACCATTTAGCTTAGAAAGGATTAGATAAATGTATTCTTCTTTAGTCTTAGTATTCCCACTGCCTTTGTATTGAGAGAGGATCTCTTTGAATTTGGTGAGATAGTCAAAAATATTGTTGAAGTCCTTAGGATATAGAGTAGTAAATTCTGATTCTAGTTGCGTTGATATTATTTGATCTACTTTTCCATATAGAGTCTTTAGTTTATCCCAACTTTCATAAGGATTTTTACAATCTGAAATGTGAAACCATAAAATTTCAAGCATATTAGAGCTTATAATACCCATTGTTTCATACATTTTACCTTTATGAACAAATATCTCATATTCTTTCTCAAAATCTTGTTGCTTTTCTTCTAATAGGTGTGTGAGCCCTTTTTGAGAAATGAGATTTAAAATTTTGGGTTTCCATGTATGGAAGTTATGAGGAGTGAGAAGATAAATTGTATTCATTTTGTAAATAAGATTGAAGTTTTAACCAATATACCCCCCTTAGAACTTAAATTAATGCAATTTGAAAGAATGTATGTAAGATTTTTTTCTAATATCACAATCCTCTAATTTCTTGCCCTAACTAGAGGGAAACTATAAGTAATAGAGAGTTGTTAATTAAAATTAGATTAGAAGCAATTGCCTATGCCCAATACTATTCTTCTCAATACCTACCCTTACCAAAGGGAAACTATAAGTAATGATAGGAAAAAATATTAGGAGGATAGGATTGAAATGCAAGTGGGATCAACCAGACTGGATATCAAAATATCTCAATTACCCACCCTAACAAGAGGGAAACTATAAGTAAGAGAGATATTCAATATGAAATTTGGTGATCAAAAAATATATGTCAGGTCTTTATACCAATATTTCAAAAACCCGCCCTAAGTTGAGGTAAAATATAAGTTTATTGAAGGTATTGGTACATGGAATGTAGACAATATATTTAAAAAAAAAAAAATTATGAATAGAATTTTTAATTTTAAATATACCTTTTTAGAAGAGAAGAGGGTTTTGAAAAAATAATATTAAAAACTATATGTTAGTTTCTAAAAAGGACTTAATTTTGTTTGTTAGTTTTTATAAACAAAATTTGAAAAGGATTAGAAATTTAGTAAAGAATTGAAAGAAATATGAACTTGAAGGGAAATATATAAAGAAATTACAACTTGATATTACCCTTTAATATGAGTGTGTTCATATAACAAAATATATTTAAATGTAAAATTAAATTAAGTGCACTTTAAATTTTAATATGAAAAAATATTGAGGAAAGAAAAAAAGGAAAACCCTTCTCAAATAGTAAGACAATAAATGGTGCAAAAATAGCACCATTTACCCCCCTTTTGCAAATAACACTTTTACTTATGAGATTTATAAAATACGGTATTCACTTTCAAATAGGCCTTGGAAAGGCTTTAGTGAAGAAGGTTTTGGGAATAAAACCTTTTAAATTGAAGGTTATATAATCAAAACATAAAATAGCCTAAAAAAAATAAATTACACACGACAACCAAGGCACCTTTGGAAATGATTTTAAAAAAAACTATACCCTTTTAAATTGATCTGGATACCCTGCACAGAAATATTGGAAATAGGAAATGAAGAACGATATCTACCGTAGACTCAGTGGGTCCTCCCTGCTATGCTGAGAAACATGAAACCCAATGGTTGCACTCGTAGATTTTCATAATGGAACCTTGAAAATAATACGTAGACCTTCGAGAGAGGTTCAAACACCGCTATAAAATAAAAAATGTAGTCTAATAATTTGAATGTGATATTTTAGTTGAGATACGAAATGGTGCCTACTTTTTATGTAATCTGAGCATTCATAGAAGTAGCAGATGTCTTTGATCAAGGGTCTCTCTGTTTTGAGAGATGTAGCCTAATAAAAGGATGATATTCCTTGAAATACTTATAGAAAAAAATGTAAACAGGGAAGGCATAATAGAAAATAATATATTTCATAATAGATATGCAAAGCATTACAAGAGATGAAGAGAAGAGTAGAACTGATTGATTTATTCCAAGGATCAACTCTGTATAAATAGCAGAGTTGATCATTGAGAGCCATTGGATTACAACAACTCATCAGACTTGATGAAGACACCACTGAGAGTTCTCCTAACACATGGAGGAGTGGAAACTCAAGTGTCTATCCTAGTGGAACTTAAGAGAATATTCTCTTATTCTAACACCCCCCTTAAGTGATACTAGGGGTGAACGTACAAATGAGTCCTTCAATAAGGTTACTCATGTACAATGACTTCTTTTGTAGAGATGGTAAAACCCAATGGGAAAAAACCATCAATCAAAAGGAAGTTAGAGGCTTGTCTTCATATGGCGAAGATTGTCCTCCTTATACAATAAATAGTTGGTGAAAAAACCCCTGTGGGGAAAAACCAACTATGAGAAGAAGAGAGGCATGTCTTCGTATGGCGAATATTGTCCTCTTTAACAATAAAGAAATATGAGTCCCGACAACATGGCCTGATTAGGTACTCATTTACATATAATAGTTGGTGAAAAAACCCTATGGGGAAAAACCAACTATTAGAGGCTTGTCTTCGTATGGCGAATATTGTCCTCTTTATACAATAAAGAAAGATGAGTCCCGATGACTAGGCCTGACTAGGTACTCATTTACATAATATTGTTGGTGAAAAAACCCCTGTGGGGAAAAACCAACAATGAGAGGCATGTCTTCGTATGGCGAAGATTGTCCTCTTTAAACAATAAAGAAATATGAGTCCCGACAACATGGCCTGATTAGGTACTCATTTACATATAATAGTTGGTGAAAAAACCCTTGTGGGAAAAAACCAACTATAATATGAAGAGAGGCATGTCTTCGTATGGCGAATATTGTCCTCATAAAACCAATCAATGCAGTTGTATGACTCCAAGATTTTCTCGCAATTGAAGGTAACATGGAGAAGGAAATGGCTTGGTGAAGATATCTACAATTTGTGCCTCAGTTGGAATATACTCCAAGTGAATGTCCCCTTTCTGAATATGTTGCCTTATGAAGTGCATGTGTATCTCAATATGCTTGGTTCTCTGATGTTCAACTGGATTGTGTGCAATATGAATTGTGCTCTGATTATCACACCAAAGAGTTATAGGATGTTCATGTGTGAAGCCAAATTCTTTCAAAATTTGATGAAGCCAAAGAGCTTCTTGACTAGCCAAAACTGTTGCCCTGTATTCTGCTTCTATAGAAGATAGGGCTACTGCTTGTTATTTCTTGCATAACCAGGCTATCGGTGAGGAACCAAGGCAAAATACATAGCCTGATGTGGAACATCTATCTTCTACTGAACCTGCCCAATCAAAATCTGTGTAGCCAATGATATTCATGGATTTCCCTTTGTAGAAGAGCCCAAAGTGAGTAGTGCCCTGCAAGTAATGGAGGATCCTTTTTGCTGCTTGCCAATGACTGAAGTGAGGCTGATGAGAGAATATGGATATGAGGCCAACAACATATGAGATATCTGGGTGAGTATGAGTAAGGTATAGCAAGCTTCCTACAAGTTGACGATATAGAGTAGCATCACAAAGAGGGGATGAGCAAGAAGTACTAAGATTAATGCCAGATTGAAAGGGGGTAGGAGAAGGTTTACAATATATCATTTTGAATATTTGTAGTAGATCTAGAGTGTACTTTTGTTGGCACAAAGATATACCTTCATCTGTTTGACTTATTTGGATCCCAAGGAAGTAATGAGCTTTTCCTAGATCTACCATTTCAAATTTTTTAGAGAGAGTCTTTTATAGTCTGAATGTGAGTCAAGTTACTACCAGTGAGAAGAAGATCATCAACATAAAGAACAAGAATGGTGATGTTGCCTTCATTTCTCCAAATGTAAACTGTGTTATCAGACTCACAATGAGAAAAACCTGCTAAAAGAAGGAAGGAGTCCATTTTTTCATACCAAGCTCTAGGGGCTTGTTTGAGGCCATAGAGAGACTTTTTAAGCCTACAAACTAGAGAGGAGTCTTGAGTAAAACTAGCAGGTTGTTCCATGAATATTTCTTCCTTTAAATATCCATGTAAGAAAGCACTTTTGACATCCATTTGATAGACATGCCACTTTTGGGAAGCAGCTAGAGCAAGAACCAATCTTACAGAATCCATTTTAGCAATAGGAGCAAAGGTTTCTGCATAATCTATGCCTTCAATTTGAGAAAAACCTTTGGCAACTAGACGAGCCTTGTGTTTGTCTATTTCTCCATTAGGCCCATATTTTGTTTTGAAGATCCATTTACAACGAACTAATTTTCTTCCTTTAGGTAAGGGAACTAAGTCCCAAGTTTCATTTTTTATCAAGGAAGAAAATTTATTTTCCATGGCATCATCCCATTCTTTAATACCTGAGGCTTCCTTGAAGGATTGAGGATCAGAGGAAATAGACTGACATACAAGGCCAGTGCCTATGGGGTTGGATGATCTTATTGAAGGGAGATTTTGGATGTAAGGAGTAGCTTCTTTAACAATGGTGTGGGCCCATTTTGGCATAGAGGAAGGAGTTGAAGGAGTTGAAAGGCATTGAGATGGAGTTACAGGTTCCTCATCTTGATTATCAATAACCAAGTTAACTTCAAGAGTTGGCTCTTCATAATATTGAGGTTCTACTATAGGAGAAGGCTCAATGGAGGAAGAGGGCTTTTGAGGATCTTTTTGAGGGAATGTTTCATCAAATTGGACATTCCTATGAAAGAAGACCTCATGAGTTGAGGGATCAAGAAGCTTGTATGCTTTCAATTCTTCACAATAACCGATAAAGATGAGCTTTTTGCTTTTCTTATCAAGAGCCTTCCTTTTCTTCTTTGGGATGTGAGCCCAAGCAGTACACCCAAAAATATTGAAGTAGGAAACATCTGGTTTTAAGCCAGTCCATGCTTCTTCAGGAGTTAAATGGTCAAGAGCTTTATGAGGTGTGCGATTTTGAATATAATTTGCATAGTTAATAGCTTCTGCCCAAAAAACTTTTGGAAGATCTCTTGAATGGAGCATACAATTAGCCATCTCTTTTAATGTCCAGTTTTTCCTTTCTGCAATACCATTTTGTTGAGGATTATGGGAGACAAAATGCTGATGAATGATGCCATGATTGGATAAAAAAGTGGAGAACTCATTACTGCAGTATTCCCCCCATTATCAGTGTGAATCTTCTTGATTTTGCAAGATGCCTGATTTTCAACTAAGGCTTTAAAAACCTTAAAGTGGGATAGAACATCACTCTTATATTTCAGGAAGTAGACCTAGGATATTCTAGAGAAATCATCAATAAAGGTTAGAGCATACTTTGCTCCTTTAAAATATGGTTCAAGAAAGGTCATTAAGTCACTATGGATTAAATCCAGAGGTGAAGAGGTTTTTAGAGAACTACTTGGGTGGAAAGGATCTTGATGTTGCTTTCCAAGAGCACATCCAGGACAAACTCCATCACTATAAGAGACTTGGGGTAATCCTGTAACCATATTATGGGTGCTCAAATCCTTTAGGTAGTTGAAACTAAGATGACCAAACCTTTCATGCCATATTTTACTTTCAAGATCACTATGAGCCACAAAACAGGAGGCTCCTTCTGGATTTTGAAAACCTTTGAAGTGAAAAAGTTGAGAGTTGTGATCAATATTCCCTTTGGCTATAAGGGATTTGGGATCTTGAAACTCTCTTATTTCAACTCCTATTGGGGAGAAGAGAACAATTTTCCCCTTTCCAAAAGTACAAATTTGGTAGATGGATAGGAGATTAGTGGCAATGTTTGGAACATAGAGAACATTGTTAATAGAGCCACCATCAATGGTTATATCTCCTTTTCCTTTGACAGGGATAAAGGAAGAGTCACCTACTTCTATGCTACAAGTAGAACTAGAGGAGATAGAAGAAAAAAACTTATCTGAAGCAGTCATGTGATGAGTAGCTCCAGAATCTAGGACCCAAAAATTAGAGGAAGAATTAGAAGTTTTTCCTTGAACATTAAGGGCTTTTCCTATTTGCTTTTTATTGTCTATATTTTGATATTTTATAGCTGCCTCTAGTTGTTGTAATATTTTCCAGCATTTGTTAGCAGAGTGACCATTATTTTTGCAGTGAGTACAGGTTATGGGGGTCTTTTCCTTTTTTCTGAATTTTTCTTTAGAATATGTGGAGGCTACTAAGGCTTTAGAAGAAGAGGAAGAAGAAGAGATTTCATATCTAGCAAGTTTAGTTTCTTCCCTAGTTAATCTATCACAAAATTCTTTTAAAGAAGGCATTTTAAAGGTTGCACCTAGAGCATATTTGGTAGATATAAATGTGGTAGCAAATATCTGAAAAACACCATTTAGCTTAGAGAGGATTAGATAAATGCATTCCTCTTCAGTCTTAGTCTTCCCACTGCCTTTGTATTGAGTGAGGACTTCTTTGAACTTAGTGAGGAAGTCAACAATACTACTAAAATCTTTAGGAGATAGAGATGTGAGTTCGACTTCTAATTGCATTGATCTCATCTGATCTACTTTCCCAAACATAGTCTTCAATTTCTCCCAACTTTCATAAGGAGTTTTGCAATCTGTAATATGAAACCATAAACTTTCATGAACATTAGAGCTAATAATACCCATAGTTTCATGCATTTTTCCTTTATGAACAAAGATTTCATATTCTTTATCAAATTCTGGTTGCTTTTCTTCTAACAAATGAGTAAGACCTTTTTGAGAGATAAGATTTAAAATTTTAGGTTTCCAAGTGTGAAAGTTATGAGGGGTGAGAGGTTCAATTGAATTCATATTTTTAAAAGGATTGAAGTTTTATAATTAACCAATATATCCCCCTTAGAACTTCAATTAATTGATTAATGCAAATGGAAGAAAGAAAATATATGAAGCTTTTCAATATATATTACTCAAAATACCCGCCCTAACGAGAGGGAAACTATAAGTATAATGAGTTTTTAATATTGTTTGCTTTGAGAGAGCCAAATCCTTTTTTTATTATTCACAATACCCACCCTTACTTGAGGGAGATTGTAAGTAGAGAGAAGAATTTAGAAGGGTGTAGACACCAAAACAACACCAATCCGATTATGTGACTGCAAACACTGATCGCATTGACACACACAGCCCCAAGGGCAGCCCCCAGAGGTTAAACAGTGGTCCTAACCACTCTCACAGTAGTTTTGGAAGGTCAAAGGTCAATTTGGCACCTTCAGGCACTCTGCTCCATACTCGTTCCACCCAGGGACGATTACAAATTGGTATTCACCCCACCCAGGGACGAATAGCAGTATTCGCTCCAGGGTGGGGCGAATAGCAGGTTTGATGGGCAAAAAGTCAAATCTTGACAAATGGCAGCTCAGATCCACCACTTAATTCTTCCTTCATCGCATGGGAGTGTGAGTGAGCATTTTTGAGCGTTAGAGGCAGTTACAGGGGCAGTCATGAAGCCCCTAATCAGGGAGGAATCTTCCCTCCCCTGGAGAGGCATGATTGCCAAGTGGCACCTCTGCATGCTCATCCAAAGAGACCATCAGGTCTATAAAATGGTGAGTCTTCTCACCCCAAAAGATAGAGAGAAGGAGCATTTTGGAGCAACGAAGTGCTATCATTTTACTTTCACACCCACACCCTTTTGAGTTGTGCCTTTCACATCCTTGATCTCTTTTGGAAAGGAGGTCATAGGGTGGTTATTGGAAGCACAAATCTGGAACCAAAACCTGACATTTGGCCACAATATCCCATCAAATTTGTCGACAATACCCCACAAGAGGTTTTGGACCCATCCCAAGTGGATTGGTGCCAAAATCGGGCCCCAAACGGTGGGCGGCCTGCCCTCGGGCGCCCCCCACACTGCTACAGTCCTAATCGCCCCGCTCCGGAGTGATTGGAAATCTATGGAAAATTTCCTTTCTATCATTTTTGCATTCAATTCTATGCTGCTTAGATAGGTTGCCATTTAAATTTCACCTTGTTTTGAGCAATTTTGATCATGTTTCTATCTTCGCTCGCCTTTACTAACTTGCAGGTAGCCCCATCAAATTCCCATTGATAGAGGCCAAATTGGGGAAATCTGACCATCTGGGTCTTCCCAAAACACCCCCAATTAGCTAATCCCAACTTTGTAGGTGATTTGGAGCTTCCCAGATGTGACATTTGGGACAGTGCCTTTTGACATTTTTGTTGCAGGTCTATTCGTCCCGCCCTGGAGCGAATACAAATCTGTGAGGAATTTCCTGACTGTTCCATTTGCAGTGTTTTCTTTGTGAGGTCTTGATGCCCCTATCAAATTTTTAGATCATTTGGATCTATTTTAGTTATCATTTTATTTATATCTTGCATGCACTAATCGAAGGCGTGGGGATTGCATGTTTTATTTCATCCATAGGTGCTACTGACTATTTCTTGTTTCTTTGAACATAGGATCTGGACATTAGAGGAGCAGCAAGGAGTCAAGACTCATCAACGCAAGTGGCGGCGATGTTTGGTCCGCCCATTTTACATGTGGGCACGCGGAAGAAGGAATAGCATCCATGGGTGTAACAAGAACGCATATTTAACGCTCCTAGCCCTTAGAAGGGGAGGAGGCGCATTGTAACCAGGTTCTGAAACATATCAATAAAAAGGGTTGTCTTCCTTATTGGCTTTTTGTTTCGATTTGATTCGTTCATGCTTTCCCTCTTTTCATGCACTTTCAATTCATAGGATTTAGCGTTAAGTTTAGTTCGGTTTGCATCGCACTTGGAGTTTCCTTTTTGCTTCCGTATCCTCGTGCTTTCAGTGGCGATCACGGTGGGACCCTTGTCCTCTATTTTTAAGATCAGAAATCTGATCAAAACTTGGTTGTTTTTGCTTGCAGGTACCGAGTTTTCAAACGTTGGACTGTTGTTCGTTCCAGCCTGTGGCGAATACAGAGCTGGAATTCATCTTACCCGGGGACGAATGGGCATTTGCCCCACCCTATGATGAATACAGTCCTGTAATTCATCCCTCCCTAGGATGAATAGCTGTCTATGCAGTTTCAGGACAGAAACTCAGAACCAACAGATTTGGGCAGAGAAGAGGTAAGGGTCTTGAACTCCTTCTGTCATTTTCTGTTTTTTGTTTCCTATTTTTTTGGTTCTTTGCTTGCTTAGGAAAAGTTGTACTGCATGTTTATTTCCTTTCATGCAAAGTAAAAAGAACCCCACACATCACGTGGCAACATAAACACCAAGGAGCTGGTCGTAAAACCCCAGCCCTTGATCAAGACCAACGGTGGATTTCATCACCACCTTGGCTTGAATTTTGCATTCATAAACCCCGATCGCTACTATTGCTAGACGTAAATCCTGATGAAAGCTGACCGAGTGTAGCTGGGGTGATTCCCAGTGCATGAGGATAAGTCTTCTATGGTAGGTGTCAAAAATAGGGTGATCCCCCTTCCGTACCGCCTACGTTCCACGTACCATCTGCTCTCACGTACCAATAGTTTCCCTCACGTAAGGGCGGGTATATAGAGAGGTTGGTATATCGGCCTGGCAATGGTATATCGAAGGGGCGACCATTTTTGGGAGTCATAAGAGCCATCATATTGCATTTAAACATCCTTTACAAAAGCTTTCAAAACAAAATCAAAACACACTAAACCAGGTTTAGGGCACACCTTTAATCTTTAAATGAGATAATCATTGCTTTGCGTGTGTGATATTTTCTATTTAGTGTAGCATAAAAATCATAAAAAGAAATAAAAATCTACGCATCTGGTAGCAAAAATACCACCATGGTGTACACCCGTAGCCAAGCCCAATCAAGGGCAGAAGCTACGGAGAGTGTACAAGGGGGCACAAGTCACCTCCGCTATAGCCCCAAGGACTTGGTCATACCGCCTTGGCGGCCTGACCTACAAGAGAGTCCACATCATGCCATTTCAGAATGGGACTATAGAGGCACCCCTTTGAGGGACACGCCCATCCATCATAGCCCCTTTCAGGAGGAGTCCTTACATGTGGCCCTCAATATAAATGAGAAGGCTCCCTTAGAAGCTCGATATGAGTGGCCACCATGCGATGAAGTGCTAGAGCAGCATAGGGTCCATGAGGAGAGGCCACATGATTATGTCATCCCTCCTTTACCCCCCATCATTATTAGGAATAAAAAGCCAAATCCAGAGCACAAGGCTCTTCAAGCAGGGTGAGCCAACTCTGCCCGCCCCTTTCACATATACGAAAGGGAGCATGAGGAAGACCATCACATTCCTCAAGAGCAATACACAACGTGAGAGCAATGCGCCTCCGCACCTGCTATTTACCAGAGTCACCTACCGAGGCCAGAGCCTCGAGTGAATGCCACCAACCTCGATAGAGGGAAGTGACCTATAGAGATCTCGGATCATCATGACCGAGATAAATGTGTAGGAGAGGCATCTAGGCCTCCTAGACTCAAGATGGTGGAACAAATCGACCTGGCAGTCGCTAGACATGCCACCCACCAAGCGTAGATTACGCAGCTTGAGCAAGACCAACAGTAGCTAGAGCATCTATATCACCTTAGCAAAGAGCGCATTCGGTGCCAAATAGATGAGCTGCTCCATAACACGGTGCCTGAGAGGGTTCCAACCCCTCGCACCCAAAGAGCAGAACCATATGAGAGGCGCAACCCCTTGGTACGAGACAGGTCCCCATGACCTTACCAAGTGCTACCTCCGAGACCTCCTAGACCTGAGCGGGAGGCCACTCCCAGGAACAATGATGGGCTCCCTCCATGGGGACCCACCCATGGTCATAGGTCTCATCCAGAAACTCCTCAAGAAGCCTATGAGGAGTATGAACAAGAAGAAGAGCGGGCCGAAATGCCCTACCAAGGTGGAGGGGCTGCTATCCGGCCACCCCTCCATAGGCCTCAAGTTTCCCACAACCCACAATGGGAGCAAACTAAAGAGGAAGAGATTAAATCTTTCGATGCATATAAAGCGCTGCTAGAGCATTTGGAGTCTATGGAAACCAAGACTTCTGGGCCCCAAAAGCCCATGTTACGCCAACTCCGTAGTCATCCTGTGCATCCGTCAGTGCTCGCACCCCCTTACCCTGAACACTTTAAGCTGCCTCAGTTGGCAATATTTAGAGGTGAGGAGGATGCCCAAGAGCATGTGACTAGATTCCTGAGCCAATGCTTTGGCATTCAGGATAATGATGCTTTGCTGTTGAGAACATTCATCACCACGTTCGTAGGCCCTACCTCGGATTGGTTTACTCAATTACCAAAGCATAGCATTAGCAACTTGGATCAGCTAGTGGATGCGTTCCTCGAATGCTTCACCTTCAACACCAAGAAGAAGGCATCACTAAGTGACTTAGCCAGCCTCAAGCAGTATGAGGAAGAAACCATGGCGGCCTATGGGAATCGATGGAGGACTCTACTTTCTAAGCTACCCTACCTCCCTCCTATGTCCGACCTCACACAAATGTTCTCAAAGAGCTATTTGAGATCGATCTCTGTGCTATTGCAGCTGCAACAATATGCCACCTTAGAGGAAGCTCTGGCACAAGCCAAAATCATTGAAGAGATCAAGATTTAGGATGGCGAGATAGCCAAGCCAAAGAAGAAAGAATGGTCTAAGAACACCAAAATAGGGACCACGCAATAGAAACCCACTACGGTCAATCAGGTTGCTATCAACGTCCCTAAGCCTGCACAAGCAACATAGCCCCAAAATGCTAACTATCAGGTGGTGCCTCTTAATAGTTATGATCGAGAAAATTAGAGGCAAGAACAAAATCAGTAGCGTCACCCTAGGCGACAATTCACACCTTACACAGAGTCCAGAGACTCCCTGTTTGACCGCTTGTCAATGGCAAACTTGATCAACCTACCCGAGATTCAACCCATAGATCCCAACGTGCCAAAACCTAAGGGCTATAGGGAGGATTTGTACTGTAGGTTCCATAGGCGGAAGGGACATGACCTTAATGCCTGTTGGAAGTTTAAGGGCTTGGTGCAAGACCTAATTGATAACAAGACATTAGCGATGGATAATCCCGTGGCACCAAGCAACCAACAAATGGAGGTCTTTAAGGACCCCTTGCCTACCCATGATGCACAGGCAAAGACCCTACAAGTCAATGAGGTCACACAGAACTGCCCCATGCAGGGGTATGTAGGGATGATCAGTATAGTGACTCAAAACAGGAGGTATCCGAGTGTAGCTGCCCCCACGGCGACTACAGGTGAGGTGCCAACAATGTCACAACCACAACAACACCTTACACAACCTCCTCCACCTAGACCCATGGCCACAATTCGGACCAAACTCACTCAGAGCTTGAGGACCACGTCGGCTAGGCTCTCCATATACGAGCTCATACAACAATCAACGCCCCATCGGGAGGCTCTAATGGAGATATTGAAAGCCATCGAGTTGCAGCCCCATGAAGCAAATTCTTTCAACAACTTTGTGGGACATGTCAAATGATGCACTGAGCCAGTCATCACTTTTCGAGAAGACGAAGTGAAATCAGTGGCTGATGATATGGCGGATCCACCCCTGCACGTTATCACATGGGTCAACGGGATTCCGTATAAGAGGGTGTTGGTAGACACTGGCTCATCCAATAATATCATCACAACAATGGCATTGAAACATCTGAAGTTGCCAGCATCTCACATCACGGCTTCCACCTATACACTACGAGCATTCAATGATGCGATATGCTCGATAGTTGGCACAATTGTCCTACCCATCCAAGTGGGACAAAAGACTATACCTACATTGTGCCATATTTTGGAAGGTGAGATGGCCTATAACATCTTGTTGGGTCGGCCATGGATCAGGGACATGAAGTGTGTCCCTTCGATAGCTCATCAGTGTTTAAAGTATACATTTGAAGGGGAGGTACATGTAGTCCCGACGGACTTAGAACCCTTCAAGTATTGCAATGCGGTGCAACTGATGCCGCAATCGACCCTTCCATCAATGCATTTGGATTTTCAATTGAATCCATCTAGACAGGGTCCGATTCCACAGGCATCCCCATTGACAAGTCCATCAAAACCATAGTCGGGTCCATCTTCATCGTCTGGTCCTTCACCAACGATGCCACCTACGGTGGCCACATAGAAGGACAAAGGGAAGAAACCCTTGGAAGAGGCACCGCCATCAGTATCAACTATCTCTACTGAGGAGATGCCTAGCAGAATGGAAGTCGAGGCTCCTAGTCCACCCGACATGGAGTGGATTCTGGAAGAACTTCCGTTCCCTCCCCCTCAATCACCAACAATCATCGTTGAAATGGCCAATACGGGCCTAGGGGAGTATCTGGTGTGGAATATTGTAGCAACACCCGCACTAGAGTCCATGCAGGACATGGGGAGACCTCGCCTCCCCATCGGTACCATTGTTCCTCTAGGCTACCCACCGAATCAGACAAACTTTGTGTATGGGGGCCTTGATCATGGTACTGAGCCATGCATGCAAGAGGATGAAGATGAAGAGCCCTTTGCAGAAGATGTCAACTATTTGTCTAACCCGAACTTCGCTTTGAGATACCTTGGCCAATGCAATTGGCATGGATATGGGTTAGGCAGATATGAGCAAGGAGTGCGTGTTCTTTGCCAACCAAGATACCAAATGCCATATGACAAGTCAGGAGTAGGGTTCAACCACCCCCTCCCCTTGGACATCTTGGTAGAGAACATGCAAGGCCTAGGGATAGGCAACAAGGGGGGATTGGCATTAGATCCATATGCCAACCCTAACATGACATATACACTGGGAGATTATCTCCCATTGTTGACAACCAACCTTGTTGACCTCAACAACCCTTTCCCTTCGCTCGAAAGAGGAGAAAGTTCAAGAACACACCTACAAGAGAGGTGTAGACAAGGTCAAGAAGGATCTTTCGAGGATGAGTCAGAATATGAGGTAGCACCATGGGATCCCTTCGAATCAGATAGCAATCACTCACAAGTGGTCCCCATGGATGATTATCAAGAAAGCCTCTTGGCAATGTTCCCTTTGGATGCTCCCATCGAGCAAGTGCCACCACAAGACAATCAAGCCCCCCCATAGAGAGTGGAACAACCCCAATGGGGCCAGATCAATTTGCTCGAGCAAGACGAGCCTTTAATGTCTCAAATAGTTGTTGGAGCCAATGAAGGCCTTTGGATCTCTGACAGTGATTATGAAGATGAAACTGAGATGGCCTATCTCAATCATATGCGATAGCAACAATACCCCTTGGAGATTAATGACATATTTGAACAACTAAACATAGTGCCAGGGCATGAGTGGTACGTAGACCCAGCACGGTGGGAACAAGTGTTGAATCCACCACTTTGGGCATATGAAGAATACCTTCCGCCCAGAGACCCTATAGCGATATCAATGTCGAGGGTAGACCCTATCTTCCTATCCGCACATAGGGCCGATCCATTCATGCCAATACCTCTAGAGCCAGACCCAGAGCACAGAGAACATCCAGAATGTTCGAGTCACCACACCCACGGTAATGGAGACCAAAATCATTTCATCAACATGATCTCCATTGACTTAACCACCCCCATCCATAACCCGGTCGATCCAGCATAGTCATTGTATCTAGACATAGATGCCATAGACTGGGATCACATCAATTCACCTCCATCCCCATCAGAGTACTGGCCTTTCGGTAAAATGCTTCATTTTACCCTAGGGCCAACTCAGGATATCTTCCATGCTGAAGAGGAACCCGAGGTTCCCAATGTAGATTTAAACTCAGCAAATGATATCCATTTGATCCCAACTCCACACCAGTTGGAGGATGGATCCCACATGTCGATCGAGGAGACGACTGACGTAGACATCGGCTCTGATCCAATGAATCCATAGATTATCAAGCTAGGGGTAAGCTTATCCCCCGAAGAGCAAGCCGACTACATTACCCTTCTCAAAGAGAAGAAGGAGGTTTTTGCATGGTCCTATAGAGACATGTCGGGGCTAGATCCATAGCTAGTCATGCATAATCTAACGCTTGATCCGACAGTCAAGCCAGTTAAGCAAAAACTATGCAAGATGCACCCAATAGTGGCCTTGATGGTCAAAGATGAATTGCAAAAGTTGTTGGATGCACAGTTTGTCATCTGCATGGATTACCCACCATGGTTGTCCAACATGGTGCCCATCAAGAAGCTTGATGGGAGGATTCGCATATGCACTAATTTTTGAGATCTAAACAAAGCGAGTCCTAAGGATGATTTTCCCTTGCCAAGCATCGACGCATTGGTAGACGCTACAGCAGGCCACGAAATGCTATCCCTCATGGATGGTTTCTCGGGATACAATCAGATTCGTATCAATCTCGAGGACCAACTAAAAATGGCGTTCACAATGCCTTGGGGGACATTTTGTTATAAGGTCATGCCTTTTGGCCTTAAAAATGTTGGCGCCACCTACCAACGTGCCATGACGTACATCTTCCATGATTACATGCATAAAACTTTGGAAGATTACATGGATGATTTGTTGGCCAAATCTCTTTTGCGCCCAGATCATCTCGATGACTTAAGCAAGATCCTCGATCGCCTCATGGAACATAAAGTCAGACTGAATCCCAAGAAGTGCGTATTTGGCGTCACATCTGGAAAACTCTTGGGTTTCATAGTCTCAAAGCGAGGCATCGAGGTGGACCCAAACAAAGTCAAGGCAATCCTTGAAATGCTTCCCCCAACTACCATCAAGCAGCTCAGAAGCCTACAGGGAAAGGTCACGTCAATCAAGCGCTTCATAGCGCAGCTATCTGACAAGTGCCGACCCATGAACAAATTATTGCATAAGGGGGTAGCATTTCACTGGGATGACGAGTGCCAGTCAGCCTTTGATGACATTAAACAATACTTGGCTTCACCACCAGTATTGGCACCACCTAGACCAGGAGTGTCATTCTACTTATACATCTCAGCTACTGAGGTGGCACTGGGCGCCATGCTAGCCCAAAAAATGAACTTCACAAAGAACAGGCTACTTACTATCTTAGCCGCACCCTGGTCAGTTATGAACTTAACTATGCATACGTTGAGAAACTCTGCTTGGCAGTGGTGTTTGCTACCAAAAAGCTATGCCACTACATGCTTGAGCAACACTACGTATGTTGTGTCTAAGGAGAATCCATTGCGGTACATGATGAGTCATACTTATCATAGTAGCCGCACGACGAAATGGATCATGTTGTTGATGGAATTTGACATAGAGTTTATTGGACAGAAATCCATCAAAGGACAAGTCATAGCCGATCAACTAGCAGAGGCTCCTCTCGAAGACGATCAGCCTCTGGTCATAGAACTACCCGATGATGGGGTCTTCCATGTCTCAGAATCGCCAGATTCTGATGAGCCTGAGTCACAGGCCGACATAACCCTATTTTTTGATGGTTCTAAATGTGAGCAAGGTGGTGGCATGGGAATTGTATTCTTCACACCACAAGGGGCTCCAATGCCTCTGTCATTTAAATTAGACTTCCCGTGCACCAACAATAATGCCGAATATGAAGCCTTGCTCATAGGTCTTCAGACAACGGTCACCATGAACATCAAATGATTGAACATCTTTGGTGATTCGTTGTTAATTGTCAACCAAGTCAAAGGGGTATTCCAATGTAAATGCCCAGTTCTGTAGGCCTACAAAGCCCTTGTGGACAAATTCTTGGCAAAGCTTGAATGGTACGACATCGAGGCACTCCCTCGGTCATCGAATCATTTTGCGGACACTATGGCCTCCTTGGGGTCATTAATCCCGCAAGACATTTCTGGTGATATGACAACCATTCAAGTCAAAACGCTATCGCAATCCGTGATGGAGCGTGCAAGCTCTGACTTGACGCCAGGAATCCACTTGATCCAGATTGAACCGTCCCCGGACACGTTCTCTCGAATCCATGATCATCTGAATCATGCCAACTAGGGGTCCTTGTTCTCCCCTACTCCCCTTAATAGCAACACAATGCTATTCTTGCAAGTTCTCTCCCGCTCAGCTTTTGCTAGGGATGAACTTCAAGAGGGATTGGTTGTTCATACCATCGAGGCTTCTGATCAGTAGGATTGGTATTCACCCATAAGGGACTACCTCAAGTTAGGTAACCTCCCACTTGGATTGACGCATGCCACAAAATGAGCATTCAAGCAGAAAGCGGCAAAGTATGTCTTGTTAGGAGACATTTTGTACCATCACAGCTACGAAGGAATCCTCCTTCATTGCTTGGACCAATAGGAGTCCACTTGGGCGATCGCCCAAGCGCACGATGGTACGTGCGGTGGCCACTTCAGTGGTATGGCCATCGCAAAGCGCATTCTCCGCATGGGCTATTATTGGCCATATTTAGAGCGAGATTGTTGCGCATATGTAAGGAAGTGCATGAAATGTCAACACCATGCTAATTTGACACACGTACCTTCCCAGGCCTTGCAGCCGATCCAATCGGCTTGGCCATTTTTGTAGTGGGGCTTAGATCTAATCGAAAAGATCTCCCCTATGTCGTCAGGTCATCACACGTTTATCATAACGGCCATAGAGTACTTCACCAAATGGGTGGAAGCAATTCCGCTTACCTCTACGACTGGACCCCGCATTGTGGAGTTCATTTTACATAACATCATATGTCATTTTGGTATTCCATCCAAGATAATTTTGGATAATGGGACGTCATTCAAGAACAAAGACGTGCGTGCTTTGACCACAAAGTACAAAATTCAGCACAGTTTTTTGACACCCTATTATCCACAGGCAAATGGGCAAGCAGAGGCGTCAAACAAAATGCTAGTTGCCATCCTCAAAAATATAGTCACAGACAGTCATAAGGATTGGCACATTCAGATCCCACTTGCCCTATGGGCTTATCGCACTAGCATTCGGACACCCACTGGGGCGACTCCATTTTTGCTCGTGTATGGCTCCGAGGCTGTCATGCCTCTCGAGTTGGAAATTCCTTCCCTACGCATATCAATGCAAGAGTTCATCGATGATGACACTACATGGTAGGCCCGGTTAGACCAGCTTACGTTGCTCGATGAACGACGCGTTAATGCTCTCGAGCATTTACGTATCTATCAAGAGCGACTGAAGAAAGCATACAACATGAAAGTTCACCTGAGGGACTTTCAGGTTGGTGACTTGGTCTTAAAAGAGAACCAATAGAACTCTAGCTTGCCGCCCCATCTAAGGGACAAGTTCATGGCAAACTGGTTAGGTCCCTATGTAATTGATAGTAAAATAGGACCTGGAACATACCGGCTAGCCTCTCTTGATGGAATCAAGGAACTAGAACCCTTGAACATCAGTCATTTGCGGCCATTCCATATCTAAAAGAGCCATAGCCCAATCCCAAAATGCTCCAAGGATTCCCACAATCGCTTGGTCAACCCCAAAATGCTCCAAGGATCCCAATACCCTCTCAACCAAAATGCTCCAAGGATCCCTACAATCACTTGGTCATCCCAAAATGCTCCAAAGGATGCCATTACCCCTTTGGTCAAACCAAAATGCTCCAAGGATTCCCATAATCGCTTGGTCATCCCCAAAATGCCCCAAAGGTGCCCATTACCCCTTGGTCAAACCAAAATGCTCCAAGGATTCCCACAATCGCTTGGTCATCCCCAAAATGCCCCAAAGGTGCCCATTACCCCTTTGGTCAAACCAAAAAGCTCCAAGGATTCCCACAATCGCTTGGTCAAAAATAAGAAAATTCAAAAATAGTAAAATCATCAAAAATAACAAAAATTTGCATCTCATTTCCATGCATGCTCAAACTCATCACAACAATAAAGAGCTCTTTTGCATCTCATCTTCATACTCACAAAAATCAATCTATCAAAAATGCAAAAATAATAGTTGCATTAAGCATAACATCCATACATTGCATATTTGTGGTCATACAGGTCAAGGCACCATAGACTGTAATTACTTCGCCAATCCATCTTGTTCCACATTTCTCCATTCTATAAGTAGTCCATCAAAAATAAATGCCATTCACTTCTTTTTACCATATCATAGTCGAGTGGTCTTCTAAATGTATCTAGAGTTTTCGTCATTCAGATGTCATTAGCTTTCTAGCCACATACTGTACAAAGTCAAACAGATTTTACAAAGGTAGAGTTCTACTTGGATCACACCTTGTTACGTAGCATCCCAACACAAATTAAAACACATAAAAATTCCCAAGTTGTGTGAACGAAAGATGAAACCTGCAAAGCAATCCAGGTCACCATAAGCGAAATGGTTATCTTGCTCATCCCCCTGTGCGAATGACCCCAAGAATGCTGAGAGTTGGCAAAAGGACAAGCATCTTCCCTACCCAATTCCCCAAGAATCCCAAGTTCTCAAAAAGTTGCAAACATCATAAAATTTTGCAAAAGTCAAAACTCCAAAAAAAATTGACATCACCACCAAAGTGCATACATCAAAAGGCACATACAATAGTGATTCTCATCACTCGAAATTCAAATCCCTTGCTCAAAAGAAAAATATATATAACAAAAATAAACAGTGATTTTTATCACTATATAAGAGCAAGTATCCCAATATAATTGAAGAAAAGAAGGGAGTCGAACTTGAATCCCTGGAACTCTCAGCATTCAGAAGGTCATGAAGTAAACCTCAGTACCGGTTTGGTGGATAGCCTATCGGTCACTGGTGGTGAACCTCCCGCATGATGATATATCTGTCACATTAACTCGTGTACAGATCAATGTTTGCATGTGGATGAGCTAGCTTATGGTATCCTAGATAGCACCACAGATTAATCTGACTAAATACAACAAAGGAAGTTAGTGGAGCTAATTAGGTGATCCTCAGTACAGGTTTGGTTGACAGCCTATCTGGCACTGGCGGTATCCTGACAAATACCACATAAACGAACTCAATTGCACACACAGGGATGTGAAATAACTTGGTCAAAGACAAGTCCGATTCATACCTTGTTCAAAAGTCTTGTAAGATAAAGTACAGTCATGGCTAGTTAGTTAAAACATCTGAGTCTCAGAAAACCTTAACTACATTCCAAACCAACTGCGCTATCTTTCATCCTCGCATTGCCATCAAAAAATACAAAAAATAGCATGTATACATCAAAAGTCATTTACCACAACAATCGCCTAAGACAAAAAGCCATAAGTTCTAAATAGTCTATGGTGCCCCCGCCAAAAAACACAAATTCAATTCATCCATTACATTTGCATATCCTAAAAATTAGAAACATTTGCATTCATCATAACATATGCATCCATCAATGTAAATTAACATACATACATACACATTCATCAATCACTATGCATAACATCAAATCACGACATGTGTATAAATAAAATAAAGTCATCTGTATATATATCATCAAAAATGCCCGTAGGCTACAATAACCGGTCATCTGACCCCACAAAAAAAAAAATAACCCCAAGCCTAGGGCATCGGCCACCATGATCATGTAGGATCGGTGCGACGGGAACTCCCCCCCGTGGTGTGGGTCCTATGAGACCCCTCAGGGAGGCTACTGCTAGCCCCCGCATCACGCCTACTAGAGCCTCCCTCATCCAGTCGCCTACACCGAGAGGATGCTGACTGCTCAGTATCGCTCCCTCTCGAGCGGCACGACGATCCACCTCCACTGAACGTAGGGACCCACCCACCGAGGTGGCTAATCTCCACCTCCAGCTCCAATCGATGCCACACCAAGTCCATCTCCTACTGGTGATACATAGCCAAGTTCTCATCGCGTTGTGCCAAGGCCCTCTCCCTCTCTGCCAGCTACATCCATAGGAGATCCCTCTCCCATGCAGCATCGGTATCCCCATCCTACCAATGGTACATAGCCCATGCATTCTCCCGCTCTACCAGCTGCATGTGCAGGAGATCCCTCTCCCGCAGCGCATCCCCTAGCTCCTCATTGCGCCTCCGTAGTAGCCCCTCCAATCATGCATTCTCAGCATGTAACCCTACCTCCATGTCCTTCGAATCTTCCTGAGGCATTGGCATCTCTGGAACAACAGCCTGCTCTGGCTCCCACTATTTCCAAGACGTCCTACATCTCTGGCTGATCCGGAACCCCAAAATCCACATCCACATCATCCACCTCCACCATGTCCGCATCCTCCAGTGGAGCTCCCCAATCATCTCCCGGTGCCTCGGCACCCTCCCCGCCTACTGCTGCTGCCTCTGTGCCTCCCAGTGGCCCCTCTCCTCGCCATCATCATAGTATCCACCACTGGTCATACTCTATGGTAGTCCCGATGTCGTCCACATCTAGGACGTCAATCACCGCATCTGAATCCTCGCCAAGTGGTGCGATGACTGGCCGGTCCAGAGTCCTCTCGTCCCCTCGGCGTCGATAGATCACGGGCTCACCAGGCAACCCCTGGCACACCATGAACTATCGTGTCACCCGGATGTAAGGGAAGAACTCTTGCTCGGTCCCATGTTGCTCCATCGCAGATTGCGATAAGGTTTTGACTTGAATGGTTGTCATATCACCGAAAAGGTCTTGCAGGATTAGTGACCCCAAGGAGGCCATTGTGTCCACAAAGCGATTCGATGATCGAGGGAGTGCCTCGATGTCATACCACTCAAGTTTTGCTAGGAATTTGTCCACAAGGGATTTATAAGCCTACAGAACTGGGCATTTGCATTGATATACCCCTTTGAATTGATTGACAATTAACAATGAATCACCAAAGATGTTCAGTCATTTGATGTTCATGGCAATTGTTGTCTGAAGACCTATGAGCAAGGCTTCATACTCTGCATTATTTTTGGTGCACGGGAAGTTTAATTTAAATGACAGGGGCATTGGAGCACCCTACAATGTGAAGAATACAATTCCCATGCCACCACCTTGCTCACATTTAGAACCATCGAAGAATAGGGTTATGTCGACCTGTGACTCAGGCTCATCAGAATCTGGCGATTCTGAGACATGGAAGACCCCATCATCGGGTAGTTCTATGACTAGAGGCTGATCATCTTCAAGATGAGCCTCTGCTAGTTGATCGGCTATGACTTGTCCTTTGATAGATTTCTGTCCAATAAACTCTATGTCAAATTCCGTCAACAACATGATCCATTTCGTCGTGCGACTACTATGATAAGTACGACTCATCATGTATCGCAATGGATTCTCCTTAGACACAACATACATAGTGTTGCTCAGCATGTAGTGGCATAGCTTTTTGGTAGAAAACACCACTGCCAAGCAGAGTTTCTCAATGTATGCATAGAAATATTTCGGGTTAAGCGACTCGTCGCTTTTCTCACGAAGGTCATTCCCTCATCGATTCGTCGCTTGAGGGGGTAGTCACACTTAGTCACCAATCAACAAACACATACCCAATCAAGGGAATGACATGCATTCGAAGAATCATTGACAAAGACAATTATGCTTCTGCTTGGGGCAGTAAACAAGCAATAATCATAAATTGATCAAACACTTGGAATTCCCGAAGCATGAACACAAGGTTCCCCCCAGGGACAAAAGGTTGCGCCCTTTGCCTATTCATGACTGATCAATGTTCAAGCTCAAGTCACACCTCACCAAAATAGGTTAATGCTTGAAATCAAATTCCTTAGCTCGTTAGAAGCAAGGATTCAAGAGTGCATGCCCTTTCCATACTTGGGGCATCACAAGTTGGTTGGGTTACTGAGAAACCCTAATCATTAGTGTTTTGGTTATGTATTTTTGCTCAGCACTGCATCACCGACAGTGCTTCCCAAAAAGGGGCATTTGTAGACACCAAAATAGCACCAATCTGATTATGTGACTACAAACACTGATCACATTGACACACACAGCCTTCAAGGCAGCCCTCAGAGGTCAAACAGTGGTCCTAGCCACTTTCACAATAGTTTTAGAAGGTCAAAAAGTAATTTGGCACCTCCAGACATTTTTCTTAAAATATGCCTTTGCGCCCTGGCTTCTTCTTGGTGTCGCAATATTGTTTTATTTCCTGACAGAAGTTGGTCGTTTTAAACAAGGCAAAAATCAAAAGAAAGCCTTTGCCAGAAGTGTCGCAAAATCATGACGTCGTGATTTTGCGACGTCGCGAAATCGCGACACCAAAGGCCAAAAGAGAGCCTTTGCATTTTTGTGTTTTTTGCCTTGTTTAAAATGACCAACTTCTGTCAGGAAATAAAACAATATTGCGACACCAAGAAGAATCCAGTTTTAAAAAATAAAAAAAAATAAAAACAAAATAGTTTTAAATACAGTTTGTTAGTCTCAGGGTTTCTGTACTCTAATTTTAAAACTGTCAGACAAAATCATAAAAAAACAAAACAAAAAATTTTCAAATACAGTTTGTCAGTCTCAGGGTTTTTGTACTCTAAGTTTAAAACTGACAGACAAAATCATAAAAAAACAAAACAATTTTTTTTTTAAATATCGTTTGTCAGTCTCAGGGTTTCTGTACTCTAAGTTTAAAACTGCTAGACAAAATCATAAAAAAAATAAAACAATTTTTTTTTCAAATATAGTTTGTCAGTCTTAGGGTTTCTGTACTCTAAGTTTAAAACTGACAGACAAAGGAAAAACAAACAAAACAAAATTAATGTGACAGTTTTTTACCTAGGGTTTTCAATCAAGTTTTAAAAACTGATAAATCCAGCCAAAAAACTAGGGTTTCATGGTCAGTGTATCCTAGGGTTTTCGTGTAACACAAACATCACAAAATACAAATTTTTTCTTTTACCTAAGGTTTACCTTACTCTAAAAAGAAAAACAAAATTTTAAACCACGTTTTGAACTAAGTTTTTACGTTCAGTTTTGATCTTTGGTAAACTAGGGTTAAGTGAAATTTTTAGTTACGTTTTAAACTAAGGTTTAAAATAACTTTTGATCTTTGTTTACCTAGGGTTTTACTTAAGTTTTCATGAAGCCATAAAACAACAACTCACGCACAATGACATACATTTAATTAAGGCTTTCATTTTGAACAAACAAAAGGAACCATAAATAAATTGTGGTATTAAAAACTGTAACAAAAAAATACAAGCAATAACGAGGAGGATCACTTATCGGTCTCGTTTTGGCTCTGCCACTCGATCCAGTGCATTAACTCATAGTGTCGGGTGAAAGTCGATAGCGCTTCGCTTCACAGAATTGACCCCTCCTCCTCAGAGCTCCAAATCGCCAGAAAAAACAAATGCAAATGAGCCCAAAACTCAGTTTTGGCCTTTAAATAGGCTTTTTGAACTTGTAATCGTTCTTCCCTGGGACGAGCACTCTGGTTAGCATTCATCCCATCCTGGGACAAATACTAACCTAGTATTCATCCCACCCTAGAATGAATACAAGGCAAAATTTCAAAAACATCAAAAAATGAACAAAATAACCTAAAGACAAATAATAAACTTTCCCGATGAAAGTGCTTTTGCACTTGACATTCTTGGCATGCAAAATTGATGTTGGGGTCACAAATTGTCAGTATCCTATTCCCTAATAAGGCTATCATAGCCAGAACGCTCCACAGGAAGAAGGATTTATGCCAATTTTAGCCTCGAAAAGCGTCACCAAAAGGGTTAACACCCATCAAAAATAGGTCTAAATGTCAAGAGACTACGCACACTTTCAATGATAAACATATGGAGGCACCCTTACACAAGTCATATTGGGTCAAGTGACTCATCGCTTTTATCATGAAGGTCATTCCCTCATTGATTCGTTGCTTGAGGGGGTAGTCACACTTAGTCACCAATCAACAAATACACACCCAATCATGGAAATGACATGCATTCAAAGAATCATTGACAAGGACAATCACGCTCCTGCTTGGGGCAGCAAAGAAGCAATAATCACAAGCTGATAAAATACTTGGCATTTCATGAATCATGAACTCAAGGTTCCCACAGACAAAATGTTGTGCCATTTGCCTATTCATGACTGATCAATGTCCAAGATCAAGTAACACCTCACCGAAAAATGTTAACACTTGAATTGAGTTGCTTCACTCGTCGAAAGCAAGGATTCAAGAATGCATGCCCCTTTCCATACTTGGGGCATCAAAATTTGGTTAGGTTACCAAGAAACCCTAATAATTAGTGCTTTGGTCGTCTATTTTTTCTCAGCACTGTGCCACACACAATGCTTCCCAAAAAGAGGCATCTATAGACACCAAAACAACACCAATCTGATTATGTGACTACAAACACTGATCGCATTGACACACATAGCCCCAAGGGTAGCCTCTAGAGGTTAAACAATGGTCCTAACCACTCTCACAATAGTTTTGGAAGGTCAAGAGTCAATTTGGCACCTTCAGGAACTCTGCTCCATGCTCATTCCACCCAAGGACAATTACAAATTGGTATTTGCCCCACCCAGGGACGAATAGCAGTATTCACTCCAGGGTGGGGCGAATAGCAGGTTTGATAGGCAAAAAGTCAAATATTGACAAATGGCAACTCAGATCCACCACTTATTCCTTCCTTCATTGCATGGGTGTGAGTGAGTTTTTTTGAGTGTTAGAGGCAGTTACAGGGGCAGCCATGAAGCCCCTAATCAGGGAAGAATCTTCCCTCCCGTGGAGAGGTATGATTGTCAAGTGGCGCCTCTGCATGCTCATCCAAAGAGACCATCAGGTCTATAAAATGGTGAGTCTTCTCACCCCAAAAGGTAGAGAGAAGGAGCATTTTGGAGCAACAAAGTGCTATCATTTTATTTTCACACCCACACCCATTTGAGTTGTGCCTTTCACATCCTTGATCTCTTTTGGAGAGGAGGTCATAGGGTGGTTATTGGAAGCACAAATATGGAACCAAAACCCGACATTTGGCCACAATATCCCACCAAATTTATCAAAAATACCCCACAAGAGATTTTGGACCCATCCCAAGTGGATTGGTGCCAAAATCAAGCCCTAAACGGCAGGCGGCCTGCCCCCGAGGGCCCCCCCAACACTGCTACAGTCCTAATCGCCCTGCTCTGGAGCAATTGGAAATCTATGGAAAATTTCATTTCTATCATTTTTGCATTTAATTCTATGCTGCTTAGATAGGTTGCCATTTAAATTTCACCTTGTTTTGAGCAATTTTGATCATGTTTCTGTCTTCGCTCGCCTTCACTAACTTGTAGGTAGCATCATCAAATTCTTGTTGATAGAGGCCAAATTGGAAAAATTTGACCATCTGGGTCTTTGCAAAATACCCTCAATTAGCTAATCCCAAATTTGCAGGTGATTTGGAGCTCCTCAGATGTGACATTTGGGATAGTGCCTTTTGACGTTTTTGTTACAGGTCTATTCGTCCCGCCTCGGAGCGAATTCAAACCTGTGAGGAATTTCTTGACTATTCCATTTGCAGTGTCTTCTTTGTGAGGTCTTGATGCCCCTGTCAAATTTTTAGATCATTTGGATATATGTTAGTTATCGTTTTATTTATATCTTGGATGCATTAATCAAAGGTGTGGGGATTGCATGTTTTATTTCATCCGTAGGTGCTATTGATTGTTTCTTGTTTCTTTGAACGTAGTATCCAGACCTTAAAGGAGCATCAAGGAGTCAATACTCACCAACGCAAGCGGTGGTGACATTTGGTCCGCCCATTTTACATGTGGGCACACGGAAGAAGGAATGGCACCCATGGGTGTAACAAGAATGCTTATTTAAAGCTCCTAGTACTTAGAAGGGTAGGGGGCACATTGTAACCGAGTTCTAAAACATATCAATAAAAAGGGCTGTCTTCGTTATTATAATTTTATTTTTATTCGATTCTTTCATGCTTTCCCTCTTTTCATGCACTTTCAATTCATAGGATTTAGCGTTAAGTTTAGTTCGGTTTGCATCGCACTTGGAGTTTTCTTTTTGCTTTCGTATCCTTGTGCTTTCACAGGGTGTTGGCTTGATATGCAGGGAAATAATTAGTTTATTTAGTGTTTTCTCAAAAACATACCCTTACAAGAGGGAAACTATAAGTTAAGGAGATACCTAAAAAAATAGATAATAGAAAAATATTTGGTAGGCCTTTATAAGAATTGCCTCAAAAATATCACCCTTACGAGAGGGAAACTAAGATCATTAATTGGTTTAGATTATAGGTGACTTGATAAATGTGCACATAAAGGATGCACATGGATAAAGATACTAGAATATAAAATAATATGACATAGTAAGCCAACTACCTATTTTGAAATATTGTAAATTTAAACTAATGCATTTCTTTTAATATTAAACACTTACATCTTAGGAATTTTATGATGGGAGAAACAAAATTTTCTTTTAAAAAATAATCTTATCTATGAAATAAACAAGGTTATAATGAAAAAATATAATTTATAATTGCCAAAGAGAATTTTTTTTGTATTAAATAGATGGGCCTCTTAAATTTTTTGAATTTAATAGTAAACTTGAGAAATTTTAAAGTTTATATTAAATCAAATTGTAGACACCAAAACAACACCAATCTGATTATGTGACTACAAGCACTGATCGAATTGACATACATAGCCCCTAGGGCAGCCCCTAGAGGTTAAACAGTGGTCCTAACCACTCCCAAAGTAGTTTTGGAAGGTCAGAGGTCAATTTGGCACCTTTCAAGCACTCTGCTCCCTACTCGTTCCACCCTGGGATGATTAGAATGCTATTCGCCCCACCCTAGGATGATTAGCAACATTCGCTCCAGGGTGGGGCGAATAGCAGGTTTGACGGGCAAAAGGTCAAACCTTGACAAATGGCAGCTCAGATCCACCACTCAACTCCACCTTCAATGCATGGGAGTGTGAGTGAGCATTTTTGAGCTCAAAGAGGCAGTCATAGAGGCAATCATGGAGCCCTTAATCAGGGAGGAATCTTCTCTCCCCTGGGAAGGCATGATGGCCAAGTGGCGCCCCTGCATGCACATTCAAAGCAGACCTTCAGGTCTATAAAATGGTGAGTCTTCTCACCCAAAAAGAGGATAGAGTAGGAGCATTTGGAGCAATGGAGTGCTACCGAATTACATCCTCACCCCTCACTTGTGCTTCTTACATCCTTGATCTCTCTTTTGGAAGGGAGGTTATTGGGTGAACATTGGAAGCGCAATCCGGACCCAAAACCTAAACATTTGGCCACAATACCCCACCCAATTTTCTGACACAACCCCCTAGGAGGTTTTGGACCCATCCCAAGTGGATTGGTGTCGAAACCAAGCCCCAAACGATGGGCGTCCTGCCCCCGGGTGCCCCCGCACTATTGTAGTCCTAATCGCCCCACCCCGGAGTGATTAGAAATATGTAGTATATTTCTTCACTATTTCTTTTGCATCTTATTTTATGTCATTCATATATGCTTCCATTCAAATTTCATGCCATTCTGATGAGTTTTGACTATGTTTTCATTGTTTTTCGCTTTCACTAACATACAGGGAGCATCTTCGGATATAGGGTGATCGAGGCCGAATCTACAAAATCTGACCTTCTGGGTCATCTCAAAATGCCCTATTTTTCCTAACCCCAACTTTTTAGGTGTTTTGGAGGCCTCTGGATGGGACATTTAGGAGGTTTCTTTCTGACATTTTATGACAGTCCTAATCGTCCCACCCCGGAGCGATTAGAAATATATAGTATATTTCTTGAATGTTCCTTTTGTAGTGTGTTCATGATGGTGTTTGCATGCTTCTATCCAAATTTCATCTTATTCTGACATGTTTTGATTACCATTTTAATTATTTCATGCATGCATTAACCGGAGGCCTTGGGGATTGCATGTTTCCCTCCATCCGTAGGTGCTATTAATCATTTGCTATTTCTCTGAATGTAGGATATCAACACTAGAGGGGTAGCAAGGAACTATAGATGCATTCATGCAAGCGATGGTGATGTTTGGCCCACCCATTTCAAATGTGGGCATGCGGAAGATCCCGAAGGGGAGCGTACCATCCGTGGTGTAACAAAACTATATCTAACGCTCCTAGCCCCTAAAAAGGAAGGAGACGTATTGTAACCTGATCTCAAAGAAAAATTAATAAAAAAAGGGCTGCACTTTACATTTGCTTTATATCTCATTTCAGTTCATTTGTTTTCCCTTTTCATGCACTTTAGTCCTTTCTTCATTCGTAGGAGCTAGCGTTACATTTGCTTTTGTTTGCATCGCACCCGGTATGCCATTGCTTCCGTATCCTCGTGCTTTTAGTGGTGATCATGGTGGGACCCTGTCCCCTAATTTTGGGATCAAATTTTTGATCAAAATTTTGTGTTTTTGCTTGCAGGTGTTAATCCTTCAAGCGCTGGACTGCTGCTCGTGCCACCCTGTGACGAATACAGACTGGAATTCGTGCCACCCCAGGATGAATAAGGCATTCATCCCACCCTATGATGAATACAGATCTGCTATTCATCCCACCCCGAGACGATTAGCTCTCTGTGCATTTTTTGAGCAGAAACTCAGAGGCATCCGGTTTGGGCAGAGAAGAGGTAGGTTTTCTGAACATCCTCTGTAATTTTCTGTCTCTGTTTCTATGATTTTTCTATTTCTTTGCTTGCATAGAAAAGTTTTACTGCATGTTTCCTTTCTTTGCGCAAGTAAAAAGAACCACACACACCACGTGATAATATAAACATCAAGGAGTTGGTCTTAAAACCCCAACACTTGATCAAGACCAACGGTGGATTTCATCACCACCTTGGCTTGAATTTTTGCATACATAACCCCGATCGCTACTGTTGCTAGACGTAAATCCTGATGAAAGCTGACCAAGTGTAGCTGGGGTGATTCCCAATGCATGAGGATAAGTCTTCTATGGTAGGTGTCAAAAATAGGGTGATTCCCCTTTCGTACCGCCTATGTTCCATGTACTGTTCTGCTCTCGCGTACCAATAGTTTCCCTCACGTAAGGGTGGGTATATTGAGAGGTTCGGTATAATGGCCTAGCAGTGGTATATTGAAGGGGCAACCATTTTGGGAGATATAAGAGCCCTCATATTGCATATACAACAAAATTTTCTTTACAAGGTTTTCACCACAAAATCAAAACACACTAAACCAGATCTAGGGCACACCTTTAATCTATAAATGAGATAATCATTTCTTTGATTGTGTGGCTCCTTTTGTTTAGTGTAGCATAAAAAATTGTAAAGAAGATAAAAACCTACATATCTTGTAGAGAGACACCACCATGGTGTACACCCGTAGCCAAGCCCAATCACGGGCAGAAGCTATGAAAAGTGTACAAGGGGGCACAAGTCACCTCCGCTATAGCCCCAAGGACTTGGTCATACCACCTTGGTGGCCTGACCCACAAAATAGTCCACATCATACCATGACAGAATGGGACTATAGAGGCACCCCTTCGAGGGGCACGCCCATGCAACATAGACCCTTTCAGGAGGAGTCCATACACGTGGCACTCAACATAGATGGGAGGGCTCCCTTAGACACTCGTTATGAGTGGCCACCATGTGATGAAGCGCTAGAACAACATAGGGTCCATAAGGAGGGGCCACATGATTACATCATCCCTCCTCTACCCCTTATTACTATCAAAAACAATAGGCCAAATCCAGAGCGCAAGGCTCTTCAGACAGGGTGAGCCAACTCTGCCCGCCCCTTTCACATATACGAAAGGGAGCATGAGGAAAACCACTACATTCCTCAAGAGCAATACACAATGTGGGAACAATGCGCTTTCACACCTGCTATTTATCAGGATCACCTACTGAGGCCAGAGCCTCGGGTGAATGCCGCTAACCTCGATAGAGGGAAGTGACCTATAGAGATCTCGGATCACCATGACCGAGATAGATGTGTAGGGGAGGCATCTAGGCCTCCTAGACTCAAGAATGGAACAAATCGACTTGGAATTTGCCAAACATGCCACCCACCAAGCACAAATCATGCAGCTTGAGCAAGACCAACAATAGTTAGAGCACCTGTATCACCTTAGCAAAGAGCGCATTCGATGTCAGATAGATGAGTTGCTCTAGAACACTATGCCTGAGAGGGTCCCAACCCCTCGCACGCATAGGACAGAGTTGTATGAGAGGCACAACCCCTTGGTGCGAGACAGGTCTCCATGACCTTATCAAGTGTTGCCTCCAAGACCTCCTAGACCTGAGCGGGAGACCACCCCTAGAGCCAATGATGGGCACCCTCCTGGGCACCCACCCATGTTTATAGGTCATGCCCAGGAACTCCTCAAGAAGCCTATGAGGAATTTGAGCAAGAAGAAGAGTGGGCTGAAATGCCCTACCAAGGCAGGGGGCGCTACCTGGTTGCCCCTCCATAGGCCTCAAGTTCCCCATAATTCACAATGGGAACAAACCAAGGAGGAAGAGATCAAATATTTCGATGCATACAAAGCGTTGCTAGAGCGCTTAGAGTCTATGGAGACCAAGACTTCTGGGCCCCAAAATCCCACTTTATGCCAGCTCTGCAGTCACCCGATGCATCCTTCAGTGCTTGCACCCCCATACCCTGAACACTTTAAAATGCCTCAATTGGCAATATTTAGAGGGGATGAGGATGCCCAAGAGCATGTGACAAGATTCTTGAGCCAATGCTTTGGCATTTAGGACAATGATGCTTTGCTTCTAAGAACATTTATAACCACGTTCGTAGGCCCTACCTCGGATTGGTTTACCCAGTTGTCGAAGCATAGCATCAGTAACCTGGACCAGCTAGTGGATGCATTCCTTGAATGTTTTGCCTTCAATACCAAGAAGAAGGCATCATTAAGTGACCTAGCTAGCCTCAGGTAGTATGAGGAAGAGACCATGGTGGCTTATGGAAATCGGTGGAGGACGTTGCTTTCAAAGCTACCTTACCTCCCTCCCATGGCCGATCTGACCCAAATGTTCTCGAAGAGTTGTCTAAGATCGATCTCCATGCTATTGCAGCTGCAGCAATATGCCACTCTCGAGGAAGCTCTAGTACAAGCTAGAATCATTGAGGAGATCAAGATATAGGATGGCGAGATTGCCAAGCCATGCAAGAAAGAGTGGCCCAAAAATGCCAAAATTGGGTCAATGCAACCAAAACCCGTTATGGTCAATCAGGTTGCTATAAACATACCTAAGCCTGCACAAGCAACACAGCCCCCAAAGGCTAATTATCAGGCAGTTCCTCTTGACACCTATGAAAAGGAAAATCATAGGCAAGAGCAAAATCAGCAGCGTCACCCTAGGCGACAATTCACACCCTTCACAGAGTCTAAAGACTCCTTGTTTGACCGTTTGTCCATGGCAAACTTGATAAACCTACCAGAAAGTCGACCCGTAGACCCCAACGCACCAAAACCCAAGGGCTATAGGGAAGACTTGTACTGTAGATTTCATCGATAGAAAGGACATGACCTTTACGCATGTTGGAAGTTCAAAAGCTTAGTGCAAGACCTAATAGACAACAAGATGCTAGCGGTGGATAATCTCGTAGCACCAAACAACCAATAGATGGAGGTCTTCAAAGACCCCCTGCCTGCCCATGATGCATAGGCAAAGACTCTTCAAGTCAATGAGGTGACACAAAACTGCCCCATGCAGGGGTATGTAGGGATGATAAGCATAGTGACACGAAACAAGAGGTATCCAAGCACAGCTACCCCCGCTGCAGCTATAGGAGAGGTTCCATCAACGTCACAACCTCAACAGCACCCTACGCAACCTCCTCCACCTAGACCAGTGGCCATGATTCGGACTAAACTTACCCAAAGTTTAAGGACCACGTCGGCTAGGCTCTCCATCTATGAGCTCATCCAACAATCACCGCCCCATCGGGAGGCTCTAATGGAGATACTCAAAGCCATCGAGCTACAGCCCCATGAAGCAAACTCTTTCAACAACTTTGTGGGACATGTAAAATGATGTACAGAACCAGTCATCACCTTTAGAGAAGATGAACTAAAATTGATGACTGGTGATATGGTGGATCCACCCCTGCACATCATTGCATGGGTCAACGAGATTCCATTTAAGAGGGTGTTGGTGGACACTGGCTCATCCAACAATATAATCACAATAATGGCATTGAAACACCTCAAGTTGCTAGAATCTCACATTGTGGCCTCCACCTATACTCTTCGAGCATTCAATGACGTGATATGCTCGATGGTTGGCACAATTGTCCTACCCATCCAAGTGGGACAAAAGACTATTCCTACGTTGTGCCACATCTTGGAAGGTGAGATGGCCTACAATATTTTGTTGGGCCGGCCTTGGATCAGGGACATGAAGTGTGTCCCTTCGATAGCCCATCAATGCCTAAAGTACACATACGAAGGGCAAGTGCATGTGGTCTCGATAGACTTAGAGCCCTTCAAGTATTGCAATGCGGTGTAGCTGATGCCACAATCGACCCTTCCATCGACACATTTGGACTTTCAGTTGAATCCATCCAAATAGGGTCCGATTTCGCATACATCCCCATTGTTAAGTCCCTCAAATCCCCAATCGGGTCCATCTTCATCATCTGGTCCTTCACCAATGATGCCACCTATGGTGGCCACACCGAAGGACAATGGGAAGAAACCCCTGGAAGAGGCACCACCATCAGTCTCAACCATCTCTACCGAAGAGGTGCCTAGCCGAATGGAAGTCGAGATGCCTAGTTCACCCGACATGGAGTGGACTCAGGAAGAACTCCCATTCCCTCCCCTCAACCACCAATGATCACCATTGAGATGGCCAATACGGGCCTGGGGGAGTATCTAGTGCGGAACATTGTAGCAACACCCACGCTTGAGTCCATGCAGGACATGGGGAGACCTCGCCTCCCCATCGACACTATTGTCCCTTTGGGCTACCCACCAAATCAGACAAATTTTGTATATGGGGGCCTCGACAATGACATTGAACCTTACCTGCAAGAGGAAGAGGACGAAGAGCCCTTTTCTGAGAATGTCAACTATCTGTCCAACCCAAACTTCACTTTGAAATACCTTGGCCAATGTAATTGGCATGGATATGGGTTAGGCAGATATGAACAAGGGGTGCACATTCTTTGTCAACCAAGATATCAGATGTCATACGACAAATCAGGAGTAGGGTTCAACCACCCTCTGCCCCTTGACATCTTGGTAGAGAACATGCAAGGCCTAGGGCTAGGCAACAAGGATGGGTTGGCACAAGATCCATATGCCAATCCTAACACAACATACACATTGGGGGATTATCTCCCATTGTTAACAACCAACCTTGTGGGCCTCAACAATTCCTCCCCTTTGATCGAGAAAGGGGAAAGTTCAAGAACTTGCCTCCAAAAGGGATATAGACAAGGCCAAGAAGGATCTTCAGAAGATGAGTCAGAGTATGAGGTAGCACCTTGGGACCCTTTCGAGTCCGATAGCAATCACTCGCAAGTGACGCCCATAGATGACTATCAGGAGAACTTCATGACAATGTTCCCCTTGAATGCTCCAATCGAGCAAATGCCACCTCAAGAGAATCAGGTCCTCCCATAGAGAGCGAAACAACCTCGATGGGACCAAATCAACTTGCTCGAGCAGAACGAGCCTCACATGCCACAAACAGTTGTCGAAGCCAATGAAGGCCTATGGATCTCTGATAGCGATTATGAAGATGAGACTGAGATGGCATATCTCAACCACATGCGATAGCAACAATGAGAATACCCCATGGACATTGATGATATGTTTGAATAGCTAAACATGGGGCCAAGGCATAGGTGGCACCTAAACCAAGCATAGTTAGACCAAGTGCTGCACCCACCACTTTAGGCATACAGAGAGCACCTTCCACCCAGAGACCCTATAGAGCCATCAGTGCCAAGGGCAGACCCTATCCTTTTATCCACACATAGGGCCGATCCATTTGTGCCAATACCCATAGAGCCAGATCCGGAGCACAAAGATCACCAAGGATGTCCGAGTCACCACCCACATGGTAATGGAGACCAAATTCACTTCATCAACATGATCTCCATTGACTTAACCACCCCCATCCACAATCCAACCGATCCAAGCATGACCATTGTATCTAAACCTAGATGCCATAGACTAGGATCATGCTAACTCACCACCATCCCCATCGAGTACTGGCCTTGCGGTGAGATGCTTCATTTCACCCCAAGACCAACTCAGGATATCTTCCATGCTCAAGAGGAACCCGACGTTCCAAATGTAGATCTAAATTTAGCAAATGATATCCACCTGATCCCAACTCCACACCAGTTGGAGGATGGGTCCCACATGTCAGTCGAAGAGATGACTGACGTAGACATCGGCTCTGATCCAATGAATCCACAAATCATCAAGCTAGGGGTAAGTCTATCCCCCGAAGAGCAAGCCGATTACATTGCCCTTCTCAAAGAGAAGAAGGAGGTTTTTGCATGGTCCTACAAAGACATGTCGGGGCTAGACCCATAGCTAGTCATGCATAATCTAACGCTTGATCCGACAGTCAAGCCAGTCAAGCAAAAACTATGTAAGATGCACCCAACAGTAGCCTTAATGGTAAAATATGAGCTACAAAAGTTGTTGGATGCACAGTTTGTCATCTGCATGGATTACCCACCATGGTTGTCCAACATGGTACCCATCAAGAAGCTTGATGGGAGGATTCGCATATGCACCGATTTTTGAGATCTAAACAAAGCGAGTCCCAAGGATGATTTCCCCTTGCCTAGCATCGATGCATTGGTAGATGCTACAATAGGCCATGAAATGCTTTCCCTCATGGATGGTTTCTCGGGATACAATCAGATTCGTATCAATCCCGATGATCAACTCAAAATGGCATTCACAATGCCTTGGGGGACATTTTGTTATAAGGTCATGCCCTTTGGCCTTAAAAATGCTGGCGCCACCTACCAACGCGCTATGACATACATCTTCCATGATCACATGCATAAAACTTTGGAAGACTATATGGATGATTTGTTGGCCAAATCTCTTTTGCGCCCAGATCATCTCGATGACTTAAGCAAGATCCTCGATCGCCTCATCGAACACAAAGTCAGACTAAACCCCAAGAAGTGCGTATTTGGCATCACATCTAGAAAACTCTTGGGTTTCATAGTCTCAAAATGAGGCATCGAGGTAGATCCAAATAAATTCAAGGCAATCCTTGAAATGCTTCCCCCAACCACCATCAAGCAGCTCAGAAGCTTGCAGGGAAAGGTCACGTCAATCAAGCGCTTCATAGCACAATTATCTGACAAGTGCCGACCCATGAATAAATTATTACACAAGGGGGTAGCATTTCACTGGGATGACGAGTGCCAGTCAGCCTTCGACGACATTAAACAATACTTGGCTTCATCACCAGTATTGGCACCACCTAGACCAGGAGTGTCATTCTATTTATACATCTCAGCTATTGAGGTGGCACTGGGCGCCATGCTAGCCCAGAAAAATGAACTACATAAAGAATAGGCTAATTATTATCTTAGCCACACCCTAGTCAGTTATGAACTTAACTATGCATACGTCGAGAAGCTATGCTTAGCAGTGGTATTTGCCACCAAAAAGCTATGCCACTACATGTTGAGCAATACGACGTATGTTGTGTCTAAGGAGAATCCATTGTGGTACATGATGAGTCATACTTATCATAGTAGCCACATGACAAAATGGATCATGTTGTTGATGGAGTTTGACATCGAATTCATTGGATAGAAGTCCATCAAAGGTCAAGTCATCATCGATCAACTAGCAGAGGCTCCTCTCGAAGATGATCAGCCTCTGACCATAGAGCTACCCGATGATGGGGTCTTCCATGTCTCAGAATCGCTAGATTCTGATGAGCTTGAGTCACAGGCCGACATAACCTTATTCTTTGATGGTTCTAAATGTGAGCAAGGGGGTGGCATGGGAATCATATTCTTCACACCACAAGGGGCTCCAATGCCTCTATCATTTAAACTTGATTTCTCATGCACCAACAACAATGCCGAATATGAAGCCTTGCTCATAGGTCTTCAGACAACAATCACCATGAACATCAAATGCTTGAACATCTTTGGTGATTCATTGTTAATCGTCAACCAAGTGAAAGGGGTATTCCAATGTAAATGCCTAGTTCTGCAGGCCTACAAAGCCCTTGTGGATAAATTCTTAGCAAAACTTGAATGGTACGACATCGAGGCACTCCCTCGATCATCGAATCATTTTGCGGACACTATGGCCTCCTTGGGGTCACTAATCCCGCAAGACCCTTCTGGTGAGATGACAACCATTCAAGTCAAAACATTATCGCAATCCATGATGGAGCATGCAAGCTCTGACATAACACCAAGAATCCACCTGATCCAGATTGAACCATCTCAGGATAGGTTCTCTCGAATCCATGATAGTCTGAATCATGCCAACTAGGGGTCCTTGTTCTCCCCTACCCCTCTTGATAGCAACACAATACTATTTTTACAAGTTCTTTCCCGCTCAACTTTTGCTAGGGATGAACTTCAAGAGGGATTGGCAGTTCATACCATCGAGGTTTCTGATCAGTAGGATTGGTACACACCCATAAGAGACTACCTCAAGCTAGGTAACCTCCCACTTGGATTGACACATGCCATGAAAAGATCATTCAAATAGAAAGCGGCAAAACATGTCTTGCTAGGAGACATTTTGTACCATCGAAGCTATGAAGGGATCCTCCTCCATTGCTTGGACCAGTAGGAGTCCACTTGGGTGATCACCCAAGCGCACGATGGTACATGCGGTGGCCACTTCAGCGGTATGGCCATCGTAAAGCGCATCCTTTGCATGGGCTATTATTGGCCATATTTAGAGCGAGATTGTTGCGCGTATGTAAGGAAGTGCATGAAATGTCAACACCATGCTAATTTGACACACGTACCTTCTCAGGCCTTGCAGCCGATCCAATCGGCTTGGCCATTTTCATAGTGGGGCTTAGATCTAATCGAAAAGATCTCCCCTGCATCGTCAGGCCATCACACGTTTATCATAATGGCCATAGAGTACTTCACCAAGTGGGTGGAAGCAATTCTGCTTACCTCTACGACTGGGACCCGCATTGCGGAGTTTATTTTACATAACATCATATGTCATTTTGGTATTCCATCCAAGATCATCTCGGATAATGGGACATCATTTAAGAACAAAGATGTGCGTGCTTTGACAACAAAGTACAAAATTCAGCATAGTTTTTCGACACCTTATTATCCGTAGGCAAATGGGCAAGCAGAGGCATCAAACAAAATGCTAGTTGCCATCCTTAAAAATATGGTCATAGATAGTCATAAGGATTGGCACATTCAAATCCCACTTGCTCTTTGGGCTTATCGCACTAGCATTCGGATGCCCATTGGGGCAACTCCATTTTCGTTGGTGTATGGCTCCGAGGCAGTCATGCCTCTCGAGTTGGAAATACCTTCCCTACGCATATCAATGCAAGAGTTCATCGATGATGACACTACATGGTAGGCCCGGTTAGACCAGCTTACGTTGCTCGATGAATGATGCATCAATGCTCTCGAGCATTTACGTATCTATCAAGAGCGACTTAAGAAAGCATATAACATGAAAGTTCACCTGAGGGACTTTCAGGTTGGTGACTTGGTCTTAAAAGAGAACCAACAAAATTCTAACTTGCCGCCCCATTTAAGGGACAAGTTCATGGCAAATTGGTTAGGTCCTTATGTAATTGATAGTAAAATAGGACCTGGAACATACCGGCTCGCCTCTCTTGAAGGAATCAAGGAACTAGAACCCTTGAACATCAGTCATTTGAGGCCATTCCACATTTAAAAGAGCCATGGCCCACCCCAAAAGCTCCAAGGATTCTCACAATCGCTTGGTCAACCCAAAATGCCCCAAAGGTGCCCATAATCCCTTTGGTCAAACCAAAAGCTCCAAGGATTCCCACAATCGCTTGGTCAACCCAAAAATGCCCCAAAGGTGCCCATAATCCCTTTGGTCAAACCAAATGCTCCAAGGATTCCCATAATCGCTTGGTCAACCCAAAATGCCCCAAAGGTGCCCATAATCCCTTTGGTCAAACCAAAAGCTCCAAGGATTCCCACAATCGCTTGGTCACCCCAAAATGCCCCAAAGGTATCTATAATCCCTTTGGTCAAACCAAAAGCCCCAAGGGTTCCCACAATCGCTTGGTCACCCAAAATGCCCCAAAGGTATCTATAATCCCTTTGGTCAAAACCTCCAAGGATCCGAAAGAATCACTCGGTCCGCACCCACTCGGGATAAACCAACCATAAAGAATTTTCAAAAACAATAAAATAATCAAAAATAACAAAAAAATTGCATCTCACTTCCATGCATACTCTTAAAAATCAAAACACAAAAAAATAAGTTGCATTAGGCATCGCAAACATACATTGCATATTTGTTGGTCATACAGGTCAAATGCACCATAGACTGTAATTACTCGACAATTCCATCATTTTCCACATTTTTCCACTTTGTAAATAGTCCAACAAAAATAAATGCCATCCACATTTTTCACCATATCATAATCAGTTGTCTTCTAATGTATTTCGGGCTTTCATCATTCAGCTGTCTTTAGATTTCTAGCCAAAAATTGTACAAAGTCAGATAAATTTTTACAAAGGTAGAATTTTCCTTGGATCACACCTTGTTACGTAGCATCCCAACACAAGTTAAAACACATAAAAATTCCCAAGTTGTGTGAACGAAATATGAAACCTACATAGCAGGCTAGGTTACCATACGTGAAATGGTTATCTTGCTCATCCCCCTGTGCGAATGACCCCAAGAATGTTGAGAGTTGGCAAAAGGACAAGCATCTTCCCTACCCAATTCCCCAAGAATCCCAAAATTCTCAAAGGGTTGCAAACATCAAAAATTGCAAAATTCAAAATACAAACTCCAAAGTTTGATATCCAAACCCCTCAAAGTGCACACATCAAAAGGCACAAGAAATAGTGATTCTCATCACTCAAAATTCAAATCCCTTGCTCAAAAGAAAAAATAAAAATAAATAGTGATTTTTATCACTACATACGAGAGCAAGTATCCCAATAAAATTAAAGAAAAGAAGGGAGTCGAACTTGAATCCTTGGAACTCTCAGCATTCGAAAGGTCATGAGGTGATCCTCAGTACCGGTTTGGTGGATAGCCTACTGGTCACTGGCGGCAAACCTCCCGCATGACGATATATCTATCACATTAAACTATGTACAGATCAATGTTTGCATGTGGATGAGCTAGCTTATGGTATCCTAGATTGCACCGTAGATTAATCTTACTAAATACAACAAAGGAGTTAGTGGAGCTAGTTAGGTGATCCTCAGTACAGGTTTGGTTGACAGCCTATCTGGCACTGGCGGTATCCTGACAACTACCACATAAACAAATTCAATCGCACACACAGGGATGTGAAATAACTTGGTCAAACTCAAGTCTGATTCGTACCTTGTTCAAAAGTCTTGTAAGATAAATGTACAGTCTTGGCTAGTTAGTTAAAACATCTGAGTCTCAGAAAACCTTAACTACATTCTAGAACACCTATGGTACATTCCATTCTTACATCACCATCAAAAAATACAAACAAAAAAATATACACATGCAAAGTCATCACATAGTACAAAAAGCCAGTAAATCTTGTACAGTCTATGGTGCCACCGCCAAGTTATCAACAAATCATTTCATCCATTCCATATGCATACATCATATAATTAGAAACATCGCATTCATAATAACCCATGCATACATCAACGTAAATAAATGTGCATAAAAGTAACAATAAATCATGACAAGTGTATAATAAAAAAGAAAGTCATGTATATATATCACCAAAAATGCTCGTAGGCTACAATAAATTGGTCCTCTGACCTCACAAAAAAATCAAAAACTCAAAAACCCCAAGCCTAGGGAGTCGGCCACCATGATCACGTAGGATCGGTGTGATTGGAACTACCCCTAGTGGTGTGGGTCCTATGGGACCTCTCAGGTGGCTGCTGCCAGCCCTCACATCATGCCCACTAGCGCTACCCTCACCCACCCACCTACGATGAGAGGAAGCAGACTACTTAGTCTCACTGTCTCTCGTTCGATGCGAAGATCCACCTCTAGTGAGCTCAGGTAATTGTCCACCAAGGTGGATAATCTCGGCCTCCAACTCCACCTGAAATTGACCCCACTCCACATCCCATCGATGGTATGCAGCCAATGCTTCATCCCACTATGCCAACTGAGCCCGTAGGTGATCCCTCTCCATGTTGTGCTCCTCATCCCATCTCTGCAGTAGCTCCTCCAATCATGCTATCTCAGCATGATACCTAGCCTCCATATCCCTCGGGACTGCCTGAGGCATGGGCATCTCTGGGATGGCATGCTGCTCTGGCACCCACTACTCTAGAATATCCTATGTATCCGGCTGCTCCGAACCCCTAGGTCATCCCCAGTCAAGTCATCAACCTCCACCATATCTGCATCATCGAGCGGAGCTCCCCAACCCTCCCTCGATGCCTCTGCATCCTCACCACCTACTATTTCATCCATACCTCCTAGAGGCCCCTCACCCCACCATCACCGCATCATCCACCACTGGTCATACTCATAGTCACCCTAATATTGTCCATGTTGGGGACATCAATCACTACATTCGACTCCTCACCCAATGGCTCAATGATCGACCAGCCAAAGTCCTCTCGTCGCCCCAATGTCGATAGATCAAGGGCTCACTAGGAAATCCCTGGTGCACCCCAAACTATCGAGTCACCCGAACGTACGAGAAGTACTCCTACTCGGTCCCATGTCGCCCGATCAGCCACCTCCCCTTGCCCCTTGAGCCACTCCCCAACCTCAGGCCAGGCTGGATAGTCTCGGTATGGCCAGAACACCTCTCCTAGAGCAAGATATGAGAAGGCATCAACATAGTGCCCCACGACACCTACCCACCATCGACTCAGCCCCTGCTCCTTGGACCTCCACCATAGGGTAGCATAGCCAATCTCCCTGTCCACCATCTCTCCTCGAGTGGTCCAAGGCAACCCTTGTGGCCGCTCCATAGCTATGTGTTGCCATCCCCAACACTACAATAGGTAGCTGCACCCAATCCCCTTTCACCTTCGATAGTGGACCTCGTACAACTCATCATATAACTATGCCAGTAGCGTCTGACCCCACCTCATAATCAGTGGTGCTGTCATCGGACACTCCACCAGTCTGAACACTACCTCAAGCAGGTTCCAAGGGAACCTCACACCTGAGGAGTCGAGAAGCAACATGTTGGAGATGAGGGTCATAAGCAATGTATGCCTCACCCCCAACATGCCCTTCTCAAACCACCACCGCACCAGAATCCCACCAATCAGGTAGTCCCCCTCTGCCCTCTCCACCACCCCATCCACCCCCATCTCCGTCGCATGCCCAAAGCACCATGTCAGCACCATCGTCCATTGATCTCGAGGAGTCATCCGAATGGGCAGCCCATCTATCGAAATCCATAGAATCCGATAAACGTCCTCTAGAGTCACTATCATCTCCCTTGTTGGGATATGAAAGGTGTTGGTGCGGGGATCCCACAAATTGATCAAGGCAGTCAGATATGCTCGATCCCCCACCATAGGCTCTAACTGAGTCACCTGCTTGAGCCCAAGGGCATCAAGCCAATCCCAGTCCACCATAGTCAGTGCATCCCGTGCGTCAGAAAATATCGTCGGCTGATGGTATCGACTCTTCACCACCTACAAAACAAAACAACACAAAAACATTAAAACATGACAACAAAAAAAATTGTACAACACTAAAACAAATATACAACAATGTATACAAACTGTACAACAAAAACATTTAATAAATTGTACAACAACATTAACAAAATGTATAGTACAAACATTCAAAAAAATCAATAAACAACGCAAAATAAAACAAAATTTTAACCTAGGGTTTTTAACCTTAGTTTAAACTAAAAAAAAAAAAAAAAAAAAAAAAAAAAAAAAAAAAAAATAACAAAATAAAAAAAAAAATTTTAACCTAGGGTTTTTTAACTCTAGTTTAAACAAAAAAAAAAAAAAAAAATTTTTAACCTAGGGTTTAACTTAGTTTAAATAAAAAAAAAAAAAAAAAAAAAAAAATTTTAACCTAGGGTTTTTAACTCTAGTTTAAACTAAAAAAAAAAAAAAAATTTTAACCTAGGTTAATTTAAAAAAAAAAAAAACTAGGGTTTTGATCTTAGTTTAAACAAAAACCACACAAAATACAAATAAAAACAATTTTTTAAACTAGGGTTTTGATCTTAGTTTAAATAAAAAAATGAAATACAAAATAAATTAATTACAACTTTGAATGTAAAATAAAAACAAACAAAATAAAGAGAAGGAGCACCTACTGGTCTTGCCTCGGCTCCGCCACTCGAATATCCGGTCCATGCACTCATGGTATCCATGAAATCTCGATAGCGCTCCGCTACGTAGACTCGAACTCCTCCTCCTCAGCTCCAAATCGCCAAAAAAACAATTGCAAATGAGCCCAAAACCTAGTTTTGGCCCTTATATAGGCTCTTAGGCCTGTAATCGTTCCACCCTAGGATGAGCACTCTAGTTAGCACTCGTCCCACCCTGGGATGATTACAAAATTGGTATTCGTCCCACCCTGGGACGATTACAGAGCAAGAAAATAAAAAACAACCAAAACTGCATCCAAAATGCACCAAAAATAACAATAAAATTGCTGAACAAAGGCACCTTTGTGCCTATGCTTCAAGGCATCCAAAACTGATGTTGGGGTCACAAATCCTCACTATCCTACTCCCTAAGAAGGCTACCATAGCTGGACTGCTCCACGGGAGGAAGGATTTTTGAGAATTTCATCCCCAAAAGGCGTCACAAAAAGGGTCCAAACCCACCCAAAAATAGCAATAACATTGCCGAACAAAGGCGCCTTTGTGCCTGACATTCTTGGCATACAAAACTGATGTTGGGGCCACAAATTATCAATATCCTACTCCCTAAGAAGGCTACCATAGCTGGACCGCTCCATGGGAGGATGGATTTTTGACAATTTCAGCTCCAAAATGCGTCACAAAAAGGGTTAAAACCCACCAAAAATAGGTCAGATTGTTGGGAAACTGCATAAGCATTCAATGGAAAACAACTGAAGGCACCCTTACAAAAGTCATCTTGGGTCAAGTGACTCATCACTTTTCTCATTTCGGTCATTCCCTCATCGATTCGTCGCTTGAGGGGGTAGTCACACTTAGTCACCAATCAACAAATACACACCCAATCAAGGAAATGGCATGCATTCAAAGAATCATTGACAAAGACAATCACGCTCCTGCTTGGGAAGCAAACAAGCAATAATCACAAGCTGATCAAACACTTGGCATTCTAGAATCATGAACTCAAGGTTCCCATAGACAAAAGGTTGCGCCTTTGCCTATTCATGATTGAACAATGTCCAAGATCAAGTAACACCTCATCAAAAAAGGTTAATACTTGAATTAAGCTCCTTAGCTCGTCAAGCAAGGATTCAAGAATGCGTGCCCTTTCCATACTTGGGGCATCAAAATTTGGTTAGGTTACCAGAAACCCTAATCATTAGTGCTTTGGTTATCTTTTTTTTTTTTTTTTTTTTTTTTTTTTTTTTTTTTTTTTTTTTTTTTTTTTTTTTGTAAGATAAGTAAACTCACCAAAAAGGTTAACACTTGAATTAAGCTCCTTAGCTCGTCGAAGCAAGGATTCAAGAATGCGTGCCCTTTCCATACTTGGGGCATCAAAATTTGGTTAGGTTACTAAGAAACCCTAATCATTAAGTGCTTTGGTTATCTATTTTTTCTCAGCATTGTGCCATGCACAATGCATCCCAAAAAGGGCATCTGTAGACACCAAAACAACACCAATCTGATTATGTGGATACAAGCATTGATCGAATTGGCATACATAGCCCCTAGGGCAGCCCCTAGAGGTTAAACAGTGGTCCTAACCACTCCCAAAGTAGTTTTGGAAGGTCAGAGGTCAATTTGGCACCTTTCAAGCACTCTGCTCCTTACTCGTTCCACCCTGGGACGATTAGAATGCTATTCGCCCCACCCCGGGATGATTAGCAACAATCGCTCTAGGGTGGGGTGAATAGCAGGTTTGATGGGCAAAAGGTCAAACCTTGACAAATGGCAGCTCAGATCCACCACTCAACTCCACCTTCAATGCATGGGAGTGCGAGTGAGCATTTTTGAGCTCAAAGAGGCAGTCATAGAGGCATTCATGGAGCCCTTAATCAGGGAGGAATCTTCTCTCCCCTGGGAAGGCATGATGGCCAAGTGGCGCCCCTGCATGCACATTCAAAGCAGACCTTCAGGTCTATAAAATGGTGAGTCTTCTCACCCCAAAAAGAGGATAGAGCAGGAGCATTTGGAGCAATGGAGTGCTGCCGAATTACATCCTCACCCCTCACTTGTGCTTCTTACATCCTTGATCTCTCTTTTGGAAGGGAGGTTATTGGGTGAACATTGGAAGCACAATCCGGACCCAAAACCCAAACATTTGGCCACAATACCCCACCCAATTTTCTGACACAACCCCCTAGGAGGTTTTGGACCCATCCCAAGTGGATTGGTGTCGAAACCAAGCCCCAAACGATGGGCGTCCTGCCCTCGGGTGCCCCCCGCACTATTGCAGTCCTAATCGCCCCACCCCGGAGTGATTAGAAATCTATAGTATATTTCTTCACTATTTATTTTGCATCTTATTTTATGTCATTCATATATGCTGCCATTCAAATTTCATGCCATTCTGATGAGTTTTGACTATGTTTTCATTGTTTTTCGCTTTCACTAACATACAAGGAGCATCTTCGGATATAGGGTGATCGAGGCTGAATCTACAAAATCCGACCTTCTGGGTCATCTCAAAATGCCCTATTTTGCCTAACCCCAACTTTGTAGGTGTTTTGGAGGCCTCTGGATGGGACATTTAGGAGGTTGCTTTCTGACATTTTATGACAGTCCTAATCGTCCCACCCCGGAGCGATTAGAAATCTACAGTAGATTTCTTGACTGTTCCTTTTGCAGTGTGTTCATGATGGTGTTTGCATGCTTCTGTCCAAATTTCATCTTATTCTGACATGTTTTGATTACCGTTTTAATTATTTCATGCATGCATTAACCGGAGGCCTTGGGGATTGCATGTTTCCCTCCATCCGTAGGTGCTATTAATCATTTGTTGTTTCTCTGAACATAGGATCTCGACATCGGAGGGGTAGCAAGGAACTACAGATGCATTCATGCAAGCGGCGATGACGTTTGGCCCGCCCATTTCAAATGTGGGCACGCGGAAGATCCCGAAGGGAAGCGTACCATCCGTGGTGTAACAAAACTATATCTAACGCTCCTAGCCCCTAAAAAGGAAGGAGACGTATTGTAACCTGATCTCAAAGAAAAATTAATAAAAGAAAGGGCTGCACTTTACATTTGCTTTATATCTCGTTTCAGTTCGTTTGTTTTCCCTTTTCATGCACTTTAGTCCTTTCTTCATTCGTAGGAGCTAGCGTTACATTTGCTTTTGTTTGCATCGCACCCGGTACGCCATTGCTTCCGTATCCTCGTGCTTTCACAAATAAAATACAAAGATAGCAATAATTTAAAGATAGCCCCCTGTATTTTTGTTTAAAAAATTAAAATAATTTAATGTGATTTTCTCTATGAAATTTAAATTAACATATAAAAAATATAACCTCATAAATTTACTTGAAATAAATAAAAGGCATAGATGAAGATAGAAAAAATAAAGCACACCCTCCCTTAAATTATGGACCAATTGAGTGCAAAAAATGCACTCACCCCCTTCCAAAAAAAATCTTTTATTAAAAAAAAGTACAAACGTGTCTCACGATAAGACCCTATTGAGAATAAATGAAAGGATCAGAGACAAAGCAGGGATAACATTTTTTATTTTAAAATAATATAGGGGACACTAAAGAAATTATACAATGCGATGATAGAAGATAATATAGATGCCCCTACAAAAGTACTGCATATAAAATATAAACAATGTTCCTCAAAGGAATGTTAAACTACATCGAGTTGAGGTGAACTCGACCCTTTCTCCTTTAACCTGCAAAAACACTTTATCATGCCCCTGCAAAAATGAATTTATAAAAATAACTAGTGTTTATATTGCATAGACATAACCAGAGGGTAATATGCAAAATACACGTTAACCAGAGGGCACCAACCATATTGAGTTGTAAAAAATTTAACCTGATATACTCTATAAATGATGGCGATCCTACAAAAAACATTATATAAAAAAAAAACTATAACATATTAATGTTTTAAAAGAACTTGAATGGTAGGATTGATTTAGAGATTTACAATAGGCAATGCAGGTTATAAGGACCAACTGATAGAGCACCGGAGAAGAGAAATAAATCTTAGAGAGATTCATTTTGAGTTCACCATGGAGCCAACTAGAAAAGAAATGATCGTCCGAGCTATCGTGGGTGCTAGAAGGAATCGAATGGCAAGGAACAGCTGGAGAGAGGATCACAAATAGAGCATCAACGAGAATAAACGATACTCTAATATTTTGAGTTCTAAGTTGCAAGGATATGTGATTCTCTTTTAAGATTGAAATCTCCCACGATATAAAAAGAAACACCACACAAAGTTCTAATGGGTGTGGATTAAATAAGTAGCCTGAGAAATATGAAAAAAACTTGAACTTAATAAAAGATATCATTTAATTTTAAGATAAAAGGAGTTTTTTTCAACTTAAAAAAAAGGGGCTAAAAGATGAATCGAAGAGAGGGAGTATTAAAAAATAAAAATAAAATCCTTCCTTTTTAAATGGGCTAAAAATATCCCATAGCACAAGGTAAACCTTATTCGATGCAAAGTAAGAGCTTTAATTTTTTGAATACCCTCAAAAGACGACTCGGAAAAAATATATTAAAAAATACATCAAATATTTTCAACAATAAATATTTTTCTGAAAAAAAAATTAAACAATGGATAACGAAAAATGACTACTGAAATAATTTCAAGAAGATAGCCAAAAAAATTATCCAAAGTAAATGAACCGAATCCTAGAACCTTCAAGAGAGAATGCTAGCAAAATCTATCCTGCTCTAGTACCATGTTAGAATTTCATAATAGATATGCAAAGAATTACAAAATATGAAGAGAAAAGTAGAATTGATTGATTTATTCCAAGGATCAGCTCTGTATAAATAGCAAAGATGATCATTGAGAGTCGTTGGATTACAACTCATCAGACTTGATGAAGATACCACTGAGAGTTCTCCTGATACATGGAGGAGTGAAAACTCAAGTGTCTATCCTAGTGGAACTTAAGAGACTATTATCTTATTCTAACAATATTTTTAACTAGTAAAGAATATATTATTATAAAAAAACTCAAATTGGATAGCTCCAAATTTGCAGAGATGATAAAAAATATCAATGAGCACAAGAGAGATGATTTGAAAACTAGAAAAATGAATGATATTTTAAATTATTCTAAATTTAATCGTTAGGAATCGCCAACAAACAAATTGCCAAATTTTTTGGTCTTGGTGATAATTTCCCAATGCCAAGGTGAGAGATGTTATAAGAACAACGTGTCTTTGCAACATTGTAAAAAAAATATTTAAGGCAACTAGAGTGATGGTGTCTCAAGAACATGAGGCAAACAAAAATATTTAGATGATCTTATATTCAAGAGATTTTAGCACCTACGAAAGGGGCACCGATGGAGATACTAAGGAGAGGTATTGCAAGAACGTTGATGGCATCAAAAAAACCTTCATTCGATTTACGAGTTTGAAATGGTCTCTGAGAGTAAAGGGCAGTTGAATCGAAGGCTGCCTGCAAGAAGATAAATCACAGATCATAGGAAATAAATTTCCTATGATATCAAGCTTTAAAAGTTTTCAAATATATATTTTGAAAAAAATTATAATCGCTTGAAAAACAGTTTAAAATATTATGTATGTTTTTTTTCATAAAAAAAAGAGCCATTTTCTTTGTAAAGAAATAAAAAGGAGAGATCTTGATGAAAAAAATTGTAGTATATCTCAAAAAAATTGTAGTAGAAGACCACGAATCTTTCCTTCTTGAAGGAGACAAATATAATTTTTTTCAGAATAACCCACATACATAAAAAAATATAGCTGAAATAAAACTATATATAAGATCTTATGGAAGGCCAAAAAAAATAAGCCAACAGAAGATACAACGAACCATATCTAAGAATCTTCAAGACGGAATGCTAGAAAAAATTATCCTGCTCTGGTACAATGTTAGAATTTCCTAAAATAGACATGTAAAGCATTACACAAGTATGAAGAAAAGAGTATAACTGATTGATTTATTTCAAGTATCAACTTTGTATAAATAACAAAGTTGATCATTGAGAGCCGTTGGATTACAACAAATCATCAAACCTGATGAAGACACATGGAGGAGTGGAAAATCAAGTGTTTCTATCTTAGTAGAACTTAAGAGAATATTCACTTATTCTAACATCGTCGATATGGTGGCCCCATTATGCTCTCAATTATAATTCACATCTTACTTTATGAAAAAAAGTGTTATCTTAATTTTAATTTTTAAATTTTAACAAAAATTATAAATATAAGATCATTAAAAAAATTTAATTTTTTTTTAAAATAATAATAATAAATTAAACAATTAACATTAACACAGTGAAGTATGCATGATTATCCTTTTAAATTTAAAAATATTAAATATTAAATATTAAACATTAAAAAATATATATTCGACTAATAAACCATCTGGATTGTAATCTTAAAATTATATTAAAAATATCACAATATTGTGATTTATATCTTATAAAGCATTATATTAACCTAATACAATTTAAAAATTATAAATATAAGATGGTTAAAAATATTTAAAATAATTTAAAAATAATAATAGTATATTAAACTTAAATATTTTTTAAATTTAAAAATAAAATATTCAATATATAAATTTAAATGATTATATTAAAATTATCACAATATTTATATTTTGCAATTAAAACATTATAATAACCTACTATTTAGGATCAATACATAAATCCTTTTATCCTTAACTAATACAAAAAAAAAAAAAAATCTTGCTTTTATCCTTAACTAATACAAAAAAAAAAAAAAAAAAATCTTGCTTTTATCCTTAACTAATACAAAAAAAAATATCTTGCTTTACATTTAAACCATTTCTTGTGTTCATATTGCATTTTGTTCAATGAAAAGAGACACAAATTCAATGTTAAGGACTTCTTTAGTTGATTGGAGGCAAAGGCTCACTCAACCCACCATGTAAATTCATTGATGTCTATTGTCCGTTTTAAACTAATTAAATTATGGGTCTGCTTTTGCATAGTTTGAAAACAACTTCGAAGAAATCTCATGTTGAACGGCCATCCAATGTTTGTTTTGGTGGTTGTATTAAAAGGCAGTCGGAGCGAGTAAATTTATTGTTATAGTTAAGTAGCGAAGGCATAGCGTTGCCACCTAAATGCCGTAAAAATTCATTATTCAAAAGCGATGATTTTTGGTATGAGAAGAGCTCTCTCCTCATGCGAAGTGACGTAAGAAGGGATGATTCTTGGTAGGAGATCTTTATCTTTCATAGCAGTGACATGCCTGGGCTGTTTAACCAATCTTACTCCACTCAGGAAGGAATCGAGGCCTTTCACAACTGTACTCCTTTAAATATGTGACACCAAATTATCAAAAATAAAACTAACTCGGGAAATAACTATCTCACATGATTAAATAACAAGATAATTATCAGAAACAAAATTAACTCACAATATTTAATTCTCACAACTTAAATTTGTAACACATGGCAAATCGTCTCATTCAATTCGAGAGGTAAGAACATCTCCCAATAAAAATAACTGAAATATCTTGTTAGGAATGGAGCCTAATTATGAGGAGACTAAACAGATAAAGTTTCTGGATTTACTGCAGGACGGACAGGGAAAGTTTCCAGATTTACAGTCTGTTAGTCTACTAGAGAAAGTTTTCGGATTTACAACAGGACAACCAGAGAAAGTTTTTTTGTTTTTATCCCAAAATTAGATGTTGGGAACTCAATGTTAATCTTGGAATGTATTAAGAAAAGCAGTTTGTTTTTTCTGTTTTTTTCTTATATATAGTTGTGAGGAAAAACAAAGAATATTATGACAAAGAAAATTACTGTGTTAATTCCTTGGAAAAATAGAGAGGAAATTACAGCAGATGTTTGCTGTAGGTTGTAACCCTCTATTGCTTGGATTGAGAAAATGAAGGACTAAAAATTCTCGGTGGATGTAACCCACATTGGGTGAACCACGTTAAAATTGTTGTCTCTTCTTCACGTGTGTGTTTGTCTAATTTTTCTTTAATTCTGCCGTTAAAGTTTGAAACACTATAATTGCTTTTCTATATAAATATATTTTATATAGTGATTTACTCTAACAAGTGGTATCAGAGCGGTTGTTTTGTTGGGTGCACTTGACGGAAGGAGAATTTCCGGATCAAGTGGGAGCAATGGCGGAAGAAGGGAGGTTTAGAGTTCAAAAATTCAATGGCCGAACTTTCAATTACGGAAGATGCGAGATGGAGGATTACTTGTACCAGAAGGATCTTTACTTACCTCTTGAGGGGGAAACAAAGAGACCTTCAACTATGTCTGATGAGGAGTGGAGTCTCCTTGATAGAAAGGCATTGGGTACTGTGAGGTTGTGCTTGGGAGCCACCGTAGCCTTCAACATCTCCGATGAAAAGACTACCAAGGGAGTCATGGATAAGTTGGCCAAGATGTATGAGAAACCATCAGCATCAAATAAGGTATTCTTAATGAAAAGGTTATTTAACATGAAAATGAGTGAAGGAGGATCTGTGCATGATCATTTAAATGAATTTAATACTATCACTAATCAATTGCATTCAGTAGGATTGGATTTTGATGATGAGCTTAGGGCCTTATTAATCTTATGCTCTATTTTGAAAAGTTGGAACAATTTGGTAATGGTGGTAAGTAACTCTGCTTCGAGTTCAAATAAATTAGAATTTGATGATGTGGTTGGTGTGATACTCAGTGAGGACATGAGAAGAAAAACCACAGGAGAATCATCTAGCACCGCCTTAACTATTGAGAATAGAGGAAGAGGAATAGAAAGAGGCAAGAGTTCACATCGTGGAAAATCCAAAGGCGAGATCCAAATCACGTGGAAAAGGAAAGCTACGAGTGTTGGCACTTGTGGCAAAAGGGGTCATCTCAAGAAGGACTTGTTGGCAAAGAAAGGGTGATGGAAATGAAGGTAATGATAATAATGGTAACACTTCGAAGCCAATATTATTTGGACAAATTCTACAAGATGCTTTAATCTTATCTCTTGATAGAAATAGTGATTATTGGGTAATTGATAGTGGTGCTTCATTCCATGCTACCTCACATAAGGAATACTTCATATATTATGTTTCTGGAGATTATGGACAAGTTCTATTGGGAAATGACCAACCATGTAAAATCGTGGGTATTGGAAAGATTTTGATTAAATCCCCAAATGGATGTCAATGGGCTCTTAAAGAGGTGAGACACATACCAGATTTAAAGAGAAATCTTATATCGGCAAGTAAGCTTGATGGTGAAGGATACACGGTTGCATTCGGAGAAAATGCTTGGAAAGTTACTAAAGGTTCATTGATAGTAGCTAGAGGTAAATTGGTGGGTACTCTTTATTTACTTACCGATTTTTCTCACTTGCTCCATGAATTTAGTTTCTACAGGTGAGAGTGCATCTTTGTGGCACCAAAGACTTGGCCATATGAGTGGAAAAGGTATGGAAATTTTACATTCAAGAAAGTTATTGCCTAAGTTAAAAGAGATTGATTTGGAATTCCGTGAGGATTGTGTTTATGGTAAAGCAAAGAGAGTTAGATTTCTCAAGGATGGCAAGGAAAGGAAGAAAGAGAAATTGGAGCTTGTGCACTCAGATGTTTGAGGCCCAACTCAGGTAACTTCTCTTGGAGGTTCCTCTTACTATGTACTTTTTATTGATGATGCAACAAGGAAAACATGGATATATTGCATTAAGAATAAAAGTGATGTTTTTAATACCTTCAAGAATTGGAAAGCATTAGTTGAATATGAAACTGGAAAAAGGTTAAAGTGTCTAAAGTCAGATAATGGTGGAGAATATTGTAGTCGAGAATTTGATGTGTTTTTTTCTAAAAATGGAATTAGAAGAATCAAGGTAGTTCCAAGAACACCTCAAGAAAATGGGGTTGTTGAAAGAATGAATAGAACTATCATGGAGCGTGCTAGGAGCATGAGAATACATGCAGGTTTACCATTATTTTTATGGGCTTATGCTGTTGATACTGCAGTATATCTGATTAATAGAGGACCGTCTAGTGCCTTGGATGGAGGAATTCCAGAAGAGCTTTAGACAGGTAAACCAGTAAATTATTCTTTCCTTAAGGTATTTGGATGTGAGGCTTTTATGCATATAGAAAAAGAGAACATAAATAAGTTAGATGCTAAGGCCCAAAAGTGCTATTTTATTGGTTATAGTATTGATGGCTTGGGTTACAGATTATGGGATTGTGATAACCGAAAAGTCATTAGAAGTAGGGATGTCATATTTAATGAAAAAAACTTGTATAAAGATCGGTTGCAGGGAAAGAAACAGAAAGAGGAAATTACTGAATACATAGACCTTGATGGACACAAAAAAGGTAACTCCAAAAGTGGTAGAAGATCAAAATATACAGCAGCAGCAACAAGCACCTCAATCTTCAAAAAGTGTTGTTAGACGTTCTACCAGGATAAGTAAAATTCCTCAATGTTTCTCTGATTATGTTTTGTATACTGATGCTGGTGAGCCAGAATGTTTTCAGGAAGCATTACAGATGGATACCAGGAATAATTGGGAGCTTGCAATGAATGAAGAAATGGACTCTTTATTTCACAACCAAACTTGGGATTTGGTTGAGCTACCCAAAGGTAAAAGAGCTTTGACCAATAAATGGGTGTACAGGATTAAAAAGGAAAATGAAGGGCATAAGAGATACAAAGCAAGACTAGTGGTCAAGGGATTTGCTCAGAAAAAAGGTATTGATTTTGATGAGATTTTTTCTCCAGTTGTAAAAATGACCTCTATTAGAGCTATTTTGAGTCTTGTAGCTATAGAAAATTTGTTTCTAGAGCAATTGGATGTGAAGACAGCATTTCTTCATGGTGATTTGGAGGAGGAAATTTATATGCACCAACCAGAAGGCTTTCAGGTGAAAGGTAAAGAGGATTGGGTATGTAAACTGAAAAAGATCTTGTATGGGTTAAAACAAGCTCCTAGACAGTGGTATTTAAAATTTGATAAGTTCATGGCTAATCAAAGGTTTGAAAGATGTCAAAGTGATCACTGTGTATATTTTAAGCAAACTGGAAATGGTAACTATGTTATTTTGCTATTGTATGTGGATGACATGTTAGTTGCAGGAACAAATATGCAAGATATAAACATGCTCAAGAAGAAGTTGGCTAAATCCTTTGCCATGAAGGATTTGGGAGAAGCCAAACAAATCCTTGGTATGGGAATAACAAGAGACAAGGAGAGTCACACTCTGAAATTATCACAAGAAAAATACATTGAAAAAGTGCTTAAGAGATTCAACATGAACAATGCAAAGTCTGTTGCTACTCCATTGGCAAAGCATTTCAAACTCACCAAAGATTTGTGTCCCAAGACACAAAAGGAACAAGAGCATATGGCTAAGGTTCCCTATGCATCGACAGTTGGAATATTTATGTATGCAATGGTTTTTACAACACCAGATATTGCCCACATAGTGGGAGTAGTGAGTATATTTATGAGTAATCCAGGGAAAAGGACATTGGCAAGCGGTAAAATGGATACTCGGGTACTTGAGAGGAACTTCAAATTATTCTTTGAATTTTGGAGGCTCTAATATATGCTTGAAAGGTTTTGTAGATTCTGATATGGCAGGTGATCTTGATGGTGGAAGGAGCACTACTGGCTACATATTTACTATAGGAGGAGGAGTGTTTAGTTGGATTTCTAAACTCCAACACGTAGTTTCCCTTTCAACCACTTGAAGCTGAATATGTTGCTGCTACAGAAGCAAGCAAAGAGATGGTTTGGTTGCAAAGACTAATGGAAGAACTGGGGAAGAAGCAAGAGGATAATAGGTTGTGGAGTGATAGCCAGAGTGCTATACACCTTGCAAAGAATTCAGCATTCCATTCAAAAACTAAACACATCAAACTCAGGTATCATTTCATTAGATCAGTAGTGGAAGATGGATCTTTGAAATTAGGGAAGGTTCACACATCACAAAATCCTGCTGATATGCTTACAAAAGTGGTGTCAAGAGAAAAGTTGAGCTTTTGCTCAACTTCAGTTGGCCTTAAGGAATAAGAGGCCATGATGAGAATTTTTTCAGTCCTTGGTTGCAGTATGGTGCAATGGAATTAGTCTCCAAGTGGGAGATTGTTAGGAATGGAGCCTAATTATGAGGAGACTAAACAGAGAAAGTTTCGGATTTACTGCAGGACGGGCAGGGAAAGTTTCAGATTTACGATCGTTAGTCTACCAGAGAAAGTTTCCGGATTTACAACAGGACAACCAGAGAATTTTTTTTTGTTTTTATCCCAAAATTAGATGTTGGGAACTCAATGTTAATCTTGGAATGTATTAAGAAAAGCAGTTTGTTTTTTCTGTTTTTTTCTTATATATAGTTGTGAGGAAAAACAAAGAATATTATGACAAAGAAAATTACTATGTTAATTCCTTGGAAAAATAGAGAGGAAATTACAGCAGATGTTTGTTGTAGGTTGTAACCCTCTATTGCTTGGATTGAGAAAATGAAGGACTGAAAATTCTCGGTGGACGTAACTCACATTGGGTGAACCACGTTAAAATCGTTGTCTCTTTTTCTGTGTGTGTTTGTCTAATTTTTCTTTAATTCTGCCGTTAAAGTTTGAAACACTATAATTGCTTTTCTATATAAATATATTTTATATAGTGATTTACTCTAACATATCTCGCAGCATAGAACCAACTTAAATATCTCACAAGATAATTATCAAAAATAAAATTAACTTACAACATTTTAGTTTTCAATGGAATTTACACATAGCAAACCATCCCTCCTTCTGCCTTTACAATGGAATTTACTTACAAAATAACCCGACAATCCGATCCCTCCTTCTATTAAAGCTATTGTTGGAGTTGGGATTTATACTGCCCATGGCACCATCTGTTTTCATTTAGTTCTTTTACAGAATATAACCATCTCATCTATTAAAGCTATTGCTAATTGCATTGCAGATAAGATGTTTGCATCCGAAACTGTGCAGCCCGTCAGGCACAGAGATTGTGGTGACAGACCTTACAACAAGCAGCCAGACGGATTTTGTAGTACCAAAGAGCACGTTCTCAAGCTTGGCACTCCCAGAGATGGCTCCTCAGCTTCTCAAAGCCGGCATTGTGGATATCGAATATACAAGGTCGAAATCATTATCATGAATGGTTGGGTTTGACACATGTAGGTGAATATGTAAGAAATACATCATAATTATTCGATTCCCTTCAAATTTTTTCCCTTGCGCAGAATCTTCTGCGAGTACCCGACCAACAATCTGACGGTGAAGGTAGACAGAAGCAGCCAATATCCCTAATATCTTGCTCTGGAATTCTTGTACCAAGGAGGCCAAACAGACATTGTTGAGGTCGATGTTGCGACGGTAATTCAACCATGCAGCATATTTATTTATTTATATTTATTCCCTTGGCTACTTTACTTTAGCTGAGTGTAGAAGATTAGGCAAATGAGTTTGGACTTGGGGGGTGATAGATATGTTGTTGCTGACTGTATTTGCTTGCAGGTGGATGATGACAATTGGCGAGAATTGAGACGCAAAAACGGGGCAGTGTGGGACATAAGCAACCCTCCCATGGGTGCTCTTCAATTCCGAATTTTGGTGACATCTGGGTTGTGGGCCAAAAGGTCTGTTCTTCCTTCCCGCTGGACATCAGGAGGTTTATATGACTGTGGACTACAGATCAATCAAACTGCTCTCGAATCCACTTCAGGTTGTTATACATGTTGATTATGATGCTGCTTACTGCTTGAATAGGCTCTACTCCCTATTCTCTGCCAATAATTTTTACTTTCTCTCAATAAAGTCTAATCTCAATCACTTTTGGACTACTTCTGTAAAACAATCTGCGGTTATGGCAGACGTGATGCTTTTGTCGGTTATGTTACGTATTTCTGCAATAAATAAAACGTCTCTTATATCTTAAGAAGACATCTATTTTATACACATCACAAAGCTTATTTGCATCCTAGTGCTTATCACCAAAAAACGTATAAATAATAATACTCTATACGAAGTTTGAATTAGAATTTTTTACCATGCTTATGAGCAACACCCTCTTTAAAATAGGGTATTTATAAACATGTCAAACAACTACTTTACATTAACATTTATAGAGGATACATGTTATATATGGAAGCATGTAGTTACATACATAAGTTTTGAATAGGTTAGAACGTTTTGAATAGGTTAGGAGTACGTTTTGAATAGGTTAGAACGTTTTGAATAGGTTAGGAGTTACCAACACTGTTGTACCTAACACCACTTTACTTAGACAGTTCCTTACAATGATTAGTCAGAGTAGGGTTTAAACTATATGGACTACTCTTAATAAATTTATCTGTTTAGTTGTTAACCAGGGGTTGGATTATGGGTCGCTTGGGATTTGTATTGTCGTTAGTCTAACACGTACTCAAAGGATTTGGAGTAAACTACTACTTTGCAAAGGGTTTCGCTTCCCAAAGTTTGAACCTAAGTCTCTTCTTGGTAAGTTCCTAACCACAAGTACACTTACCAATCCACTAGCTACCATCACATTATTTATAAGCCATTTAATAAGTCGATTAACATTTTAATTTATATGTTGTTTTCCTTATATTATTTAATGTCTCAGTGATGTATTTGATTACTTTTAACAACAAAATATCTTATATTATTTTATTTATTATAATTATATTTTTAAATATAGTGAAACTTATTTTTAAATTCAAACTTAATAATTTATGTTTAATCTATCAAAAGCTCATAAATATATTTATTTTTTAAGCTTATAATAATATAAAGGTTTTATTCTTAAAATAATTTCCTTTCATCAAATGTATAGAGGTAAAATCAATTTCAATCTTCATAAAATTAAACATGTCATTTATTTATATAAATCTATAGATGAATAAAATGACAAATATGTCATATTAATAGTTACATAATTTTTATGATTTTTTATTAAATGCTTATATATATATATTTGGTTGGTGAGATAAACCCCTACCACCTATGCATAGGGTTGAACAGTCTCCTCCCAACCATGATCCCTCATAAAGCGAGAGCTATGCTTATCAATAGGGAATTTAACACACACCCACCACACACACACCTTCTCATACACTCGCCCACATCGTAATTTGAACCTTCTAAAATATATAAATTTATTAATGAAAAGACAAAGACATAACATATATAAGATATAAAAATACAAAATTCCCCTTGTGGATTGGAAGTAGTTTTGTTCGAGGAAGAGCAAGGGTAGATTAGGCCTCAAGAAATTAAAACAAATGAATTTGGCCATTATTGGAAAATAGGATTGAATTTTTTTCAAAATGGATGAATGATGGGTAGAGATTTTAACAACTAAATATCTTGGTAAATATGATAATTTTGTTGATATTCGTACCAATCTAAAGAGCTTTATTTTTTTGAAACATCTTCTTGATTCTAGGTATATTATAAAAAAAGTCTTCATATGGAAGATCGGTGATGGTAGGAAAGTTAACTTTTGGGAAAATAGTTGGATATGTAATGAGCCTTTAATTAGAGACCAACTTCTAAACTCATTAGAGCCCTTTACTGCACAATTCTATGGGTCTAGAGTTGCCTAAATTCTTGAGTTGGGGGATGGAAAAATGGAATGAAAGACTTTTTATCTTGTCAAATTTATCCTCTAATTTCTTTATCCAAAATTCTCAAAATTCATCTCCTAAATCCTAATGTATTAGTTGATTCCCCTATTTGGAAAGTGGATAATAAGGGTCTTTTCATATTTAAATCTTCTTAATTCCTTCAGTATGATGAGGAAGAGGATTAGTTTCCACCTAGTAAGATATGGTTCAAAAACCTCATACCTAAAGTTAATTTCTTCTTTTGGCTAGCTACCCAGAACAAAATCCTTACTTTTGAAAATCTTCACAAAAGAGGCCTACCCACTTTGAGTAGATGTTATATGTGTGAAGTTGCTTGAGAGAATGTTAATCATTTATTTTTAAGTGCTCCTTCTCCTTATAAGTTATATACCTTATTATCATAAAATTCAATTTACATAGGATATGGCCAATAACACCTTGGATTTGTGTTTGTAGTGGGTTTCCCCCTTCCAAAATTTTTTGCTTAGAATTGTTGGTCTTTCCTTCTGGCTCATTTTTTGGAGGGTATCTAGAATGAAAGAAACAATAGAACATTAAGAAATGTTAAAAAGGATACCCTACATGTTGAAGCTAAAATCTTCAATTCCTTGAAATAAAATATTTTTGTAATCCCTATCAAAGATTAAAATGGTCCTATAACAAAGGTAAGCTTGCCAACCAACTGGGTATCTTAAATTTAGAAGGTATTTATAGTCTGTCTACCCCTAATTCTAGATATATTATCAAATTACAACTTCCACCTCAAGTTTGGATAGAACTAAACTTTGATGGGGTAGCCAAAGGAAACCCAAGCATCACAAGGGTTGGAGGAATCATCAAAGATGATAAAGAGGTTATTATTTTACCCTTTGCTAACTTCTTACATGTTTAGTACAATTTTTTGCTAAAACTTAGTTACTTTATCAAGGGTTCATGCTCCTATAAAATTTGAATTTAAATAATATGGTGATCAAAGGTAACTCTCTTTCCATTATTAATATTGATAAAGGAAAATATTCCTCTCTTTGGTCCAGTGCAGATTTAATAGAATATTGAATTTAGGTACACCTTTAGAGAAGGAAATAAGGAAGTTGACATATTGGCCATCTAGGGGGTAATTAGAATGCTTTTCAAATTTAGATGAAGGATTTCCCTGCCTTTTTGAGTTAGTGTGTTCTACTTTCAAATTTTGGTCATTTTTTATTCTTGGTTGACAAGATGCTCCCTCTTGCTTTTTGTTAAAGACCTTTTGTTCATTTTACCTATTTATGGCCATTTTTTTGTAGCCCCCTATCCCTCGGGGTTTTTCTCCTTTTGATCCACTTATTATTCTTGTTTTTTTTATCTCACTATAAAATGTTAGGGATACTTTCAAAATCTCATGTTTTCCTACCTAATAAAAAACATATATAAGATATAAAAAGAATCAAGTTATATGTATGTCATGCTCAATATCATATTTTCTTAAAAAATATATATTTAAAAATATAAATAGCTTTCACTTTAGCCTCTTTGTATTGAGTGTACTTTAGCCTCTGAGCTATGGAGGAGAATGGCCACTTTACTTGTCTTATAGTGGTCCAATTTTTTTACTTTTGAACAGCTTTGGAGAGATTGGCCTAATCAAGAGGGTGTTGATCATTTTATTATGCAGTTAGTTTGGATGGATTCTACCATTCTTCTTTGGAATATTTGGATTGAAATGAACAACCAAATTTTTAATCAAGATAGGAAGGATATTCACTATATTTGGCAAAATACCATAGCCAACTTAGTTGAATCAATCCATCAACTTCTTAATCACCCCCAAAACTCCCACCAAAGATGGGATCAAGTGATGCAAATATTAAATATTAAATCTTCTAAGGGCAACCAACTTAAAGGGAATGCGAGTATTAGTAAGATAGATAAGACAAGAAATTGGCAACCCCCTCCTAAGTATTTTGGAAAAGTCAATATTGATGGAGCCTTTAGAGGAACCCTAGAAAAGCTAGTGTGGTAGAAATTGGTTGACTTTCAGATGGCTCCCTGGTTTTTACTTTTGTTGAGAATTTATGTATTCTTTCCAATAAATTTGTTGAGGGGTACGGTATCCTCAGAGGCCTTCAGGAGGCTACTAAAGTTAGATGGTAAAAGGTGTTAGTTGAGTCTGACTCTCAACTAATGATTAATCTTTTGAAGACTCCTTCCAAGAATCATAAGGTTGATTGGAGAATAAAAAGAATTATTGAGAAGATTCAATTAATCCAGATGGGATTTTTGAAAGTTGATTACAATCATGTGGTCAGAGAGCAAAACAAGAGTGCTAATGATTTATCTAATTGGGCTTTGGACAAAGGTGATATTACTTGTTATGGCCACCCTCCTAGATGGTGGGCTTCACAAATTAGGGAAGCTCTTCTTTCTATCATTTCTTTGGATGGCTCCAGTTCTGAAGGTACCTAGTTTCTTCTTGGTTTTTTTTTGCTTCTCTTTGGTTCATTCAGTATTTTTTAGTTCCCTAGATCACTATTTTCTTTCTTTTGTTTCCTTTGTTTTTTCTTGCCTTAATAGTCCTCTGGTCTAGATAGGTCACTATTATGTTCTTTTTATTTTATTTATTTTATTATTTTATTATTTTTTAGTTTTTTAAGATGTGTTTGTTCTTTTGTTTTTTTTTTTTTTTTGTGTTTTTTTTGTTGTTTTTTGTTGTTCTTGTGTTTTTGTTGTTTTGTGTTTTTTTTTATGTTTTTTTTTATTGTTCTTGTATTTTTGTCATTCTTGTTCTTGTGTTTCTCTTTGTTTGTGTCAATTCGTGTTTTTTTGTGTGAGTGTTTTCTATGTTTTTTTACATATTTTTTAAATTCACCAAGACTCCCACCTAAGTCGTGGACCATTTTCGCTAATTTTTGTTTTTAATTTTTAACTTATCCCAAAAAATTTGCCAACTATACCACAATATATAAGTAACACACGAGAGATAATTATTTATTTAAAACATTCAAACTATTAGAAAATTGAGTAGGTGCAACAAAAAGTAAAACCTTCAAAGTGAAAATATGAACTAAAATGTTTGATTTATTGTAGAATTCCACCAAACTTCAACCATGTGCAGAAACCAATCGATTTAGATAAAAAATCTACTCAAAATAAAACAAGACCCTTTTCTACACTCAAAACAAAAGCTAGACCTAGTTCTGTAATAGGTACCTAAATTGGCATCTGGACCCTCTTTTATACTCGAATCAAAATTGAAACTTTTTTACACTAAAAATGATAGAAGGACCCAGTTCTATACCCAAATCAACATTTGCAACATGTTATATACCTAAAATGATATCTAAACCTCTTTTTCCATATGATATGACTATCAGGTCTCTTTTACCACTTGAATAGACTGTCAGATATATTTTTCTACCCAGATCGACTATTGGACATATTTTTTGATCCAAACTGACTGTTGAACATCTTTGTTGCTCATATCAACTACTAGATAGGTGATTCCACCTGGATTGACTATCATATTTCTTTTCCATCTACCTTGATTGTCAAACCATTTTTCCATCCAAACTATCTGACAGACCTCTATTTCCATCCAAACCGATTATCAAACCTCTTTTCCCACCCATATTGATCATCGGACCTCTTTGTCCACTCGCACCATCAATAGAACCTTTTCCTGCACTAGGTACTATGTTTCTCTTTAGACATTATGAATCTGTGATCCTATGTTTTTTTAGTTTTATAGAGAATAGTAGTTGAAGTAGTTGTAGTAATAAGCTAGTTTTTCTTTTACTATTTTTATCATTTACTAAAGATAATTCAATGCTCTATTATCCAATTTTTTTCTTATTTTCTATCTTTCTATTAAAAAAAATTTATTCATTGAGATCGAATTTTTTGTTATAAGATCATAAATAGTTAGAAGATATATATATTTAGGTAATAAAATACAACACTCTACACACACACACCAAATGAAATTATCTTAATAGATTAAAATATTTTAATTTTAAAATAGTGGACCTATGTTTGAATATTTCTAAACAATATATGTATAATTTTTATCATTGTAATGCTACTATATCTTTGATAGAGGTGCACAAAGTGGAGGTTCCAAGGGATAAGTGGGATCTGAGTAGCAGTGTCAAAGGTGCATGGTTTGGATGTTCCACAAGAGAAGAAATATCAAAGAATCATCATTGGAGGTGCATGGAGTGGAGGTTCCACAAGAGGAGTCATATCTGAACAATGAATTTAAAATTATTATTATTATTATGAAGTTAAAACACTTAATATCTAGAGGCTTTGAAAATCCTAGTAGAGTAGTAATGACAAAGGTGCATGGAGTGGAGGTTCCAAGGGAGGAGCAAGATCTGAGCAATGATGTTAGAGGTGCATGGACTAGAGGTTCCATAAGAGGAGCGAGATCTGAGTAGTGGTTTCAAAAACCCTAGCATAGTAGTGATGGTAACCCTAGAAAATCAACAATGATGGTAATCCTAGTAAAGCAACAATGCCATAGGTGCATGGAGTGAAGGTTCCACAAGAGAATTAAGATCTAAGTACTATATTTGGAAACCCTAGTAGAGAAACAAAAGCATACAAGGGTTTGATAGAGGAGTTGGAGCTAGAATTTGAATGGTGGTGATTAGGGTGGGAAAGGATGGGAGTGAGAGACTTTAAATCAAGTTTGCATGGATTTGTGAAAGGGCAATGGGAGATTTTGAAAGATGTGGATGTGGTGGTTAGCTTGGATGTGAACATAGTAGTTGAGCATCAGTGCACCAAGCACATTGAGATGCAAGTGCACTTCATTCAACAATATATTCAAAATGGGGACATATACTTGGACTATATTCCACCTAAAAATCAAGTTCTAGACATATTCACCAAGTCATTTCCTTCTCCGCATTACATATAGTTGTGAGAGAAACTTGGTGTATTACAGCTACATTGAAACATAGGTCTTTCACCTCTCCTTTTATTATTGTATTCTTTGAAGGATGGTTTTTTCCCATGTGGTTTTTTTATCATCTCTCCCTTACATATTATACATGAGTACCTCATCAGGCCATGTTGTTGGGACTCATTTTTTTTGTTATTAAGGATAATATTCACCATCCAAATACATGCCTCTTTATTTCATAGCAGATGGTTTTTCCCAGGTGGTTATTTCATCATCTCTCATATATATTGTAAATGAGTACCTCATCAAACCATGTTGTTGGGACTCACCTTTTTTTTGTATTAAGAGGAAAATCTTCACAAACTGAAGACATCCCTCTTCCTTTTTTCTTTTTTGATAGATGGTTTTTCCCATGGGGTTTTTACCATCTCTTCAGAAAAGAAACCATTTTACATGAGTACCTCATTAGGCTTTGTTTACGGGAATCATTTGCAAAATACTCCCCCAGTATCACTTAAGGGAGGGTGTTAGAATAAGTAATTATTATCTTAGGTTCTACTAGGATAGAATTACTTGAGTTTCCACTCCTTCATGATTTAGGTGAACTTTTAGTTATAGATATATCATATTTGATGAGTTGTTGTAATCCAATGGCTCTCAATGATAAACTTTATTATTTATACAAATTTTTTAGAATAAGTTAATATTCTCTTAAGTTTCACTAGGATACACACTTGAGTTTCCACTCCTCCATGTGTCAAGAGAACTCTTTGTGGTGTCTTCATTAGGTTTGATGAGTTGTAATCCAACGACTCTCAATGATCAACTCTGATATTTATACAGAGTTGATCCTAGAGATAAATCAATCAGTTCCACTATTCTCTTCATTTTTTGTGTAATACTTTGCATATATATTTTTGTGAAATTCTAACATGGTATCATAGCAAGATAGATTTTGCTAGTATTCTCTCTTGAATGTTCTAGAATTTGATTCATTTACTTTGGATAATTTATTTTTTGGCTATCTAACTTCAAAGTTTGCATTAGTCTCCTTTTATTCATTGTTATTTTTTTACTCTTTCAGCATGTTTATTTTTATATATGTTTCATATTATTTCATATCTATATTGAATTCGTGTTTTAAGAAAACTTTTAAGAAAATATAGCTATTTCATTTCTTTAAAACATGCGGTTTACCCTGTGTGAAGGCGCTTTTCTCACCTTTTTTTTTCAAAGGAAAATAGCCTCTTTATTTTCTTTATTTATTTTTTCTCAACGTATTCATGTTATTCTAACACTTAGAGGCCCACATTTCTAGTTATATCCCTTTTTTCTACTTATCTCCGATTAACTCCAAGTGTTTTCTTAGAGATTTTTTTTAGTGTCTTTTATTCGCTCGTGGAGGAAATAAAATCCCTCACTCATTATTATTAAACTCAAATATCTCTGGCACTCTTGATGTTGGACCTTAAAGTTGTATGACACTCTAAATTATTATTAAATTCATAATATCAATGTTAGAGAGGGCCTGACACTCTCGTTGGCACTATTATTAATTAACATTGAGTTACGGGTTTGTGGTGGATTAATAAGATTTCTTGGTTCCATTACAACTAGGACCTATAAAAATCTCTCTAGCACACTCAACGTTGAATTTAGACATCTCCCATTTTCTCGTCTGGTTCATTGTTCCTCTCGGAGTCATTTTCCATCGGTGCTCTCTCTCTCAGTCGGTATTTATATCAATCTCCCTACAATTTGTAGACACCAAAACAGCACCAATCCGATTATGTGACTGCAAACACTGATCGCTTTGACAAACACAGCCCCCAGGGCAGCCCTCAGAGGTCAAACAATGGTCTTAACCACTTTCATAGCAATTTTGTGAGGTCAAGAAGCAATTTGGCACACTTAGACACTTTGCCTAGTAATCGTCTCACCCAGGGACGATTGCTAACTTGAAATCGTCTCACCCAGGGACGATTTCTGAAATCGTCTCCAGTAAGGACGATTTCCAAGTTTAACGGGCAAAAAGACAAATGAGGCCAAGTGGCAGCCCACAATCAGTCGCTTGATGACTCCTGCCTCGCACGCGTGTGTGAGTGGACAAATAGGCCGTTTGAGGACCGTCACAAGGGCAGTTATGAAAGCCCAAGTCAATGGAGGACTCCCCTCCCTCATGGGAAGACAAGACTGCCACATGGCGCCTATGACCAACACATGGCATTTGTGCTTCCCTCCCAAAAGAGACCCCTTGGGTCTATAAAAGGTGAGACTTTTCTCACCCAAGATATACAGGTTGAAGGAGTTTTCAAGCAACGAAGTGCTGCCGAGTTGAAGACCCACTTGCATCCCTTTTGGTTCACCTTCCCACATCCACCAATCTCTTTTGCAAGGGAGGTTGTTGGGTGGCTTTTGGAAGCTTGAATCGGACCTAAATCCAACACATGGACACCTGAATCAACCAATTCGCCGACCCCCCAATCCTAAGAGGTTTTGGGCCCATCCCTAGTGGATTGGCGCCGGAATCAAGTGCCAACGGTGGGAGGCCCACTTGGGCATCCCCGCACTTTTCTTAAGTTTTATTTCAGAAGCATTCTAGTTTATTTTCTCATGCTGCATATTGTGTTTTCTGTTTGGTGAATTCATAGCTGCAATTTCGTAACCTTTGATCGGATTCTAGTATGTTTTGTGTCGTTTTGTAGTTTCACTAACTTGCAGGAGGCGATATCAAATTCCCGAGGGTAGAGGCCAAATTGGGAGAATCCGACCATCTGGGTCATCCCAAAATGGCCCCAATTACATAACCCCTCTGTCTGCAGGTGTTTTGGAGACCTCGAGAGTCGACATTGGAGCGTGTCAGTTCGGCTTCCCCAACACAGAAGAAATCGTCCCACCCAGGGACGATTTACAGTCAGAAATCGTCCTACCCAGGGACGATTTCCAGTTGAAAGCAGATTGGCCGACTGTCTCAGTGGCAATGGCCTGTTGGTAACATTTTCTGTCTTCTGGCAAGTTTTCAGGCTGTTTAGAATCATTTTGTTTACTGTTTTAGATAAATGTTTGCATGCATCTTTTGATGATTTTAGAAGAACGAACACTTTTCACTTGCAGCAGGTGCTACTGACATCTTGGTTGTTTCTTTGTTCGTAGGAGAAGCAACGGAGGTGAAGAACTCATCGACATCAGCGACGGCATCATCTTGGCCCGCCCATTGCAATCGTGGGCACGCGGAAAGAGGAACATTGAGTGATTGTAATCGAATTCTTTTAACGCTCCTAGCCCCCGAAAAGGGAGGAGACGTCATTGTAACAGAGATCAAGGGATATTAATGAAAGGGCTGTGTTTTCTCCATTTGCTTGTGTCTCTTCCAATGCGTTTCTTTTCCATTTCATGCACTTTACGTTTCTAGGACTTAAGCGCATTTGGTTTTGGTTATATTGCAATTAGTGTTTCCTTTGCCCGGAATCTCGTGCTTTCAGTGGCGATCACGGTGGGACCTGTTCCCTATTTTTAAGATCACAAAAAACTAATCGGGTTTTTGTGTTTTGTGTTTTACAGGTACATTTTTTTTTGCAGACTGTTAACCGTCTCTGACTATTACGATTACTTTACTGGAAATCGTCTCACCCTGAGACGATTTTAAAATCGTCTCTGCCAGGGACGATTTCTGTTCTGTAAATCGTCTCACCAGGGGACGATTTTCTATCTGCAGATTTTCAGAGCAGAAATTCAGAGGCAACTGGAGCAGGCAGAGAAGAGGTAGGGATTTTATCATCTCTGTTAAATTTTCTGTTTCTGTTTTCTGTTTCTTTGACTGTTTTCATTTTATCCTGCATACTTAGGGAAAATCATTCATGCTTGTTTCATTTTCGCTAAATAAAATGAACCTCACACACTCCACGTAACAATTTTAAACCAAGGAGCTGGTCGTAAGACCCCAGCCCTTTATCAAGACCATTGGTGGATTTCATCACCACCTTGGCTTGATTTGCATCCATTTCCCGATTGTCAACTGTTGTTAGGCGTAAATCCTGACGAAGACAGACCGAGTGTCGCTGGGGTGATTCCCATGCGCGCGAGGATAAGTTTTCTATGGTAGGTGCCATTAATAGGACAATCCCCCTTCCGTACCGCCTACGTACCACGTACCTTCTGCTCTCACGTACCTATAGTCTCCCTCTCGTAAGGGCGGGTATATAGAGAGGTTGGTATATCGGCCTGGTTGGTATATTGAAGGGGCTACCATTTTGGGAGTTATATGAGCCGTCATAATGCATTTAAACGATCTTCAAAACCTACAAAAACAAAACAAAACACCAAAATGCACTAAACCAGTTTAGGGCACACCAATAATCCTTAAAAGAGATAATCACGGTTTTGTGAATGTGTGTGCTTAATTCTGCTTAGTGTAGACAAAAAAAATCATAAACGAGATAAAAACTTATTTAGATAGCATAGAAGCACCGCAATGGTGTACACCCGCAATCAAGCCCAATCAAGGGCAGAAGCTCCGAAGGTACACAAGAAGCAGGCACAAGTCACCTTCGCTTCAGTCCTGAGGATTTGGTCATACCGCCTTATAGGTCTAACCTACAAAAGAATCCAATTCAGAATCCTCGGTGGGGTATGCCTATTCAAAGCAGCCCCTTTCGGGAAGATGCCTTACATGTAGACCTTGACATAAATAGAGAATCACCTCTTGAAGTTAGGCATGAGTGGCCACCGCGCGATGAAGCGCTAGACAGGCACACCATCCATTTGGAGGGGCAACGTGGATATGGCATCCCTTCTTTACCTATCATCAGAACAGAGAGACCAAATCCGGAGCGCAGGGCTCCTTACATAGGGCGACCTAACTCCGCCCACCCCCTTCACACCCATGAAAGGGAGTACGAGGAAAGCCATCGCATTCCTCGAGGGCAACAAACAATGCGGGAACCTTGCATTTCCGCACCAGCAGGATATCATGATCACCCCTTGAGGCCAGAACCTCGAGCACATACCGCTTACCTCGACAGAGGGAAGCGACCCATTGAAACCTTAGATCAGCAAACTCGAGGTAAACACATAGGAGAAACATTCGAACCTCCTGAGAAAAATAGGGTAGACCAAATTGACCCAACTGTCGCCAGATATACCACCCGTCAAGCCCAAACCATGCGGCTTAAACCAAGTTATCAGGAAATAGAGTACCGACACCGCTTGGATAGAGAACGCATGCAACGCGAAGCGGATGAGTTACGCTATGAAATACCTGAGAGGGGGCCAACCCCTCGCATCCAAAGAGCTGAACAAGTATGAGAGGCATAACCCGTTGGTGCAGGACAAGTCTCCACGACCTCGTCAAGCTCTCGCCTCCAAGACCTCATAGATTCGAGAGGGAGGCAACTCCTCGAAACAATGATGGGTACCTTCAGGAAGAGCTTGATCAGGGTCATAGGTTTCGCCCAGAGACTCCTCAAGAATTTTACGAGGAGTATGAACCAGAAGAGGAATATGTTGAAACTCCCCATCAAGGCAGGAGGGATGCCATTCGGCCACCCCTCCATAGGCCTCCAGTTTACCGTAACTTGCAACAAGAGCGAACAAGAGAGGAAGAAATAAAATCTTCCGATGCATACCAAGCGCTATTGGAGCGTTTGGAGTCTATGGAGACAAAAGTTGCTGGGCATCAAAAACCCACATTACGTCTACTCCGCAGTAATCCGGTGCATCCCTCAGTGCCTACACCTCTTTACCCCGAACACTTCAAGTTGCCTCAATTGGCAGTTTTTAAAGGTGAAGAGGACGCACAGGAACACGTTACACGATTTCTAAGCCAATGCTTCGGCATCCAAGATAATGACGCATTGTTGCTTAGAACATTCATAACCACATTCGCAGGCCCCGCCTCGGATTGGTTCACACAACCGCCCAAACACAAGCATAAGCAATTTAGATCAATTAGTAGACGCGTTTCTTGAACGCTTTGCCTTCAACACAAGGAAGAAGGCATCACTAAGTGATTTAGCGAGCCTCAAGCAATTTGAAGAGGAAACAATGGCAGCGTACGGGAATCGATGGAGAGCTTTGCTTTCTAGGTTACCCTACCGTCCTCCTATGTCTGATCTCACGCAGATGTTCGCAAAAAGTTGCTTAAAATCAATCTCTGGTCTATTGTTGCTGCGACAATACGACAGCTTAGAAGAAGCTTTGGCGCAAGCCAGAGTCATAGAAGAGATTAAGATAGGCGAAGGCGCAATTGCCAAGCCTAAGAAGAAAGAGTGGAATAAAACCACTAAAACTGGGACAACGCAACCACAACACGCCGCAGTCAACCAAGTTGCGATAAATGTTCCCGCGCTCGTGCAAGAAACGCAGCCTCAAAAGGCTAACTACCAGGCAATGCCTCCTGCTTATGAAAGAGATAATAGAAGACAGGAGCAGAATTACCCGCGTCGCCCTAGGCAAAATTTCACCCCATATGCGGAGTCTAGGGACTCCTTATTTGACCGCTTGTCAGCGGCAAATTTAGTCACTCTACCGAAAATCCAAATTATAGACCCTAACATTCCCAAGCCTAGGGGGTACAGAGAGGAATTGTATTGTAGATTCCATAGGCGCAGAGGACATGACTTGAATGGGTGCTGGAAATTCAAAGACCTAGTCCAGGATTTGATCGACAATAGAACATTGGTTGTGGACAACCCCATCGCACCAAACAACCAACAAATGGGGGTATTCAAGGACCCCTTGCCAGCCCACGAGGCACAGACAAAACCACTCCAGATTAACGAGGTGCGACAAGATCTTCCCACACAGGGATTTGTGGGAATGATTAGCATAGTAACAAGGAACAGAAGGTACCCGACAGCTGCCCCTGAGGTAGCTACGAGGGAAGTTCCGGCAACATCGCATCCTCAACAACGCCCAACGCAGTTACCTCCGCCTAGACCTGAGGTCACGATACGAACCAAACTCACGCAGAGTTTGCGGACCACGTCGGCTAGGCTGTCCATCTACGAGCTTATTCAACAATCAGCTCCCCATAGAGAAGCTCTTATGGACATTTTAAAAGCCATTGAATTACAACCCCACGAGGCAAATTCTTTCAACGCCTTCGTGGGACATGTGAAACAATGTACGGAGCCGGTCATCACATTCAGAGAAGATGAGGTCAAAACGATATCAAATGACATGGCAGATCCACCCCTGCACGTTATCGCACGGGTCAACGGGATTCCGTACAAGAGAGTGCTGATAGATATTGGCTCGTCCAAAGAACATCATAACCACTGCAGCCTTAAAGCATTTGAAGCTCGCCGACCTCTCACATCACAGCCTCCACGTACACACTCGTGAGCTTTTAATGATGCAATATGCTCGATAGTCGGCACAGCTGCTTCGCCATCCGTGTAGGACAAAAGTCAATACCTACACCGTGCCATGTGTTTGGAAGGTGAAATGGCTTATAATATACTGCTAGGGCGGCCTTGGATCAGGGACATGAAGTGTGTCCCTTCGATCGCCCACCAGTTGCTTAAAGTATGCTTATGAAGGGGAAATACATGTAGTCCCAATGGACTTAGAGCCCTTCAAGTATTGCAATGCGGTACAATTCATACCTCAATCGACCCTCCCTTCAACGCATTTGGATTTCCAATTAAATCCATCTAAACAGGGTCCAATACCGCAGGCACCACTGGTGGCCAACAAGACAAAATCCCAGCCAGGTGAGACTTCATCACCTGCTCCTTCATCATCAACGCCACCTATCATGGCCCAACAGAAGGACAAGGGAAAACAAATCATGGAAGAGGTTAAGCCTCTAGAAGAAAGGTTGCCCACAATCTCAACGATATCAACAGAGGAAACACCCAACACAACAGAAACCAAGACTCCTGAACAACCAAACATGGAATGGACTCAGGAAGGACTACCGTTTCCTCCCACCCAATCATCAACAATCACTGTTGAAATGGCCAATACGGGCCTGGGGGAGTACTTAGTGCAAAACATTGTGGCAACCCCCACATTGGAGTCAGTACAGGACATGGGAAGACCTCGCCTTCCCATAGGGACAATTGTTCCTCTAGGCTACCCACCGAACCAGACAAATTTTGTGTATGGGGGCCTTGATCATGGTCTTGAACCATGCCAACAAAAGGAAACAGACGAAGAACCTTTTGTTGAAAACATCAATTATCAGTCAAACCCAGAATTTGCCCTAAAATATCTAGGCCAATGCAATTGGCATGGATACGGGCTAGGCAGATATGAGCAAGGGATGCGGATCCTTTGCCAACCAAGATATCAGATGCCATATGACAAGTCAGGGGTAGGGTTCAACCATCCCCTGCCATTAGACATCTTGGTTGAAAATATGCAAGGCCTAGAAATAGGCAACAAGGGGGGATTGGCACAAGACCCGTATGCCAATCCAAATACAGAATACACATTGGGAGATTACCTCCCATGGTCAACAAACACCCCTAGAAACAACAATAATCCCTCTCCTTTGCTAGAGAGAGGTGAAAGTTCGGATAGTAATCCTCAAAGAGAACATCAATGGCTGTCGGACATCTTTCTGAAGCTGTTCCCCTTAGAGGTTCCAGATGAAACAATACAGTACCAAGAGAATCAGGTCCCTCCACCAAGAGTGGAACAATCGCAATGGGACCAGATTAATTCACTGGAACAAGAAGAGTCCTCAACGTCGCAAGCAACAGATGCTGAAGAGGATGAACAATTTTGGATCTATGAAAGCGATTCAGAAGATGAAACTGAAATGGACTATCTCAGACATGCGCGACGACATCACCGTGCTCTAACTCATGAAGATCTAATGGGACAGATGGGCATACTGCTGGGGCATGAATGGCATGTAGACCCAGCGAGGTGGGACCAAGTGTTGGATCCATGGCTCCAAATTCAAGATGAGCATCGTCCACCTCGAGATCCCATCATGACAGCGAGTGCCGAGGGAAGACCCCGCCCTCCTTTTCACAAAATTTGCACCTAGGGAGGATCCATTCGTGCCTGTTCCCGTAGAGCCAGATCCAGAGTATAGGGAGCATCTAGAAGAAACAAGTTATCACACCCGCGGTTCTGGAGACCAAATTCATTCCATCCACATGATCTCCATTGATTTGACCGCACCCATCCGCAATCCGACCGATCCATCACGGTCATTGCATCTAGACATGGATGCCATCGACTGGGATCACGTCAATTCACCATTGTCACCATCGTAGTATCGGCCTTTCGGTGAAATGCTTCATTTTACCCCAAGGACAACTCAGGATATTTTTCAAGCTGAAGAGGGACCCGAGGTTCCAAACGCAGATCTTAACTCAGCTGATGATATCCATTTAATCCCAACTCCACATCAGTTGGAGGACGGATCCCACATGTCAGTCGAGGAGACGACTGACGTAGACATCGGCACAGATCCAATGAATCCACGGATTCTCAAGCTGGGGGTAAGCCTTTCCCCCGAAGAGCAAGCCGATTACATTGCCCTTCTTAAAGAAAAGAAGGAGGTTTTTGCATGGTCGTACAAGGATATGCCAGGACTAGACCCGCAGCTAGTCATGCACAATTTAACGCTTGATCCGACAATCAAGCCTGTAAAGCAAAAACTAAGAAAGATGCACCCAACAGTGGCCTTGATGGTCAAAGATGAATTGCAAAAGTTGTTGGATGCACAATTTGTCATCTGCGTGGATTATCCGCCATGGTTGTCCAACATGGTTCCCGTCAAGAAGCCCGACGGGAGGATTCGCATATGCACCGACTTTCGAGACCTAAACAAAGCGAGTCCTAAGGATGATTTTCCCTTGCCAAGCATCGACGCATTGGTAGACGCTACAACAGGTCACGAAATGCTCTCCCTAATGGACGGTTTCTCAGGATACAATCAAATTCGTATCAATCCTGAAGACCAACTCAAAACGGCATTCACAACGCCTTGGGGGACATTTTGCTATAAGGTCATGCCTTTTGGCCTTAAAAATGCTGGCGCTACATACCAACGTGCTATGACTTATATCTTCCACGATTACATGCACAAAACTTTGGAAGATTACATGGATGATTTGTTAGCCAAGTCTCTCTTGCGCTCAGATCATCTCGGTGACTTAAGCAAGATTCTCGATCGCCTCATAGAGCATAAGGTCAGATTGAATCCCAAGAAGTGCGTGTTCGGCGTCACATCTGGAAAACTCTTGGGTTTTATAGTCTCAAAACGAGGCATCGAAGTGGACCCAAACAAAGTCAAGGCAATCCTTGAAATGGCTCCCCCAACCACTATCAAGCAGCTCAGAAGTCTGCAAGGAAAGGTCACGTCGATTAAACGCTTCATAGCACAATTATCTGACAAATGCCGACCAATGAACAAATTATTGCACAAGGGGGTCACATTTCATTGGGATGACGAGTGCCAGTCAGCCTTTGACGAAATCAAACAATACTTGGCTTCGCCGCCAGTATTGGCACCACCTAGACCAGGAGTGCCGTTCTACTTATACATCTCAGCTACTGAGGTGGCACTGGGAGCCATGCTAGCCCAGAAGAATGAACTTCACAAAGAACAGGCTACTTACTATCTTAGCCGCACCCTGGTCAGTTACGAACTTAACTATGCATACGTTGAGAAACTCTGCTTGGCAGTGGTGTTTGCTACCAAGAGGCTACGCCACTACATGCTGAGCAACACTACGTATGTTGTGTCTAAGGAGAATCCATTGCGATACATGATGAGTCGTACTTATCATAGTAGTCGCACGGCGAAATGGATCATGTTGTTGACGGAATTTGACATTGAGTTTATTGGGCAAAAATCTATAAAAGGACAAGTCATAGCCGATCAACTAGCAGAGGCTCCTCTTGAAGACGATCAGCCTCTGGTCATAGAACTACCCGATGATGGGGTCTTCCATGTCTCAGAATCGCCAGATTCTGATGAGCCTGAGTCTCAGGCCGACATAACCTTATTTTTTGATGGTTCTAAATGCAAGCAAGGGGGTGGCACAGGAATTGTATTCTTCACACCGCAGGGCGCTCCAATGCCCCTGTCATTTAAATTAAACTTCCAGTGCACCAACAACAATGCAGAATATGAAGCCTTGCTCCTAGGTCTTCAGACAACAATCGCCATGAACATCAAAAGATTGAACATCTTTGGCGATTCGCTGTTAATCATCAATCAAGTCAAAGGGGTATATCAATGCAAATGCCCGACCTTGAAGGCCTATAAAGCCCTTGTGGACAAATTCCTGGCAAAACTTGAGTGGTATGACATCGAGGCACTCCCTCGATCATCAAACCATTTTGCGGATACAATGGCCTCCTTGGGGTCACTAATCCCGCAAGACCTTTCCGGTGATATAACAACCATTGAGGTCAAAACCTTATCGCAACCCGCGATGGAGCGCGCAAGCTCAGACTTCACGCCAGGAGTCCACATGATCCAGATCGAACCATCTTCGGATAAGTTCTTTCGAATCCGAGACTGTTTGAAACGGGCCAACTGGGGGTCTTTGTTTTCCCCCACTCCCATTAATAGCAACACAACGCTATTCTTACAAGTTCTATCCCAATCAGCATTTGTTAGGGAAGAACTCCAAAAGGGATTGGCTGTTCAAACTGTCGAGGTATCCGATCAACAGGATTGGTATTTACCCATAAGAGACTACCTCAAGTTAGGTAATCTACCCTTTGGATTGACGCACGCCGCAAAACGAACATTCAAACAGAAAGCGGCAAAATATGTCTTGATAGGAGACATTTTGTATCATCGCAGCTACGACGGAATTCTTCTTCGTTGCTTGGACCAACAAGAGTCCACTTGGGCAGTCGCCCAAGCGCATGACGGTACATGTGGCGGCCACTTCAGTGGTATGGCCATTGCAAAGCGCATTCTTCGCATGGGCTATTATTGGCCATCTTTAGAGCGAGATTGTTGCGCGTATGTCAAGAGGTGCGTGAAATGTCAACATCATGCCAATTTAATGCACGCACCTTCCCAGGCCCTACAGACAGTCCAGTCTGCTTGGCCATTTTCGCAGTGGGGCCTCGATCTAATCGGAAAGATCTCCCCTGCATCGTCAGGCCGTCACACGTTTATCATAACGGCCACAGAATATTTTACCAAATGGGTGGAAGCAATTCCGTTAACCTCAACGAAAGGACCCCGTATTGCGGAGTTCATCTTGCATCACATCATATGTCATTTTGGTATTCCATCCAAAATAATCTCGGATAATGGGCCATCATTCAAGAACAAAGACGTGCGTGCTTTAACCACAAAGTACAAAATTCAGCACAACTTTTCAACACCCTATTATCCGCAAGCAAATGGGCAAGCAGAGGCGTCAAACAAAATGCTAGTCGCCATCCTTAAAAAGACCATCGCAGACAGTCATAAGGATTGGCACATACAAATCCCACTTGCCCTTTGGGCTTATCGCACTAGCATTCGGACGCCCACTGGGGCAACTCCGTTTTCACTAGTGTATGGCTCAGAGGCAGTAATGCCTCTCGAGTTGGAAATTCCTTCCCTCCGCATATCAATGCAGGAGTTCATCGATGATAACACTGCACGGCAAGCCCGATTGGACCAACTTACGTTGCTTGACGAACGACGCGTTAATGCTCTCGAGCACTTACGTATCTATCAAGAGCGGCTTAAGAAAGCTTACAACATGAAAGTTCACCTAAGAGACTTTCGGGTTGGTGATTTGGTTCTGAAGGAAAACCAACAAAACTCTAATTTGCCGTCCCATATGAGGGACAAATTCATGGCAAATTGGTTAGGTCCTTATGTCATTGATAGCAAAATAGGACCCGAGACGTACCGGCTAGCTTCTCTTGACGGTATCAAGGAAACATAACCCTTGAATATCAGTCATTTGCGACCATTTCATATCTAAGAAAGCCATATCCAAAAAAAAAAAAAATGCTCCAAGGATTATCGTAATCTCTTGGTCACCCAAAAAAGCTCCAAGGATTATCGCAATCTCTTGGTCACCCAAAAAGCTCCAAGGATTATCGCAATCTCTTGGTCAACCAAAAAGCTCCAAGGATTATCGCAATCTCTTGGTCACCCAAAAAGCTCCAAGGATTATCGCAATCTCTTGGTCACCCAAAAAGCTCCAAGGATTATCGCAATCTCTTGGTCAATCCAAAAAGCTCCAAGGATTATCGCAATCTCTTGGTCAACCCAAAAAGCTCCAAGGATTATCGCAATCACTTGGTCAAAAAAAAAAAAAAAAAAAAACAACAAAAATCATCAAAAACAACAAAGATTTGCATCTCAATTCTAGGCATACTCAAATTCATCATAAAATTCATATTCTCGCACCTCATCTTCAACTTCACCAAAAACAATCCATCAAAATTACAAAAATACATAGCTGCATTAAGCATTGCATCCATACATTGCATATTTGTAGTCATACGGGTCAAATACCATAGGCTGCAATAGCTCTGATAGTCCATCTTGTTCCGCATTGTCTCATGTTACAAAAACAACAAAAACACCATGCATAACTTTTACCACACTACAATCAGTGGTCTAGGAATGTACCAAGAGTTTCAGTGATTCAGTCATCATTTTCCTCTTTAGCCATGTAGTGTATCAAGTCGAACAGATTTTACGAAGGTAGAGTCATACTTGAAATACACCTTGTTACGTAACATCCCAACACAAATCAAAACACTAAAAATTCCCAAGTTGTGTGAACGAAAGATGAAACCTGCAAAATAATCTAGGTCACCACAAGCGAAACGGTTATCTTGCTCATCCCCCGTGCGAATGACCCCTAGAATGCCGAGAGTTGGCAAAAGGACAAGCATCCTCCCTACCCAATTCCCTAAGAATCCCTAAAGTTCTCAATAGTTGCAAAACATCAAAAATTTGCAAAATGTCAAAACTCCAAAATTTGACAAACTACAGTGCACACATCAAAAGGCACAAACAATAGTGATTTTCATCACTCCAGATCCCCAATCCCTTGCTCGAAAGAAAAACAAATCAAAATAAACAGTGATCTCATCACTACAATGAGCAAGTATCCCAATACAATTGAAGAAAAGAAGGGAGTTGACCTTGAATCCCTGGAACTCTCAGCATTCTATAGGTCATAAGGCAAGCTTTAGTACCAATTTGGTTGATAGCCTATCGGTAACTAAAGTAAACCTCCCGCATGACGATATATCTGTCACATTAACTTGCGTACAGATCAATGTTTGCATGTGGATGAGCTAGCTTATGGCATCCTAGATAACACCGTAGATTAATCTTACTACATACAGCAAAGGAATTTGTGGAACTAATTATGTGATCCTCAAGACAGTTCGGTTGAAAGCCCATCCGGCACTCGGCGGTATCCTGATAAATACCACAATAATGAACTCAATTGCACACACAGGGATGTGAAAATAGCTTGGTCAAAAACAAGTCCGATTCATACCTTGTTCAAAAGTCTTGTAAGATAAAGTACAGTCTTGGCTAGTGAGTTAAAACCGTCTGAGTCTCGAGAAAACCTTAGCTACATTTCTAAACCAACTGCGCTACTTTTCATCCTTACAATACCATCAAAAAAATACAAAAAAGAAAAACCACATGTATACATATAAAGTCATGCATCACAACAATCGCCTAAAAACAAAATAACAGAGTTCTAAACAGTCCTATGGTGCCATAGCCAAACATCACAAACCCCATTCATCCATTTCATATCTGCATATCACATATAAATCAAAACCATTTGCATTCATCATAGCATATGCATCCATCAAAATAAATCAACATGCATACATCCATATTCATCAACCATCATGCACAAGATCAAAGAAAATCAAAACAACAAAAACAACAAATAAATGCAACACAAAAACAAAAAGCAATAAACATTGCTGGACACAAGTGCTCTTGCACTTAACCTCTTGGCATAGAAAATTGATGTCGGGGTCTACATTGTCGCTATCCTACTCCCTAAGAAGGCTACCATAGCTGGACCGCTCCACGGGAAGACGGATTTTTGACAATTTCATCCCCAAACGACGTCACAAAAGGGTCAAAGCCCACTCAAAAACAACAAAAAAATCAAATAAAAAAAAAGCAATAAACATTGCCAGACACAAGTGCTCTTGCACTTAACCTCTTGGCATAGAAAATTGATGTCGAGGTTCAAATTATCACTCTCCTACTTCCCTAAGAAGGCTATAATAGCTGGACCGCTCCACGGGAAGTTAGATTTTCGATGATTTCACCTCATTACGGCATCACCAAAAGGGTTAACACCCACCAAAAATAGGTCCAAATGTTGGAAAAATTGCACACGCTTAACGGTAAACCCTCTAAAGGCACCCTTGCACAAGTCATCTTGGGTCAAGCGACTCGTCGCTTCTCTCACGAAGGTCATTCCCTCATCGATTCGTCGCTTGAGGGGGTAGTCACACTTAGTCACCAACCAACAATCACACACCCAATTAAGGAAAACGACATGCATTCAAAGAATCATTGACAAAGACAATCACGCTCCCGCTTGGGGCAGTAAACAAGCAACAATCAAATCAATCAAACACTTGGCATTTCGTGAATCATGAACACAAGGTTCCCCCTGAGGATAAAAACGCCCTTTGCCTGTTCATGACTGATCAATGTCTAAGTTCAAGTCACACCTCACCAAAACAGGTTAATACTTGAAATCAAATTCCTTAGCTCGTCGAAGCAAGGATTCAAGAATGCATGCCCTTTCCATACTTGGGGCATCAAAAGTTGGTTAGGTTACCAAGAAACCCTAATCAGTAGTGCTTTGGTTATCTATTTTTGCTCAGCACTGCGTCACCCGCAGCGCTTCCCAAAAAGGGGCATCTGTAGACACCAAAACAGCACCAATCCGATTATGTGACTGCAAACACTGATCGCTTTGACAAACACAGCCCCAGGGCAGCCCTCAGAGGTCAAACAGTGGTCTTAACCACTTTCATAGCAATTTTGTGAGGTCAAGAAGCAATTTGGCACACTTAGACACTTTGCCTAGTAATCGTCTCACCCAGGGACGATTGCTAACTTGAAATCGTCTCACCCAGGGACGATTTCTGAAATCGTCTCCAGGAAGGACGATTTCCAAGTTTAACGGGCAAAAAGACAAATGAGGCCAAGTGGCAGCCCAAATCAGTCAGTTGATGACTCCTGCCTCGCACGCGTGTGTGAGTGGACAAATAGGCCGTTTGAGGACTGTCACAAGGGCGCTTATGAAAGCCCAAGTCAATGGAGGACTCCCCTCCCTCATGGGAAGACAAGACCGCCACATGGCGCCTATGACCAACACATGGCATTTGTGCTTCCCTCCCAAAAGAGACCCCATGGGTCTATAAAAGGTGGGACTTTTCTCACCCAAGATATACAGGTTGAAGGAGTTTTCAAGCAACGAAGTGCTGCCGAGTTGAAGACCCACTTGCATCCCTTTTGGTTCACCTTCCCACATCCACCAATCTCTTTTGCAAGGGAGGTTGTTGGGTGGCTTTTGGAAGCTTGAATCGGACCTAAATCCAACACATGGACACCCGAATCAACCAATTCGCCGACCCCCCAATCCTAAGAGGTTTTGGGCCCATCCCTAGTGGATTGGCGCCGGAATCAAGTGCCAACGGTGGGAGGCCCACTTGGGCATCCCCGCACTTTTCTTAAGTTTTATTTCAGAAGCATTCTAGTTTATTTTCTCATGCTGCATATTGTGTTTTCTGTTTGGTGAATTCATAGCTGCAATTTCGTAACCTTTGATCGGATTCTAGTATGTTTTGTGTCGTTTTGTAGTTTCACTAACTTGCAGGAGGCGATATCAAATTCCCGAGGGTAGAGGCCAAATTGGGAGAATCCGACCATCTGGGTCATCCCAAAATGGCCCCAATTACATAACCCCTCTGTCTCGAGGTGTTTTGGAGACCTCGGGAGTCGACATTGGAGCGTGTCGGCTCGGCTTCCCCAACACGAAGAAATCGTCCCACCCAGGGACGATTTACAGTCAAAAATCGTCCTACCCAGGGACGATTTCCAGTTGAAAGCAGATTGGCCGACTGTCTCAGTGGCAATGGCCTGTTGGTAACATTTTCTGTCTTCTGGCAAGTTTTCAGGCTGTTTAGAATCATTTTGTTTACTGTTTTAGATAAATGTTTGCATGCATCTTTTGATGATTTTAGAAGAACGAACACTTTTCACTTGCAACAGGTGCTACTGACATCTTGGTTGTTTCTTTGTTCGCAGGAGAAGCAACGGAGGTGAAGAACTCATCGACATCAGCGACGACATCATCTTGGCCCGCCCATTGCAATCGTGGGCACGCGGAAAGAGGAACATTGAGTGATTGTAATCGAATTCTTTTAACGCTCCTAGCCCCCGAAAAGGGAGGAGACGTCATTGTAACAGAGATCAAGGGATATTAATGAAAGGGCTGTGTTTTCTCCATTTGCTTGTGTCTCTTCCAATGCGTTTCTTTTCCATTTCATGCACTTTACGTTTCTAGGACTTAAGCGCATTTGGTTTTGGTTACATCACAATTGGTGTTTCCTTTGCCCGGAATCTCGTGCTTTCACAATTCATTTTAAAATATTATTTCTTTATGATTATTTTTGTTTTCTAAAGAGAATGTGAAATTGTGCTTCTTCCTTTTAGTCGTATTATGCAGTATCACTCTTCGTCCAAGAAGCACTCTAACTTTCGCCTATACGGTGCTTTAGGAAGAGGCATCTTATTTTAACGTATTCTGTAGTTCTCTTGGTTTTAACATAGGCAATGACACATTTATTTGAAATATTTCACTGCTTTCATACGGTTTCCAAAAAATTTTCTTTCTTTTGAAAATGCTTATTGAAAATTGTTTTAAATCATCATTTTTTCTATTTTATCTAACGATTTCTGTAGCATTACATGTTTTGAGAGCTAAGTATTCATCATTATCTCTTTCACCAGTGTAACACCATAGTGACCTCTCTCTAAGAGGTTTCCTCTCTCCAAGTTCCCAGGTTTCGCTTTTTGCCACTTATTGTTTTAGACCGAAAGTTTGTAAATTTTTATTTTTGCATTTCCTTTTGTTAGCATTTGATTCCTTCAAATCATGGTATTTCAATGTTCCTTTGTCTACATTTTTTGGAAGGCCTCAAATTAATTATTGTGGCTCTCCATAAAAATGAAAGATGACACATATTGTAAATTTTTAATAAATTTTTTTTTTTGGGAAGGGGGTGAGTGCATTTTTTGCATTCAATTGATCCATCATTAAGGGGGGGTGTGATTTATTTTTTCTATATTCATCTATGCCTTTTATTTATTTCAAGTAAATTTATGAGGTTATATTTTTTTAAAAGTTCATAGAGAAAATCACATTAAATCCTTAAAATTGCTTTATAAAAAAGGGGGGGCCTATATTTAAATTATTGCTATATTTTTCATTTATTTGATTTAATATACACTTTAAAATTTCTCAAGTTTACTATTAAATTCAAAAAATTTAAGAGGCTCATCTATTTTATACAAACAATTTTCTCTTTGGCAATTATACAATATATTTGTTATTTATAACCTTGTTTATTTCATAGATAAGATTGTTTTTTAAAAGAAAATTTTGTTTCTCCCATCATTTACTTTTAAGTGTTTTTAAAAAAAAAAATCATTAATTCCTTATTTTTTCAAATATCTTTCGCCTACTATAAAAACATATAGTTTCCATCTCGTAAGGGCGATTTTTTTGAGGCAATTGGTATAAAGGCCTGGAAAATATTTTTCTATAATTTCTTTCTTTGAATATCTCTCTAACTTATAGTTTCCCTCTCGTAAGGGCAAGTTTTTGAAAAAACACCAAATAAACTAATTGTTTCCCTGCATATCAAGCCAACACCCTTCCAAATTATTCTCTCTCCTTACAGTCTCCCTCAAGTAAGGGTGGGTATTGTGAAGAATAAAATGATTTGTCTCTCTCAAAGCAAACAATATTAAAAACTCATTATACTTATAGTTTCCCTCTCGTTAGGGTGGGTATTTTGAGTAATATATATTGAAAAGCTTCATATATTTTTTTTCTTCCTTTTGCATTAATCAATTATTTGAAATTCTAAGGGGGGATATATTGGTTAATTATAAAACTTCAATCCTTTTAAAAGATGAATTCAATTGAACCTCTCACCCCTAATAACTTTCACACTTGGAAACCTAAAATTTTAAATCTTATCTCTCAAAAAGGTCTTACTCATTTGTTAAAAGAAAAGCAACCAGAATTTGATAAATAATATGAAATATTTGTTCATAAAGGAAAAATGCATGAATCTATGGGTATTATTAGCTCTAATTTTCATGAAATTTTGTGGTTTCATATTACATATTGTAAAACTCCTTATGAAAGTTGGGAGAAATTAAAGACTCTATTTGTGAAAGTAGATCAGATGAGATCAATGCAATTAGAAGCTAAACTCACATCTCTATCTCCTGAATATTTTAGTAGTATTATTGACTTCCTCACTAAGTTCAAAGAAGTCCTCACTCAATACAAAGGTAGTGGGAAGACTTATACAGAAGAAGAATACATTTGTCTAATTCTTTCTAAGCTAAATGGTGTTTTTCAAATTTTTGCAACCACCTTCATATCTACTAAATATGCTCTTGGTGCAACCTTTAAAATGCCTTCTTTAGAATAATTTTGTGATATATTAACTAGGGAAGAAACTAAAATTTCTAGATATGAAATATCTTCTTCTTCAAAATACTTAGTAGCCTCCACCTCCTCTAATAAAAAATTCAAAAAGAAGGAAAATACTTCCATTACCTGTACTCACTGTAAAAAGAATGGTCACTCTCCTAAAAATGCTGGAAAAGATTACAACAACTAGAGGAAGCTATAAAGGATAAAAATATAGCAAATAATAAGCAAATAGGAAAATCCCTTAATGTTCAATGAAAAACCTCCAATGCTTCCTCTAATTACTGGGTCCTAGATTCTAGAGCAACTCATCACATGTCTACTTCAAACAAGTCTTTCTCTTCTATCTCCTCTAGCTCTACTCATAGCATAGAAGTAGGGGACTCTTACTTCATCCCTGTCAAATGGAAAGGGGATATAACCATTGATGGTGGCTCTATAAACAATGTTCTCTAGGTTCTAGACATTGCCACCAATATCATATCCATTTATCAAAATTGTACTTCTGGAAATGGGAAAATTGTTTTCTTATCCCCAGTAGGAGTTGAGATAAGAGATTTTCAACTTCCTCATTATCTTGTATCTAAAGAGAATATTTATCATAAATCTTATATTTTCCACTTCAAAGGCTTTTAAAATATAGAAGGAGCCTCCTATATTGTGGCTCATAGTAATCTTGAAAGTCAAATTTTGCATGAAAGGTTTGATCATCTTAATTATAACTACCTAAAGGATTTGTGCACCCATAATATGGTTAAAGTATTACCCCAAGTCTCTTCCAGTGATGAGGTTTGTCCTGGATGTTCTCTTAGAAAGCAACATCAAGATCCTTTCCACCAAAGTAGTTCCCTAAAAACCTCATCTCCTCTAGATTTAATCCATAGTGACTTAATGACCTTTCCTTAAACATATTTCAAAGGAGCAAAGTATGCTCTTACCTTTATTGATTATTTTACTAGATGATCCTGGTTCTACTTCCTCAAATATAAAAACGATGTGTTATCCCACTTTAATATCTTTAAAGCCTTAGTTGAAAATCAGGCTTCTTGCAAAATCAAGAATATTCATACTGATAATGGGGTGAATACTACAGTAATGAGTTCTCCATATTTATTTCTAATCATGGTATAATACATCAAAATTATGTCTCCCATAATCCTCAACAAAATGGTATTGCAAAAAGGAAAAACTCGACTTTAAAAGAGATGGCTAATTGTATGCTCCATTCAAGAGATCTTCCAAAAAATTTTTGGGCAGAGGCTATTAACTATGCAAATTATATTCAAAATTGCACACCTCATAAATATCTTGACCAAATAACCCCTGAAGAAGAATTATCTGGCTTAAAACTAGATGTTTCCAATTTCAATATTTTTGGATGTACTACTTGGGCTCACATCCCAAAGAAGAAAAGGAAGGCTCTTGATAAGAAAAGAAAAAAGCTCATATTTGTCAGTTATTACGAAGAATTGAAAGTATACAGGCTTCTTGATCCCTCAAATCATGAGGTATTATTTCATAGGAATGTCCAATATGATGAAACATTCCCTCAAAAAGATCCTCCAAAGGCCTCTTCCTCCATTGAACCTTATCCTATAGTAGAACCTCAATATTATTAAGAGCCAACCCTTGAAGTTAATTTGGATATTGATAATCAATATGAAGAACCTGTAACTCCTTCTCAATGTATTTCAACTGCTTCAACTCATTCTTCTATGCCAAAATAGGCCCGCACAATTGTTCAAGAAGCTACTCCCTACATTCAAAATCTTCCTTCAAACAAATCATCCAACCCCATAGGTACTAGTCTTGTATGTCAATCCATTTCATCTGATCCTCAATCCTTCAAAGAAGCCTCAGGTATAAAAGAATGGGAAGATGCCATGGATAATGAATTTTCTTCCTTGATCAAAAATGATACTTGGGATTTAGTTCCCTTACCTAAGGGAAGAAAATTAGATCGTTGTAAATGGATATTCAAAACCAAATATGGGCCTCATGGAGAAATAGATAAACACAAGGCTCATCTTGTATCCAAAGGTTTTTCTCAAATAGAGGGTATTGATTATACATAAACCTTTGCTCCTGTTTCTAGAATGGATTCTGTTAGATTGGTTCTTGCTCTGACCGCTTCCCATAAATGGCCAGTCTATCAAATGGATGTAAAAAGTGCCTTTTTACATAGAAATTTTAAAAAATAAATATTCATGGAACAACCTGCTAGTTTTACTAAAGACTCCTCTCTTTTTTTTCGGATTAAAAAATCTCTATATGGCCTCAAAAAATCCCCTAGAGCTTGGTATGAAAATATGAACTCCTTCCTTCTTTCAACAGATTTTCTCATTTTGAGTTTGACAATACAGTTTACATTTGGAGAAGTAAAGGAAATATGACCATTCTTGTTCTTTCTGTTGATGATATTCTTCTCACTGGTAGTAACCTCACTCACATTCAAAATATAAAAGACTCTCTCTAAAAAAATTGAAATGATTGATCTAGGTCTAGCATATTTCTTCATTGGAATTCAAATAAAACAAAATAAAGCAAGAATCATCTTATGTCAACAAAATTACACTCAAGATCTCCTTCAAAAGTTTAAAATGATAGATTGTAAACCTTCTCCTACCCCCTTTCAATATGGCATTCATCTCAATACTTCTTGCTCATCCCCTCCTTGTGATGCTACTCTATACCATCATCTTGTAGGTAGTCTATTATACCTTACTCATAATCACCCTGATATCTCCTATGTTGTTGGGCTCATATCCAGGTTATCTCCTCATTGGAAAGTAGCTAAAAGAATTATTTGTTATTTATAGGGTACTACACACTTTGGGCTCATCTATAAGGGAGACTCCATGGATATCATTGGCTATATATATTCATATTGGGCAGGATCAGTAGATGACATATGTTCTATCTTTGGATATGTTTTTTGCCTTGATTCTTCACTAATAGCCTGGTTATGCAATAAATAATAAATAGTAGCATTATCTTCTACATAGGAAGAATATAGAGAAGTAGTTTTAGCCAATCAAGAAGCCCTTTGGTTTTGTCAAGTTCTCAAAGAATTTGGTTTCTTTCATAAGGGGCCTATAACTCTTTGGTGTGACGATCAAAGCACAATTCATATTGCATGCTATCCAGTTGAGCATCAGTGCACCAAACACATTGAGATCCACATGCACTTCATCAGGAAACATATTCAAAATGGGGATATACACTTGGAATATATTATGACAGAATCAACTTGCAGACATCTTCACCAAGTCATTTCCTTCTCCGCGTTACCTTCAGTTGCAAGAAAAACTTGGAGTGTTACAATTGCATTGACAAAGAGGTCTTCCACCTCTCACTATATTTTACATGAGTACCTCATCAAGTCTTCTTGCCGAGACTCATATTTTATTTTTTAAAGAGGACAATCTTTGCCATCCGAAGACAAGCCTCTTTCATACTTCTTTGCTTTTGATTGATGGCTTTTCCCACTAGGTTTTTACCATCATTTCAAAACAAAGGGGTGATAGTTGGTTTTTCCCCATAGGGGTTTTTTCCACCAACTATCTATGTTGTACATAAGTACCTCATCAGGCCTCGTTTTTAGGATTCATTTGTAGAATCTCCCCTAGTATAACTTAAGGGGGGTGTTAGAATAAGTGAATATTATCTTAAGTTTCATTAGGATACACACTTGAGTTTCCACTCCTCCATGTGTCAAGAGAACTCTCAGTGGTTTATTCATCAGGTTTGATGAGTTGTAATCCAAAAACTCTCAATGATCAACTCTGCTATTTATACAAAGTTGATCCTAGAGATAAATCAACCAGTTCCACTCTTCTCTTCATATTTTGTGTAATACTTTAAATATATATTATTGTGAAATTCTAACATATACATGGAATAATAAATCAGTTCTATTTGTTTCTTCAAATCATGTAATGCTTTGTAGTTATACTCTTGGTAAATTCTAACACACATATCCCAAAGAAGACAAGGAAGACTCTATATAAGAAAGCAAAAAGCTCATCTTTATTGGTTATTGTGAGGAAATTAAATCATATAGGCTCCTTGATCCCACAACTCATGAGGTATTTTTCATATGAATGTCCAATTTGATGAAACATTCCCTCATAAAGATCCTCAACCATCCTTTTCCACCATTGAGTCTCTTGAGATTTCTCTAATAATAGAGCCTCAATATAATGAAGAACCAAATTTAGAAATTAATTTAGATATTAATGATCAATATGAGGATCCTATTACTCCAAATAAAAGTCCTACCATTCCTACTATTCATTCCACTATACCAAAATGGGACAGCACCATTGTTAAAGAAGCTACTCCCTACGTCCAAGATCTTCCATCATCTAGATTAGGCAACTCCATAGGTTCTGGTATTCTCTGTCAATCCATTTACACTAATCCTGAATCCTTAAAAGAAGCAACTAGTATTAAAGAATGATATGATGCCATGGAGAATGAATTCTCTTCCTTAATCAAAAACAAAACTTGGGATTTAGTTCCTCTACTTAAAGGAAGGAAATTAGTTTTTTGGTATATGGATTTACAGAACAAAATATGTACCTAATGGAGAAATTGACAAACACAAAGCTCACCTGGTAGCCAAAGGTTTCTCTAAAATTGAAGGAATTGATTATTTTGAAACCTTTGCACCAGTTGCCAAAATGGATTTTATTAGACTGGTTCTTGATCTAGTTGCTTCCCAAAAGTGGTTTGTATTTCAAATGGATGTAAAAAGTGATTTCTTGCATGGGGACATAAAGGAAGATATTGTCATGTAACAACCTACTGGTTTCACTCAAGAAACCTCCCTTGTTTGTAGGCTAAGGAAGTCTCTCTATGGCCTCAAACAAGCTCCTAGAGCTTGGTATGAAAAATGGACTCCCTTTTTTTCTCAGGTTTTTATCATTGTGAGTTTGATGCCATAGTCTACATTTGGAGAGATAAAGAAAAAATCACCATACTTTTTCTCTATTTTGATGACCTACTACTCACTAGTAGTAACATCACTCACATTCAGACTTTCAAGGACTCCCTTTCTGAAAATTTTGAAATGATAGATTGCAAACCTTCTCCTACACCTTTTTAGTCTGGTGTCACTCTAAGTACTTCCTACACATCTCCTCTATGTGATGCAACTCTATATCATCATCTTGTAGGGATTCTATTATACCTTACTCATACTCATCCAGATATCTCTTATGCTATTGGCATAATATCCATATTCTCACATCAACCTCATTTTAGTCATTCACAAGCAACAAAAAGAATCCTCCACTACTTACAAGGAACTCCTCACTTTAGGCTATTATATGAAGAAAAATCCATGGATATCATTGGTTACATGGATTTTGATTGGCTAGGTTTAGTAGAAGACAAATGTTCAACTTTTGGATATATCTTTTTTCGTGGTTCTTCGCCAATTGCTTGGTTATGCAAAAAACAATAGGTAGTGGCTTTATCTTCTATAGAGGAAGAATACAGAGCAATAGTTTTGGCAAGTCAAGAAGATCTTTGGATTCATTATATACTAAGAGAATTTGGTTTTTCCCATGAAAAACCTATTATTATTTGGTGTGACAATTAGAGCACAATTCAAATTACATGAAATCCATTTGAACATCAACGCACCAAGCACATTGAGATTCACATGCACTTCATTTGGCAACATATTCAGAGAGAGGAAATATAATTGGAATATATTCCCATAGAAAATAAAATTGTAGACATCTTCACCAAGTCATTTACTTCTCCATGTTACATTAAATCATGAGAGAAACTTGGCGTAAAACAACTACAATAAACATAGGTCTTTTACCTCTCCTTTCTTCTTATTGTTGTATTATTTGGAGGATGGTTTTTTCCCATGTGGTTTTTTTTTATCATCTCTCCTAAAATATAAATTGTTCATGAGTACCTAATCAGGCCAAGTTTCTAGGACTCATTATTTTTTCATGAGGATAAGCTTTGCCATCCAAAGACATGCCTCTATATTTATTTTTCTGACATATGGTTTTCCCCAAGGGTTTTTTCACCATATATATATTATAAATGAGTACCTCATCAGGCCCTGTTTCTGGGACTCATACCTTTCTTTTTTGTCAATGAGGAAAATATTCACAAACCGAAGACATGCCTCTTACCTTTTTTTGATAGATGGTTTTTTTCATGTGGTTTTACCATCTCATAAAAAAAGTATCATTGTACATGAGTACCTCATCAGGCCCTATTTTTGGGACTCATTTATATCATTCACCCTTAGTATCACTTAAGGGGGGTGTTAGAATAAGTAATTATTATCTTAAGTTCTACTAGGATAGACATACTTGAGTTTCCACTCCTCCATGAGTCATGTGAACTCACAGTATGGTCTAGGTTAAATTTGATGAGTTTTTGTAATCCAACGACTCTCAATGATCAACTTTACTATTTATGCAAAGTTGATCCATAGAATAAATCAATCAGTTCTATTTTATTTCTTCAAATTTTGTAATGCTTTGTAGTTCTACTGTTAGGAAATCCTAATAATGTCAAACAACTACTTTACATTAACATTTATAGAGAGGATACATGTTATATATTGAAGCGTGTAATTACATACATATGTTTTGAATAGTTTTGAATGTTTTGAATAGGTTAGGAGTTAACAATACGGTTGTATCTAACACCACCTTACTTATTAAATGGTGCGGTAGTAGCTACCACCAACTTACTTATAAGCCATTTAATAAGTCGGTTAACATTGTAATCTACATGTTGTTTTTTCCTTATTATTTAATATCTCAGTCATGTATTTGATTACTTTTAACAACAAAATATCTTATCTTATTTTATTTATTATAATTATATATTTACTTCTTAGAAAACTTATTTTTAAATTCAAACTTAATAATTTATGTTTAATCCATGTCAAAATCTCACAAATATATTTACTTTTTAGGCTTACAATAATTTAAATATTTTATTCTTAGAATAATTATTATAACAAAATTTAACTATTTTTCAAAGTTATATTATATATTTACATCGAATGATAACACTAATGTATGTTTTAAAATTTTATTTACATATAATTCCTTCTCATCAAATGTATAGAGGTGAAATCAATTTCGATATTCATAAAATTAAATATATTATTTATTTATATAAACTTATAGATGTGGAATAAAATGACATATATGTCATATATAATAGTTATATAAATTTTAAATTTTATTATTAAATATATATAATAATTTATTTATTTTTAATTTGGTTAGTGTGATAAACCCCTACCACCAATGCGTAAGGTGAGCAATCTCCTCCCAACCATGATCCCTCATAAAGCCAAACACTATGCTTATCAATAGGGAATTTAACAAACCCACCGAGTGTTAGGAAATTTAACACACCCACCGAGTGTTAGGAAATTTAACACACCCACCATACACTCGCCCACACCGTGGTTTGAACCTTATAATAAAAAACATGTTTATCAATGAAAAGACAAATACATAACATATATAAGATAGAAAAATATAAAATTCCCCTGGTAGATTGGAAGTAAGTTTGTTCCAGGAAGAGCAAGGGTTTATAGAGTTTATTGTTTTTGGTGTGATTTTTAATTTGTTGTAGCTCTTTCCAAAGTTATCTTGGGCTATGTTATGCATGATATATCAAATACTTTTGCATTGCTCCTATGTATTCTTTTTTTTATTGTTTTATTTAGCTATTTATTTATCTTATTGTTTGTTTTTCTTTGTATGTTTCCTTTAAAGGAAGATTTTAAAATTTTTAATTCATGGGTTTTAACTTATTACTAGGGTTATGCATAGTGGCTAATAATTTTTAATTAATGAGTATTTGGATTTTTTTAATTTGGAATTGGCTAATATTAGGGACCCTTGACTAGGGCCCATTAGCCCAAAATTTTTGGGTGTAAATATTTTTGGGTAGATTCGCCCCAATTTTATAATAATTGGACCATTTTAAGTTTAATTATCCAATATTACCCCTAATAATAGGGAACCTTTCCACCTTGAAATTATAAAAAAAATTATATCTCAAAACTAATTCACCCTATTTTTATATATACATTTTAGGGCCAACACCTTAGGCATAACCCTGCTTATTGCATGATTCTAAGGCTTCTCTGATTATATCCATCAGTTTATTGATATTAAAAATATAAGTTTGAAAAACTTTTTTTCTCTTTCTTTTCTCTTTTTTCATAATATTCTTGAGTGATTTTTTAAAAAATTTCTATTTTTCTATGATGAATTTTTTTCTATTGTCTTTCCTTCAATTATTTGAAGATGTTATTATTGTCCACTTTCTTACATTTGGATATTTATGTACATTGGATTGTGATTAGATTTTATCTCCATAGGAAATACTTCAATTTCTAGATATTTTATCCTTAAAATGAAGTTTGGTGAGCAAATAGCATAATCAACTACACCATATTCCATTATGTGTTTGACAAGTATTTTTTTAGATTTTTACCATAAGTTTATGCCATTATAGATGATCAATCCATTTATGCTACATAGTTTAACAAGTTCTTCTCCATAACATTTGATAGCTCCTTGATTTTAATTTCAATACCTTAACCAATAATGTTCCATCTCTACTTCTAGCCATAATAGATTATCATCTATGACTTCATTGGTCCTTAAAGAGCTTTCTTGTCTATTTTTTGTATTGGTATTAAACCCACTAAAACCACCTCACCAGTCTTGTTATATTCTGTGACATATTTTTTCAATATTGTATATGGATCTTCATGCTTTATATCATATTTTTATAAAACATTAATTTTTATGGAATAAAATAACAAGTCCTGATGCTAATAACTTTATCATTATCTATGATTCTAATTCACATATATTATTTATTTGAGTCTTCTTTCTTAACTTGTATGAGTTTACCCTAGAATTTTATCAGTATTGTTACTTCATGGACTTGTTTCCTATTGCTTCAATCCATATTTATATCTTTTTATATCCTTCACAGTATAGAATATTGTATCCATCATATTCATGTGTTTGTATTACTACAATTGTATCATTTGCTTTAGCTATGAGCTCTAGAACAAGATCTCTTCTCCATGGATATCCATAACTGTTAGAATTTTCCAAATATATATGCAAAGTATTACAAAATATGGAAGAAGAAAAATATAACTGATAGATTTAATCTAAGGATCAACTTTGTATATATAGCAAAGTTGATCAATGAGAGCCATTGGATTACAACAACTCATCAGACCTGATGAAGACACCACTGAGAGTTCTCCTGACACATGGAGGAGTGGAAAATCAAGTGTGTCTATCCTAGTAGAACTTACGAGAATATTCTCTTATTCTAACACCCCCCTTTAGTGATACTAGGGGAGACCATACAAATGGGTCCCAACAATAAGACTTGATGAGGTACTCATGTACAATGACTTCTTTTTGAAGAGATGGAAAAACCCAATGGGAAAAAAACCATCAATCAAAAGGAAGTAAGAGGCTTATCTTCATATGGTAAATATTATCCTCTTATACACTAAATTTTTGGTGAAAAAAACCCTGTGGGGAAAAACCAAAAATGACTTCTTTTGAAGAGATGGTAAAACCCAATGGGAAAAAACCATCAATCAAAATGAAGTAAGAGGCTTATTTTCATATGGCAAAGATTGTCCTCTTATACAGTAAATAGTTGGTAAAAAAAACCCTGTGGGAAAAAACCAACTATGAGAAGAAGAGAGGCATGTCTTCCTATGGCAAAGATTGTCCTCATTATACAAAAAAAAAGAAAATATAAGTCCTAGTAACTTGGCCTGATTAGATACTCATTTACATAATATAGTTGGTGAAAAAACCCCTGTTGGGAAAACCAACCATGAGAATAAGAGAGGCTTGTCTTCGTATGATGAAGATTATCCTCATAAGATCAATAAATGGAGTTGTACTACTCCAAGCTTATCTCGTAGCTGAAGGTAACATGAAGAAGGAAATACCTTGGTGAATATATATGAAACTTTATCATTAGTTGGAATATATTGTATGTTTATATCCCTGTTCCGAATATGCTACCTTATGAAGTGCATGTGTATCTAAATGTGCTTGGTGCACTAATGCTCAATTGGATTTTGTGCAATATGAATTCTACTATTATTGTCACACAAAAGGGTTATAGGCTTTTCATGGGTGAAACTAAATTCTTTCATTATTTGATGAAGCCAAAGAGATTCTTGACTAGCTAATACTTCTGCCATGTATTTTTCCTTTGTAGAAGATAATGCTATTATTTCTTGTTTCTTGCATAACCAAGCTATTGGTGAAGAACCAAGGCAAAATACATAGCCTAAGGTTGAACATTGGTCTTCTATTGATCCTACCCATATGAATCTGAGTAGCCAATGATATCCATGGATTTTCCCTTGTAGTGTAGCCCAAAGTGAGTAGTGCCCTGCAAGTATCGGAGGATTCTTTTTGTTGCTTGCCAATGACTAAAATGAGGTTGATGGGAGAATATGGATATGAGGCCAAAAACATAAGAGATATCAGGGTGAGTATGATTAAGGTATAGAAGAATCCCTACAAGCTTATGGTATAGAGTGGCATCACACATAGGGGATGTGTAGGAAGTACTAAGATTAATTCTAGATTTAAAGGGGGTAGGAGAAAATTTGCAATTTGTCTTATTGAATATTTGAAGAAGATCTAGAGTGTACTTTTATTGACACAATGAAATTCTTGCATCTGTTTGACTTATTTGGATCCCAAGGAAGTATTGAGCTTTACCTATATCAACCATTTCAAATATTTCAGAGAGGGAGTCTTCTATAGTCTTAATGGTGAGTCAAAAAAAAAAAAGAAGTTACTTCTAGTGAGAATAAGATCATCAACATAAAGAACAAGAATGGTGATGTTTACTTCATTTCTCCAAATATAAACTGTGTTATCAGACTCATAATGAGAGAAACCTGCAGAAAGAAGGAAGGAGTCCATTTTTTCATACCAAGATCTAGGGGATTGTTTGAGGCCATAGAGAGACTTTTTAAGCCTACAAACAAGAGAGGAGTCTTGAGTGAAATCAATAGGTTACTCCATGAATATCTCCTATTTTAAATATCCATGTAAGAAAGAACTTTTTACATCCATTTTTTAGACAGACCACTTATGGGAAGTAGCCATTCATATTAATCATATAAGTTTTTTTTTAACATATCAATTTGAAGATGGATAATGCTAAGTTTTTTTTTTTTTTTAAAGCGAAAAACCCCTTGTGGGGTCGCATTGGTCTGAGAGACCATGAAAAGGGGTTTCTACACCATCAAAGTCATCCGGGAGTCGCACCCAGCCCTGTTCACACCAACATTATCAATTGGATTTTGGGTACCCAATTCAACTTTTTTGTAGGGTGGAGATTCGAACCTGCGACCTCCCTTGGAGGATTGTCCTCTCCTCTCCAAATCACCTACAACACCTAGGTAGGATAATGCTAAGTTTATTTCTAATGAAAGTCATTTGATGTAAAATTTTACTAAAAAAAATTAATATTAATTGTAATTATATTTAAGGTCTCTTCTATTTAATTTTTTTAATTAGAAAAGTATTAACCCAAGATATAAATTTTCTAATAATATTTTTAACTATATAGTTTCTAATATATTTTGTAAGAGTTTTAATTATGTTAATTTTATTTTTTATTTTTCTAACTATACAATATCAAAAAAATGATAGATGCAAGTATTAATTGACTTGTTTTCTGTGTATGGTATTAAGAAGGGGATTTTTTAAAGGAAATACAAAAAAATATTTACAATAGATGGAGAACTGGGAAGGCAAGGAATAATCAAGAGGTTCTCCATAAAACTAGCAGGTCTCACAACCCAACACAACTAACCAAAAATACACTTAAATTTTCTCACCCAAACCAAGAATTGAAGATCTGCATTCAAAAAATTGATCCAACATTCAGCAAAAAAATACCCAACATCTAAAAAATATCCCACATATCCAAAACAAACAACATTCCTATCTAAATTTCAACTAATAAAATCAAACATGGAAAGGATCTTCTCATCCAAGAAGCAAGTCTATAAAAAAAATGATAGCTAAACAAGCCATCTGAAGGTAATTTAAAAATAAACCCTCTAGCTAATCATTAGGTAATTCTAACAGAAGTCCAAAAGCACAAAGACCTGAATCCAAAATTTGTGTAACGCATAAACAACCAGTAACACAACCAACCAGAAGTAGAGACTATCAAAAAAGAAGAAATAAATAGTGACAAAATAAATAGGCACAAAGAACATCATCAAGAACCCTACAATATTAGGGGATTCAAAAGAGATCTTCCCACCCAAGATAGGAAGCAAAAATTTCAAACCAATGATACTTTAGATAAATTAAAACAACATAATATGTCATCTAAATAAAACCTCAAGGTTTAGAAAGCCACCCTAAACCAAAATTTAGAATTTTGAAAGGCTCTTAGAACCTTCACAATAGGGTTTTGACAGACTCCCAAAGCCATGACAAGGTTTTGGAAGACTCTCTAAATATTAGAACAATGTTTTTAAAGGTACCAAGAACCTTGTACAAATGGATCAGGGTTGTAGTAGAGGACCTAGGATTTTGGAAGGCTCCCCCAACCTATTTTTATATACAATTTACTTTTCTCTTTGAAATTGACTACAATCTATATAGTTTCTTTCCAGGGAATTAGCTTGATACCTTTAAGTATAAAACATAGGGTGTCAATTTTTACCCTTCAAGTAGACACCCTCTCCAATAAAAGAGCATGCATTATTTTGATGGTTACATTCCCTTAAAATTAGGTTAACTCCCAAACTCATGATCTATGAGAGCAAGAGCTATGTATTAATTGATTTATAGAATACATATATCTTGATATATCTTGAAAATGATCTTGGTGTTGCTTCTCAAGAGAACATCCATGACAGAATCCATTAAGATAAGATACTTGGGGTAAAAATGTGACCATATTATGGGTGATTAATTCCTTTAGGTAGTTGTAATTAAGACGACCAAACCTTTCATGCCAAATTTTACTTTCAAGATCTCCATGAGCCACAAAATAGGATGCTCCTTCAGGATTTTTGAATCCTTTAAAGTGAAAAATGTGAGTATTGTGATCAATATCTCCTTTGGCTATAATAGAATGGGGATATTGAAAGTCTCTTATCTCAAATCCTGTTAGAGAGAAGAGAACTATTTTTCCTTTCCCAAAAGTATAAATTTCATATACTGATAGAATATTTGTGGCAATATTTGGAACATAGACAATATTTTTAATAAATCCACCATCAATGGTAATATCCTATTTTCCTTTGAATCGAATAAAGGAATAGTTACCTACTTCTATGCTACAGGTAGAACTAGAGGAGATAGAAGAGAATGACTCATCTGAAGCAATCATGTGATGAGTAGCTCCATAATATGGGACCTAGTGATCAGAGGAATAATTGGAGGTTTTTCCATGAGCATTAAGAGCCTTTCCTATTTGCTTTTTGCTATCTATATTATGATCCTTCATAGATACCTCTAGTTGTTGTAACCTTTTCCAGCATTTGTTTGTAGAGTGACCATTATTTTTTGCAGTGAGTGCATGTTATGGGATTTCTTTCCTTTTTTTTGTATTTTTCTTTAGAAGAAGTGGAGGCAACTAAACATTTAGAGGAAGAGGGAGACAATGAGGACTCATATCTGGAAATTTTAGTTTCTTCCCTAGTTATTCTATCACAAAATTCTTCTAAATAGGGCATTTTGAAGGTTGCACCAAGAGCATATTTTGTAGATATAAAAGTGGTTGCAAAGATATGAAATGCACCATTTAGTTTAGATAGAATTAGATATATGCACTCTTATTCAGTCTTAGTCTTCCCACTACCTTTGTACTGAGATAGAACTTCTTTGAATTTTGTAAGGAAGTCAACAATACTGCTAAAATCATCAAGACACAAAGATGTTAGTTCTGCTTCTAGCTGCATTGATCTCATTTGATCTACTTTTCCAAACAAAGATTTTAATTTTTCCCAACTTTCATGAGGAGTTTTACAATCTGTAATATGAAACCATAAACTTTTCATGAGCATTAGAGCTAAAAATACCCATAGTTTCATGCATTTTTCCTTGTGAATTTTTTTTCATATTATTTATCAAACTTAGGTTGCTTTTCTTCTAAAAGGTGAGTGAGACCTTTCTGAGAAATTAGATTTAAAACTTTGTATTTCCATGTATGGTAATTATGAGGAGTGATAAGATAAATTGTATTCATTGAGTCCATTTTTATAGATCACCCTAAGTTCCCTCCTTTAACTTTAAAAAAGGAAACAATGGACCAATATGTTCAAGTCCTCAAAGAAGTTCCAAACTTCTAAAAAATTACCTGCCCTTACTGAAAGCACGAGATTCTGGGCGAAGGAAACACTAATTGCGATGCATTCAAAATCAAATGCGCTTAAGTCCTAGAAATGTAAAATGCATGAAACGAAAGAGACGCATTAAAATGAGATACAAGTGAATGGAGAAAACACATCCCTTTCATTAAAATTTCTTGATCTCTGTTACAATGATGCCTCATCCCTTTTCAGGGGCTAGGAGCGCTAAAAGAATTTGATTACAATAACTTAATGTTCCTCTTTTCGCGTGCCCACGATTGAAATGGACGGTCCAAGAAGATGCCGCCGCTGATGTCGATGAGTTCTTCACCTCTGCTGCTTCTCCTGTGAACAAAGAAACAACCAATATGTCAGTAGCACCTGCCACAAATGGAAAGTGTTCGTTCTCTAAAATTAACGAAATATGCATGTAAACATTTGCCTGAAACGGTAAATACAGTGAGTCCAAATGGCTTGAAATCTTGACAAAAGACAGAAAAATTTACCAGAAGGCCATTGCCACTGAGACAGCTGGCCAATCTGCCTTCAACTGGAATTCGTCCCCAGGCGGGATGAATTTCGATCGCAGTCGTCCCTGGGTGGGACGAATTCTTCTGTGTTGAAGAAGCCGACCTGCTGCTGCTCCAATGTTGATTCCCGAGACCTACAAAATGCTTGCAAACAAGGGGGTTATGTAATTGGGGCCATTTTGGGACAACCCAGATGGTCGGATTCTCCCAATTTGGCCTCTACCCTCGGGAATTTGATCTTGCCACCTGCAAGTTAGTGAAACAACAAAGCGACACAAAACATACTAGAATCTGATCAAAAGTTATGAACTTGCAGCTATGAGTTAACCAAACATGATAACACAAAATGCAACCTGAAAAAGTAATCTAGAATGCTCTAAAACTTAGAAAGTGCGGGGGTGCCCAAGTGGGCCTCCCACCGTTGGCACTTTATTTCGGCGCCAATCCACTAGGGATGGGCCCAAAACCTCTGAGGATTGAGGGGTCAGCGAATTGGTTAGTTCAGGTGTCCATGTGTTGGATTTGGGTCAGGTTCAAGCTTCCAAAATCCACCCAACAACCTCCCTTGCAAAAGATATTGGTGGATGCGAGAAGGTGAACCAAAAGGGATGCAAGTGGGTCTTCAACTCGGCAGCACTTTGTTGCTTGAAATCTCCTTCAACCTATCTTTTTTGGGTGAGAAAAGTCCCACCTTTTATAGACCCATGGGGACTCTTTTGAGAGGGAAGCACAAATGCCATGTGTTGGTCATAGGCGTCATGTGGCAGTCTTGTCTTCCCATGAGGGAGGGGAGTCCTCCATTGACTTGGGCTTTCATAACTACCCTTGTGATAGTCCTCTAACGGCCTATCTGTCCACCCACACACGCGTGCGAGGCAAGAGTCATCAACTGACTGTCCTGGGCTGCCACTTGGCACCATTCTTCTTTTTCTTGTTAAACTTGGAATTCGTCCCAGGGTGAGACGATTTCGGAATTCATCCCCGGGTGAGACGAATTCTAGTTAGTATTCGTCCCTGGGTGAGACGAATACTGAGAAAAGTGTCTAAATGTGCCAAATTGCTTCCTGACGTTACAAAATTGCTATGAAAGTGGTTAGGACCACTGTTTGACCTCTGAGGGCTGCCCTGGGGGTTGTGTTTGTCAAAGCGATCAGTGTTTGCAGTCACATAATCGGATTGGTGCTGTTTTGGTGTCTACACTTACCAGAGGGAAACTATAAGTAATTAGAGAGAACTTGTAATCAATGAGAGAAGAGAAAAAAAATGGCCAAAATTTTAGGAGCACCAAATTTATCAAAAAATACCCACCCTTATGAGAGGGAAACTATAAGTATATTTTATAATTGATGTTTAGTTTGATTAAAGGAATAAAAATATGTCAGACCTATATAATACCCACCCTTACAAGAGGGAAACTATAAGTATTAAAAATATTCGATACTTGGGACATAGGCTTATATCATCCAGGCAAATATTGTGATCGTGATAACTCACCCTTACTTGAGGGAAACTATAAGTTGTATGGGAATCCCAATAGTGGTAAGATATATTATATTTGTAGGATTTAGGACAAAGAAATTACTATGCTAAAGGATCAAGTATTATTAGGCCCTTTAAAAAAATTTACTTAAGTAAATGGAAAGAAAGCAAAATGCTATAATTTAGAGATTCAAAACCAAAATTATAATTATTAATAAGTTTGAATAGATATTTAAAAATTAGTTTTAATGTAAAACTAAGTCAATAAAACAAATTATCACTATAGAAAAAAGCAAACATCCAAAAAAAAAATTTATATTTTATTATTTTTAAACTTAGTTTTAATTTAAAGATTTTAAAACTTATAAAGAAATAAGTGATCACTATAAAGTTAATTGCAATAAAAATATTTTAAACCAAAAGGAATTAAAGGGAATTCTTTAAGCAATATAACCTATTTTAAGAGCATAAAAACAATTGAGGCCAAAAAATATGCAAAGAGACACACCCCCCTCCCCCCCCCCCACGAAACTTGATAGGTGCAATAAAGGCACCTTATCAACCCCCCCAATTTTATTAAAATATTACAATAATGATATCCGAGCCAATGAAGGCCAGAAAAGAAAACGTAATGTTTTCTTCTTAAAGCTCCAGAATCGTAGATAATAAAATAAAATATAAAATAAATAGCTTTGAGAGGGGAGTGAGTGGGATCACCCTGGATACATTGAAAAGAAATATGGGCCTCACAACTTTGACGAGAGAAAAAATCTTGGAAGCCAAAATGATTCAACAACCAAACCTTTGGAAGCCAATGTTAATAAGAGGAATGTCATGGTAGAGAGGAAAAATTATGGACCAACAAGACACTTATAGACAGATGTTAGATAAAAAATAAATTTATATGTTTTATACCAGTGTAAAATGTAGGTGATGTCATTCAAAGAGCATTGAGGAAGAGGATCAAGTTGAGGAGGGCCTTTGAAGGAAAGACGATTAGGCCAGGGCCCTACAGGTGATGGTACAACACGATGCTTTGTGTTTAGAACCTTCTGCTATGCTCAAAATGATTTCCTCAGAATGAACACTAATGAAAGAAGAGATTTTATGGTACACCAGTATCTAGAATGAACACTACTAAAATAAGAGATGATGTGATACACCAATATCTAGAACGATGATAAAAGAAGAGGCGTTGTGGTCCTTCAATGAGGAAGAAAGTTTGTAAAACTTGTAGAACACAGAGCTAGAAAAAAAATATAGAAGAGCCTAAAATATTTTATCAACGATGTAGAGCAGAGAGGTAATAATTTCTTATGCCAATGAAGTTGTTTTATAAATAGAAAACATAAGAAAGAATTATGGAGCACCAAAATAACCAACGGGAGAGATCGTGAAATATCACAAAAGTAATCTTCAAAAAATTATAATACCTCAAGCACGTTGAAGCTTAACGTGCATAGAAGGCCACATTTCCTTTTTGGAGGAAATGCTTCTTGGTTTATTTATTAAACCATTAGTATTTAATTTGATGCGATGAGGGAAATCAAATATAATCTATTGACGAAGACTAACGAATAGCAAAATAAAATCTTTAAATATTCCTCAACATAAAGAAGGCTACATTTTTAAAACAGATGCAGTGAAGGCTATTGAAGGTGAATCATCTGCAATCTCATGGAAAGAAAAAGATATGAGGAAAAATGGCCTCTTTAATAATTGCTTAGTTATATTGTTTCTCCTCTGATATTATGCAGAGTTGCTGCACTTGAGAAGGAGAATAAAATATAAGCAAATGCAATAGAAGTAGAGGGCATTAAAATAAATTTTATTTTAAGAAGCAATATTTGAGATAAAATAATTTGGATAAATGGTAAAATAGATGTTAGATTTATTTTTAAACAAATTACCATAAGCTAATATCTCAAAAAAACATCTAAGATAAACTATAAGATATTTTCTTCTTAAAAAAATAGAGAAGAAAAATATTAAGAACTAGTTCGAAAGACTTCCTTCAAGAGAGAATGCTAGAAGAATATATCCTACTCTAGTACCATGTTATAATTTCCCAAATAGATGTGCAAAGCATTACAAGAGATGGAAGAAGCAAAATAGAACTGACTGATTTATTCTAAGTATCAACTTTGTATAAATAGTAAAGTTGATCAATGAGAGTTGTTGGATTACAACAACTCATCAAACCTGATGAAGACACCACTAAGAGTTCTCCTGACACATGGAGGAGTGGAAACTCAAGTGTGTCTATCCTAGTGGAACTTAAGAGAATATTCTCTTATTCTAACAATAACAATTCCAACTTACCAATATTAAGTGTTCCTGGTGGGCCTCAATTTTACATCTATTTTGGTTTACCAATATTAAGTGTTCCTGGTGGACCTCTTATTCACGTTAATACCTATCTATCTATATATTTCAAATAATTTTCCTTTTACCTAATAAAATAAACATTATAAATTAGATTGATCTAGATCTGATATCTTCCCTTACTTTCTCCATTCTACATGTTTGATGAATTTATTTGCTCTAATGCAGTTTATCAAAAATAAAATCCCTTGTTAAGTTAGTTGGTTGTGTTTCCTTGTTCTCAATACTCTTTTATTCACTTAAATATTATGTTTATTGACATATTTTATCTTTTCTTTACTTCAATAGTTGTATTCTAATTTGTTTCTCTAATAAATATCTTTATTCCTTTGGCTTGATTGTTGGATCTCTTACCACTTGTGCGCATGATCTAATTTCCTCTAATTGTTTTTACAATTCTTCTTCTCTTGTCATTATGTTTGCAATTGTTATCATTACCAACCTTAGTATGTTTTCACGGATGTCAAGTAATTAATATAATACTTAATTATCATTTATAAAAATATTATATGATTTTTTAAAATATTGTGGAAATAATATTATAGTATAATATGGTGGATTTATTTCATTCCCACATAATAAAATAAAAAATTAATATTTAAATTGATTATATGGAATTGAAACATGTTCCACCCTCATTGCATCAATAGCCATATAGTGAAATTATAACAAAATGATAATTATGCATATATTGCCTAATAATGTTTGAACCAAGTCTCCTCCTTAGAATTTGAAGTATTTAGTGGGTTGAGTTCATGTCATTTGATAAAGTATTATGATTCACCCAATAAAATTTGAACCTTAGTTTCAAATGTGAAACTTCTCACTAAAAAATGAATATTTTTAATCAACAAATAAATAACTATTAAAATAAGTCCCATTCATATTAATCATATAAGTTTTTTTTTTTAACATATCAATTTGAAGATGGATAATGCTAAGTTTTTTTTTTTTAAAAGCGAAAAACCCCTTGTGGGGCCGCATTGGTCTGAGAGACCACGAAAAGGGATTTCTACACCGGCCAAAGTCATCCCCAGGAGTCGCACCCCTCCCTCCGCACCAACCCCTTTATCAATTGGATTTTGGTAGGCCCCCAATTCCTTTTTTGTAGGGTGGAGAATCCGAACCTGCGACCTCCCTTGGAGGATTGTCCTCTCCTCTCCAAATCACCTTCAACACCTGGGTAGGATAATGCTAAGTTTATTTCTAATGAAAGTCATTTGATGTAAAATTTTACTAAAAAAAATTAATATTAATTGTAATTATATTTAAGGTCTCTTCTATTTAATTTTTTTAATTAGAAAAGTATTAACCCAAGATATAAATTTTCTAATAATATTTTTAACTATATAGTTTCTAATATATTTTGTAAGAGTTTTATTTTTCTAACTATATAATATTATATTAAAAATGATAGATGCAAGTATTGATTGATTTGTTTTCTGTGTATGGTATTAAGAAGGGGATTTTTTAAAGGAAATACAAAAAAAATATTTACAATAGATGGAGAACTGGGAAGGCAAGGAATAATCGTTCTCCATAAAACTAGCAGGCCTCACAACCCAACACAACTAACCAAAAATACACTTAAATTTTCTCACCCAAACCAAGAATTGAAGATCTGCATTCAAACAATTGATCCAACATTCAGCAAAAAAATACCCAACATCTAAAAAATATCCCACATATCCAAAACAAACAACATTCCTATCTAAATTTCAACTAATAAAATCAAACATGGAAAGGATCTTCTCATCCAAGAAGCAAGTATATAAAAAAAATGATAGCTAAACAAGCCATCTGAAGGTAATTTAAAAATAAACCCTCTAGCTAATCATTAGGTAATTCTAACAGAAGTCCAAAAGCACAAAGACCTGAATCCAAAATTTGTGTAACGCATAAACAACCAGTAACACAACCAACCAGTAGTAGAGACTAACAAAAAAGAAGAAATAAATAGTGACAAAATAAATAGGCACAAAGAACATCATCAAGAACCCTACAATATTAGGGGATTCAAAAGAGATCTTCCCACCCAAGATAGGAAGCAAAAATTTCAAACTAATTATACTTTAGATAAATTAAAACAACATAATATGTCATCTAAAGAAAACCTCAAGGTTTAGAAAGCTACCCTAAACCAAAATTTAGAATTTTGAAAGGCTCTTAGAACCTTCACAATAGGGTTTTGATAGACTCCCAAAGCCATGGCAAGGTTTTGGAAGACTCTAAATATTAGAACAATGTTTTTAAAGGTACCAAGAACCTTGTACAAATGGATCAGGGTTGCAGTAGAGGACCTAGGGTTTTTTAAGGCTCCCCCAACCTATTTTTATATACAAGTTACTTTTCTCTTTGAGATTGACTACAATCTATATAGTTTCTTTCCAGGGAATTAGCTTGATACCTTTAAGTATAAAACATAGGGTGTCAATTTTTACCCTTCAAGTAGACACCCTCTCCAATAAAAGAGCATGCATTATTTTGATGGTTACATTCCCTTAAAATTAGGTTAACTCCCAAACTCATGATCTATGAGAGCAAGAGCTATGTATTAATTGATTTATAGAATACATATATCTTGATATTTTTATAGGTTAATATTTGTTTTAAAATTATACCTATAAGTATAAACCATAGGGTGCCAATTTTTACCCTTCAAGTAGATCCCCTCTCTAATAAAAGAGCATCCATTATTTTGATGGTTACATTCCCTTAAAATTAGGTTAACTCCAAAAATCATGATCTATGATAACAAGAGCTATGTATTAATTGATTTATAGAATACATAAATCTTGATATTTTTATGGATTAATATTTGTTTTAAAAATCACACTTAATACAATATAATAATTATTCTGAAATATAAAAAATATAATTAAGGTATAGTATATTATTGGAAAACAAGTATCATCTAACAACTACCAACTTATCTAATTGTAATTACATGTATCATTTATGAAATGGATGGAACACTTATGATCATATTAGACTCAATAGAATCAATCTAACAACTACTAACTTATCTAATTGTAATTTCATGTATTATTTATGAAATGGATGGAACACTTATGATCATATTAGACTCAATAGAATCAACGAAAGAAGTGATATTTATTAATATTTTGATGTATAATTGCTTAATTCACATCGATGATTCTAATTTTTTTTTTAGTACTTTCTACATTTAACATAAATTGTAATGTAATATACAATATGATATGAATTTAATTGATTAAAAATACATTTCCAAGATAGATTTTAGGCATAAAATTTCGTTAGGAAATATATGTATAAATGTCAAAGTATTTAATTTGGTTACCTACAATATATTATGGTAAGATGGTTATGATTTAATAGGGATGGACTAATTTTAATATATGGTTAAAACTAATTTTTAATACCAAATAGAATGATTTTAATAAATTAAAATCTTCCAGCTTTCAAGCAATGTATCTAAGTTTAAATATTTCTAAACAATATATGTATGATTTTATATTATTGTAAAGCTAATATATATTCACCATGACGTAATATGAGTATTTTTATTTCAAATTCAAGTAACAAATTAAAAATTAATGTTCAATAATTATAAAATAAATATTAGAATATGAATGATAATAAAAAAAATTATTGTATCCACTGTGTCGGTCAGTGATGTGACTTGGTTTCAATATCCACCATGGATATGTATATGTATAATAAGTATTTACTCAATAAAAAAATATTGTATTTAAAATTAAACTTTAAAAAGTGAATTGAAAATCATTTTTTTTTTTGTTTATTTACGTAGTGTCATAAACCCCTACCATCCATGCATAGGGATGAACAGTCCTCCAACCATAATCGTTTGTAAGGCTCAGAGCTACGTCTATCAATAGGGGATAATACTCAACCACACATACATATGTTGTGGTTCATAACCCTGCTACATATCAATATTAATAGGGGATTAACACAACATATTATCATTTTAAGCTAGCCATGACTTCTATAATACCGAGAGCTATGAATATCAATATCAAAATCTAGACCACATACATACATCACCTTTGAACCTAGCAGCCATGATTCCTTATAATATCAAGAACTACATATATCAATATCAATATATCAATATCAATAGAATATTAACACACAACCACACACATGCCACAATTTGAACCTTGGATGTCCTGAAAAAAAGCCAAACCTTTGTTGCCTAGTTCCTTAAGACATAATTATTTTAGGTATCATTTTCAACAATTTAAATTAAAAAAAATAAAAAATCAATTATTGGTGGAATATAATCATGGGGATGGTGGCTTCGTTATGATCCCAATTATACTTTACATTCTACTTCACTAAAAACATATTGTTATTTTAAATTTCAATATTGTAATTTATAATAAAATTTATAATTAAAATCATTAAAAATATTTAAAATGATTTAAAAATAATAATAATAGATTAAATAATTAACATTAATATGATAAAATATGCATGAGTATCTTTTTAAATTTAATAATTAAAATTAAAATTAAAATAATAAATATTAAAAATAAAAATTATTCGACAAATAAACCATCTAAATTGTAATCTTAAAATTATATTAAAAAATATCACAATATTGTGATTTATATCTTGCAATTAAAGCATTATATTAACCTAACATTTATGATGAAAAAACTTTATGTTGAACCAAAGATGGTGATCTTTAAGTGTTTGTTTTATTTATAAAATCTTTTATCCTCAAGCAATAAAAAGAAATATATCTCGCTTTGCATTTAAATCGTTTCTTGTGTTTCATATTGCATTTTGTTCAATGAAAAGAGAGACAAATTCAAAGTCAAGGACTTCTTTCTTTAGTTGATTGGAGGCAAAGGCCTCACTCAACCCACCATGTAAATTCATTGAGGTCTATTGTCCGTTTTAAACTAATTAAATTCCGGGTCTGCTTTTGCATAGTTTGAAAACAACTTCGAAGAAATCTCATGTTGAATGGCCATCCCATGTTCGTTTTGGTGGTTGTATTAAAAGGCCAGTCCGAGAGTAAATTTAATAACCCGATCCCTCCTTCTGCCTTACAATGGAATTTATAGATTTTAGACACCGAGAGTGGATTCCAAAAATGCTAACAAAACATCCTATACAACCCGTTTGTTTTATCCAACACGTTGAAAACATCCTATACAACCGTTTGTTTTATCCAACACGTTGAAAAGATAACAACTAATGTGTTGACCAACCAACAACCCATAGATTTATCAAACAAATGAAGAGATAAAATTTATCGCTATAAAATAACGGGATATCTCCCTCTCTGTCCTGTTCAAGTGTGCTGTGTTGCGATGGCGAAATTCAATTTGTGGATGGTTCTTCATCTTAAAGGTTTTGGACTGCAAGCACCAATACTCCATCTCTCGCACATGCTCCCCTTCTCCAACATGGATTGCCCTCTATATTTCCATGCCATGCCATCTCTTCCTATGCACTGTTTTATATTTACAATCGCCCTCTCTCTGGTCGCACAAATCATATCAACAACCCTGGTTGAGGAGGTATGTTTAAGTTTGGATTAAGTTATGTAGGATTATGCTATTGCATATGCAGAAATATGTTTTTGTCTTGAAGGTTAAGATAGGGAAACCAAGTTTCATAGCATATTTTATAATTAGGATTTAGTTTGAGTTTAATATTATCTATTTATTTCTAAGTAAAATATTCGTTATGCTTGCTTGTTGCAGTGGAGGTTGCTGACTTTTGACGTTTGAAAGAATTTGAAAGGCAGAACCAAATTTTATATATAGAACTCTTTTATTTGATTATTTATGTTGCCTGGTTCTATGGTTTAGGTTGCTGATTTTGGAGGTTCGAAGGAATTTAAAAGCAGAACCAGATTTTATATATAGAACTCTTTTATTGGATTATTTATGTTGCCTGGTTCTATGGTTTATTTTTGTGTCCCCATAAGGTGCTAACTTCATAATCTCTCTCAGGAATTTTTCCATTGCAAACGAGTTGGGATTGAGATTGCAAGCCATGATTAACTCCTTACTTGTTTCTACCGGATTAACCCAATTTTTTTTTTTCCTTTCGATTTGCCGTTTTGTTTAGGTTTGTATACACATTGCACCATCGTTATGTTAGAAGTTAAAATTGAAACCAAAACAAAAACAAATGTGGATCTTGAAGACATGCCCTACATGCAGGCGGAGGCACAAAAATAAAGTACAAGGTTTATATTGATAAAACAGGGGAGGGAGAAATACAAGGAACTGGCTCTGCGGAGCCTTACATCTGTGGCATTGCCGCCTGTGGAATAAACCGCCCAAATCCCAACTGGATTACATAAGGTGTTCTGCACTAAGGAGCAGCAGGAACCCCCGAAGCTCACACTAAGCAAATCTGATCTACACTGTTGCAGAGCAGAACCTGCTAAACTGCAGGGAAACTAGGGCTGCTGCCCAGAATGCTGAAATCGTGCCCGAGGCCTCCATTTATACTTGCAACGGATCTGAGGCTAGCTTGGCACGAATATCGAGACCAGCATAGAGGCATACGGAGTTCACCTACTCCCTTAACTCGCCCATGCTTTCTCTGCCAGACGGGACGTTCCAGCGGCGATGACAGAGTACGAGATTTGGATTAAATAATATTTCCAACATCCTCCCTTAATCCAAATTCTACTAACACACAAAAAAAATGAGCTTCGGCACTCTCCAATGTAGGATATTATACTTCGGCGATTTTCTCTGCATGGAGATTGCAGATCTCCATGGCTGCTCTGCATGCAGCTTCTCCATGACTGCTCTGCCTACGGTATCTGTCTCCTCGCTCTGATACCATGTTAGAAGTTAAAACTGAAACCAAAACCAAAACAAATGCGGATCTTGAAGACATGCCCTATTACAGGAAAACACATGCAGGTGGAGGCACAAAAATAAAGTACAGGGTTTATATTGATAAAACAAGGGAGGGAGAAATACAAGGAAATGGCTCTGCGGAGCCTTACATCTGCGGCATTGCCACCTGCTAAATAAAATGCCCAAATCCCAACTGGATTACACAGGGGGTTCTGCACTAAGGAGTAGCAGGAACCCCCAAAGCTCACACTGAGCAAAACTGATCTGCACTATTACAGAGTAGATCCTGCTAAACTGTAGGGAAACTAGGGCTGCTACCCAAAATGCCGAAAGTGTGCCCGAGGCCTCCATTTATACTTACAGGGGATCTGAGGCTGGCTTGGCATGAATCTCGAGACCAGCTTGGAGGCATACAAATTTCACCTACTCCCTTAACTCACCCATGCTCTCTCTGCCAGACGAGACATTCCAGCGGTGATGACAGAGTATGAGATTTGGATTAAATAATATTTCCAACACATTAAACACATAAAATTAAACACATCATTTATTTATATAAACCTATAGATGTGGAATAAAATGGTATATATGTCATATTTAATTATTTTTTTTGTAAAGAGAATTGTTACAAATTACATCAACAACCAATTTCAAGAGGTTTGAACACAAGACCACTTAAGAAACAACCATCATCTTAGTAACTAGGGCAATTGCCTCTGGACACATATTTAATTGTTACATAATTTTAATATTTTATTATTAAATTCTTATAATAAAATTTTTATTTTATTTGGTTAGTGTGATAAACCCCTACCACCAATAGTCACTAGGGCAACTGCCTCTCGGCACATATTTAATTGTTACATAATTTTATTTATTTTATTATTAAATGCTTATAATAAATTTTTTATTTTATTTGGTTAGTGTGATAAACCCCTACCACAAACTTTGAACAGTATCCTCCCAACCATGATCCCTCATAAATCCAAGAGCTATGCTTATCAATAGGGAATTTAACACACACCCACCATACACACCCCCTCACACACTCGCCCACGTTGCGGTTTGAACCTTATAATAAAAAATATGTTTATTAATGAAAAAACAAAGACATAACATATATTAGATATAAAAACATAAAATTATCATAGTGGATTAGAATTAGGTTTGTTCAAGGAAGAGCAAGTGTAGATTAGGCCTTATAAAATTAAAACAAATGAATTTAGACCTTATTGCAAAATAAGGTTGAAATTTTTTCAAAATGAATGAAGTTGGATGGGTAGATATTTTAACAACTAAATACCTTGGGAAATATGGTAATTTTCTTGATATTCAAGCCAATATAAAGAGATTTATTTTTTGGAAACACCTTCTTGATTCTAATTTTATTATTAAAAAATCTTTTTATTGAATATTCATGATGGTAGGAAGCTTATCATTTGGGGAAATAGTTGAATACGTAACAAGCCTTTAATTAAAGATCAGCTTCAAAACTTCTTAGAGACCTTTATTGCACAATCCTATGGATCTAAAGTTACCAATTTTCGTGAGTTAAGGGATGGAAAAAGGGCTTGGAAGACTCTGTCACATGTTAAATACAATATTCTTAAAATTCATCTCCTAAATCCTAACCTCTTTGTTGATTCTAATTTTTGAAAAATGTATATTAAGGGCATTTTCATGGTTAAATATTCTTACTTCCTTCAGTTTTATGAGGAAGAGGATTAGTTTCCAACTAGTAAGATATGTTTCAAACACCTCATACCTAAATTTAATCTCTTCTTTTGGCTAGATACCTAGAACAAAATATTTACTATTGAAAACCTTCACAAAAGAGGTCTACCCACTTTGAGTAGATGTTATTTGTGTGAAGTTGCTTGGGAGAATGTTAATCATTTATTTCTTAAGTGTTCCTTCTCCTTAGAAGTTATACACCTTCTTCTTATTAAATTTAATTTTACCTGGGAAATGCCTAATAACACCTTGGACTTGTGTTTGTAGTGGGGTTTCCCCCTTCCAAAATATTTTGCTTAGAATTATTGGTCTTTCTATTTGGCTCATTTTTGGGGGGGTATTTGGAATGAAAGAAAAAATAGAACCTTCAAAAATGTTAAAAAGGATCCCCTATATGTGGAAGCTAAAATTTTCAATTCCTTGAAAAAATATGTTTTTGTAATCCTTATCAAAAATGAAAATGGTCCTATAATAAAGGTAAGCTTACCAACAAATTGGGTATCCTAAATCTGGAAGGTATTTGTTGTCTGCCTACCCTAAATTCTAGAGATATTATAAAATGACAACCTACACCTCAAGGTTGAATAAAACTAAACTTTGATGGGGCATTCAAAGGAACCCAAGCATCACAAGGGGTAGAGGAATCATCACAAATGATAAAGGGGTTATTATTTTGGTCTTTGCTAACTTATTAGGTGTTTAATCAATTTTTTTTTTTATGAAACATCACTACTTAATCAAGGGATCATGCTCCTAGAAAATTTGTATGCATATAATGTGATGATCAAAGGTGACTCTCTTCCCATAATTAATATTGATAAATGAAAATATACCTCCTCTAGTCCATTGCTAATTTAATAGAAGATATTTACCATCACACTAAAAATTTAGAAAGTGTTGGATTTAGGAACACCTTTAGAGAAGGAAATAAAGAAGCTAAGCTATTGACCAACCAGGGGGTAATTAGAATTCTTTTCAAATTTGAATGAAGGATTTTCCTACATTTTTGACTTAGTGTGTTCTACTTTCAAATTTTGTTCTCTTTTTGTCCCTGGTTGATAAGGTGCTCCCTCTTACCTTTTGTTGAAGACCTTTTGTTCACTCTGACTATTTGTGGATATAAATTTGTATCCCCCTATTACTTGGGATTATTCTCTTTTTGATCCACTTACTATTCTTTTTTTTTTTGTGTCTCTCATTGTAAAAGGTTAAGGATCCTTTCAAAATATCATGTTTTCCTACCTAATAAAAAACATATATAAGATATAAAAAGAATCAAGTTACATTTTTGTCATGTTCAATATCTTATTTTCTAAAAAAAATATTTTAAAAATATAAATAGCTTTCACTTTATCGTAATATTTAAAAAATAAAATAAAAAATTCTAATAAATTTTAAAAAATTTATGCACTATACATTAAAAAATGTGATAATGATATTCACTTTGCAATCATGTGATATTTTTCAAAGTTATTTCTTACTATAATGTGTATTTTGCATTGTTTAATGTTATATATTTTATGATGATAATTCAAAAAAGATTTATAATTTTTTTCTTTTTATATAGTTAACATTATTCAATAATTATATTTTTACATAAATAATATTATATGTTTAAAATTTTATCTAACTTTTTAAAAAAATGTGATACATGATATCATGGATCAAATAACCATAAAGAAAACAAAACTAAGATAAAATTTATTTAAAAATGGATAAGGTAATGTTATGAATAAAGAAAGAAAAAAATTGATGAAGAAAAAACATTACAATAACTATTTAAATTTAAATATGATAAAAATAAGTTTGTATAAATTATCTTTTGAAAAATGAATCCTAGGTTAAATAAGAGTAAAACCAAGTTTCAATTTCAATTATGTTTTCTAAAAACCATTTAAAACTGGGAGCTCTGGCAATTTTTTCCTCTGAACTAGGGTTTCTGGAACTTCAAAAAATCTAGGGCATCAGTTGGATTGCAGAAGTGCTTTCGGGGTACGGTGGATCTGAAGGCTAGATTGGTGCCCCAGGAGGGTCCAATGGGGACTTCTCCGGCTCCTTTTCCAGGGAGTAGCAGCTCATACGCAGATTTGTTTAAAGAAAAATCTCCTCCAAAGAACGACGAAGCTCAAAAAATGGCATATAAAATGCTCTTCACGGCTGTTGGGAATAGGTCGACAGCACATCGTGTGAATGGATGTTTGCCGTAGGCCGAAACCAGGCCAAAAATTGTCATCGAGCCAAGTATGGTTGAAGAATCAGTCATTTACAGAGCTAATCACGATTTAATCTGCAAGTTCATGGGTATACGTCCTTCCCTAAATTTTTTGCACTCTTGGATCCGCCAAAACTGGGAGCCTCACGGTGAGTATTCATTGTGGTTTATTAGCAATGGATATTTTATTGTTAGCTTTTCGTCTTTGGCCGATAGAAATAGGGCTTTCGAGTCAGAGAAGAAAAATCATGGCCCGACAGGGCTATTTGTTCAACCATGGAGAGTGGGATTCGATCCCCGAGTTGAACCTACTGCTGTCCCAGTATGGATCCGACTATATGCTCTTCCAATGGAATTCTGGAGTGAGCAGGTGTTGGCAAGGATTGGCAATTCTATTGGAAGACATCTGGGTGTTGCCAGAGACACAATTGAAGGGAGCATGGCGGTGTATGCAAGAATATGTGTGGAGATGGATCTCAGCCGGCCTTTGCCGATAGAGATGGAAATTGAATTGGCAGGACTCTCCTGGATTCAACAGCTGGACTATGAGGCCCTACCCTTTAGATGTAGGGTTTGTCACAAACATGGACATTTGGCCCGTTTCTGCCCTAATAATATGAATGCTAAAATGGAGGCCCCTTTAGGAATGCCAAACCTGCCTAAAGAGGATAAGGCAACACTTAATAAAGATTCTAATAGCACCGTTCAGGGCCAGGAAGCTCAGAGAGAGGGTTTTGAACAGCCCAGAAGAAAAATACGGACAAAGAAAAAAGAGGGAAAGGAGCAATCCCATCTCAGACCTACCAATAGGTATGAGATATTTAAGTCACTGGTTGACGAAGAGGAACAATTTATGGAGGGCATGGAGGGTAATAAGGAAAATTCTAATATTCCCGTGCAACTCCCCCTCTCATCTCCTCCCGTCATACAACAGGTAGTTGAACTCTGTGAGGTATCACAACCGGTGTGTTCAGGGGCTTTAGTAGTGCATAACCAGGAGCGAGACGGTATCTCGGGATGTCGGCATGGGAATAGCGAGAGAAGAACAGGGAAAGGCCAACTTTGGGGATAACCCGGGTAGAAAAAAGATCAAAAAATAGCAATTCTCGGGGAGTAGGTAGAAGATCCAATAAGGAGTTGCTAGCGAGTCCAAGGAGACAAGGTGATCACGGGAGGATCGGTGAGGCCAATAGACTCTTATTGCTCCCAGGGTAACCAATGATTATACAATCATGGAATGTGAGGGGTTTAAACAGTAGAACCCATCAATCTGTTGTTCGAAGACTTTTAGAGAATCGTAATACTGATTTTTTGCTTTTACAGGAGACTAAGATGTCATTAGATCTTATGTCCAAAATAGTCAACAGAATTTGGAGGGTCTTGGTCATATGGATGTGGCTGCCCAAGGTGCCTCGGGGGGATTGTTACTCTGTGGAACTCTCTTGAATGGTCTGCAATAGAACATCTTGCCTGGAGGGGTGTTCTCACTTCTCTTTTTAGGAATAATGTCACTGCGGAACACGTTCTAATCACAAACTTTTATGGGTCTCAAAACCTAGATGGTCAGAGGCGGCAGTGGAAGGTTGTGCATAACATGCGAACCTCAAGGGAAGATCTAGACTGGATTATAGCGGGGGACTTTAACGCTAAATTATCTTCTAGAGATCGGGAAGGGGGAACACCATTTTTGGACCTGGGGGACCGTTTCATGATTGCCCAAGTCCAGGCTTTGCACTTAGTGGACATTAAATGTCCTGGCATTAACTACACTTGGACTAATAAAAGGCGGGAGCCACATAGCAGGAAGGTTAAGCTAGATCATTTTCTGGTTTCAGAGGAGGCGTTTGTAAAATGGAATATAAATTTTCAGATTTTAGAAGGCCCAGTTTCAGATCATTGTCCCATTCTGTTGGAAGGCGGGACTAGGATGGGGCAGCATCACAAACCTTTCAGATTTGAGAATTTTTGGCTTCAGAAAGAAGAACTTCGGGAGAAAATTCCATAGTGGTGGGAAGAAGGCCGCCCAGCTTATGGGAGAGCAATGTTCAGAATCCACAAACAACTACAATATGTCAAAACTCAGTTGAAGTATTGGAGGCGTGCTAATAAAATAGACTTCCAGGCCCAAAGAGCTCCATTGGTGGCCAGATGGGATGAGGTCCAAAAATAGTTCAGAGAAGGAGTAATTACAGACCAGCTCAAAGCTGAGGATGATGCCCTACGTACAGCGGTTGAGGACATTGACAACCAGGAGGAGACCTATTGGAAGCAGAGAGCAAGGACCACCTGGTTATTAGAAGGGGACAGAAATACAAAATTCTTTCATCGGACTGCTTGTGCTCGAAGACAGATGAACAAGATGGAGGCCCTTCAAGATGAGAACGGTCATTCCTTTGATACACTTCTAGGTATGCATTCCCATGCTATGGATTATTTTTCTAAGCTTTTTAAGGAAAGTGTGGTACAAGATGTAGAGGCCCAAAATGAAGTTATTTCTGTCATACCTGTTGTTATTTATGAGGATGAAAATCAGGCCCTCCTCAAACCCATTGATAGAGATGAATTGAAAACTGTGGTCTTTGGAATGAGCACTGGTAAAACTCCAGGTCCAGACGGCTTCCCAATTGAGTTTTTCAGGCTTTCTGGGACTACTTAGAGGAAGATGTAATGGTTGTTGTAGAAGAGTCCAGAGAAAATAAGAGAATGCTTAAAGCTATAAACCACACTTTCATTACCTTAATTCCAAAAGGGGAGGAGGGGGTTCATATTTCAGATTATAGGCCTATTGCCTTATGTAATGTGTTGTACAAAATAATCACAAAGGTAATGGTTGAGCGCCTAAAACCTCTTCTTCACAACATTGTCTCCTCTGAGCAAGGGGGTTTTGTTGAGGGACGACAGATTATGGATGGGGTGGTTGTGGCCCAGGAAGCAATCCATTCAATGCACACTTATGGTAATAAAGGGATGTTCATAAAACTGGACATGTCAAAGGCTTATGACAGGGTTGAATGGAGTTTCCTGGCTAAAATGATGGCAGCCTTTGGTTTCTCTCAGGATTTGGATAGAGTGGGTCATGAGTTGTGTCTCTACCCCGACTTACTCTATGCTAATCAAGGGCCTTCCTTCGCAACCATTTGGAGCTACTCGGGGACTACGCCAGGGGGATCCATGTTCTCCTTATCTTTTTCTCATTTTGGTTGAAGGTCTTGGCAGACTTTTCTTGAGGAGAAGACAACAAGGTAGATTATTGGGTATCAGGGTGGGTGACGAAGTTTTAATGCACCTGCAGTTTGTGGATGACACTGGTTTGGTGGGAGTGGCCAGCTTCGGGGAAGCAAGAATGATTAGGGATACTCTTAATGTCTATCTCGGGGCTACTCAATAGGTCATTAATGACAAGAAATCCAAAGTGGTTTTTTTAATGTAGAGCAAAGGCTTCAGAACAGAATTTTAGAAATCCTGGGATTCACAAGGACTTCTCTCCCGGGTGGTTTACTTGGGGGTCCCCTTGCACTTTAAGAAGCTAAAATTAGACACATGGAGGAATCTGCTGGAGTGTATCAAGGACAAAATTAATCATTGGTCTCACAAGTGGTTAAGTTATGGTGGCAGATTAACGTTCTTACAGTCAGTCATTCAAGCCATGCCAATTTACAAATTCTCTATCCTGGCTGCCCCGATTACAATATGGAAAGAGTTGGACAGGATGGCTAGAAAGTTTTTATGGGAAGGAGCAAAGGGAGAGAGAAAGTGGGCCTTAGTGGGCTGGGACAAAGTTACCCGGCCCAAGGTTAAAGGAGGTCTGGGTTTGAGAAAATCTAAGCTGAATAATAAAGCTTTGGCTGGAAAGTTGTACTGGAGATGGATCTCCCAACCCACCTCCCTTTTCAGTAGAATCCTAACTAGCAAATACCTAGGACAGGCCAACCCAAATGATGTAGCTCGCATCCCCTTGGATGGTATTGGGTCCCTAGTTTGGCAGGCTCTCAAGTTAGGGTCTCAGGTTGTTAAAGACCGCTTATTTTGGAAAGTGGGAAGAGGGGAGAAGGCTCGTTTTTGGATAGATTCTTGGGATCAGTTCCCACCCATCATTGCTGAATTTCTAGAATTACAGCCAATAAAAGCAGCCATTGAAGCCAAGGGATGGATCCGTATTGAAAGTTATTTCACAACTACTCAGTTGGGGGAGTGTAAGTTTAAGCAGTTCAAGAAGTTGGATGAGTGGCCCATTTCAATCCCTCCGGATTTGACTCCCATCATGACTAAAATTTTGACAGAAATATTTCTTACAAGGGGAGACGTGGAGGATGAATTAGCTTGGGGCTTTGGGAGTCTTGGCGTCTATACAGTAAAGGACGGATATGACAGCATTCTCCCAGAGCCCCCCCTCATACTTTTTAGGTTGAGGACTGGAGGAAAATCTGGCACTCTAAAGGCTGGCCGAAAGTTAACTTTTTTGCCTGGCAGTGCATGCACAATGGAATCCTCACTTTTGATAATCTCAGATCAAAAGGTATCATCGGCCCTTCTCAATGTGTACTATGCTACAAGAGCGAGGAAACTGCTGACCATTTGTTGTTTGGTTGCCCTTTCACCCGACAGATTTGGCTGCGTTGGTTTGCATACTTTAAAATTCAAGTAAGTGGTGACCTGAACCGGATGAATATCTGGGCAAAATGGCAGAAAGGTAGATTCAAATCTAAAGCTCTTCGTATTGGTTGGGAGCTCGGTTTAAGCTTTATCTGGTGGCAAGTATGGCTGGAAAGAAATGCCAAAATTTTTAGAGAAACTTTTACTGCTCTAGACGGGGTTTGGCGAGACCATTTGGAGCAAGGTTACCGAAGCTGTGGCTGTTCATGCTTTGAGGAGGAAGCTCAAATTGACATTGGAGCTATGGAAGAACGCGTTGAGCTGCAAGAGGGACAGGACATAAATTGTTGGAAACCTCCCCCTGAAGGTTGGATTAAAATCAATATTGATGGAGCTGCAAAAGGCAATCCGGGTAGAGCCGAAATTGGAGTGGTGTGCCGAAACCATGTTGGGACTGTGCTCTATTGGGAATTGCAAGGCCTAGGAAGAACCACTAACAATGAAGCCGAAGCCATTGCCATCAAGTCTGCTTCTATTTGGGCAGTGAAACATGGCCACCACAGGATTATTCTTGAATCAGACTCGCAAATAATGGTTGGAGCTCTAGACTGCATGAGGAACTTTGATCTGAAAGCTTGGAGGTTGAGGGCTCTTGTTACCCAAATTAAAGAATTATGGAAGGAATTGGAGGACGTGATCCCAGTTTATGCGAGTAGAGATTTGAACAAAGCGGCTGACTTTCTGGCTAAGATGGGTGCGGAAAAGGAGGTTGGAGTTCGGTTGCACAGTGACATGGATATTGAGGATGAGGTGATTAGACAGGGTCTTGAAAGGTCCTTGAGCTAATGACCTTCGAAAAAATAGAGTACGATGGGGGACCCCATGGCAGCTAGTTTTTGGTTCACGAAAATTGGCTCCGGTGCGGTTCTTCCTTTACTATTGTATGATTGTGTCCTCTCGGACCTCGGCTGGGAAGAGGCTCTTCCCACATTGTAATTGATCTATGTCTTAATACAAGTTTTTTTCAAAATTGTCAAAAAAAAATTCAATTATGTTCATATAAATAAATAATAATAAATGTTTATATATGTTATTATAAAAATACAACCATGATCTAACAAATTGGAGGGTGGAATTTAGTTCACATATAACAATTAATAACCTACATAGAATATTATTTTTCTATTATTTTGAAGAAGAGGTTTTGAAAGGGTCTACGGACCTTTTACAAATCAAATAAGGGGTTTGCAAGGGTCCTTAAATCTTTTACAAAAAAGGAAAATCCTTGAGAATATATAAGAAACACAAAACAACATAGGATTTGACAACAAGATCCTAGAAGCCAAGAGAACATAATAGAAGTATTGAAGAGAAATTTTAATCCCCTCTAATATAAACTAAAAAACTACAATAAAAGACCAAGCCAAGACACGAATCTTGAGGAGAAACTAAGGATCCTCATATACAACAAAAAAACCTACTCCAATTTAAATTAAAATTTAAAGTTTTCCCATCCAATCTAGGAAACATTCTTAGGGGGTAGAGATTTCCTAGAATCTTGCACAAAGATTAAATAAAATATTTTAGAAATTTCCTACAAGGACCTCCCTAGATTTAAGCTTCCAAGAAAAAATTCGATGATATTTGCATGAGTCTTATATCCACAAAATAACTAAAAAGCAAATAGATTTGGAAGATGTTAACTTTAGAAAACTTTTAATCCCCGTCTACTAACAAGAAAATTCAACCCAAACAAAAGGATAGTTGGAACTCTTGCAGACCCAAGGATGGGTTCTCATTATTAGCCAAATATAAGGAGCCTTCTTGGCCACTAGTATTCCTCTATTACCAAGAGAGGAATGCAAAAGCATACCATAACCTAAAGGTACAAAACCAACATATTTTTCTTTCCTGGGCCTCTTGAGAAACCTGCTCATACTTGAATTTAAAACAAGAGTTAATTCCTTCTCAGGTTAACTTACAACAACCAAATATGATTACACTTAGATTTTTTTTAACACTACAGTTAGAATTATTTCAATTAAATATTATATTAATATAATATTTTTTTAATTTACAGAAACAAAATTTTCAAAGATGCAATCTCATGTACCATCTATAACGTCTTTAAAATTTACTTTTAGTGATTAAAATTAACTTTTATTGTTTTTGCCATATGTGGATAAGGACATGTATAAATTTTGTAGAGCCATGTATGATATAATTTTTTTTAAATGCATGTATACAGTATTAAAACTGTATAAGGCAATTTATATCTACTATTCATGTCAAATTTAAGGACTAACCATTTAAAATTAAAATATTATAAATATTTAATATAATACTTTGTTCAAACTACTGAAATCTAATATAATTATACTAAAACTACAAAAACATATTTATTTTATTTGATACTATATTTTAAAAATTGATTGTGTAAAATTAAAAATAAACTAAAATGAAATGAATTTATATAGTTAAAGTTATTCCATATTCTTTAGAGTTAATATCAAAACTAGAATACTACCTATCAAGATAATAAAGATAAAAATATGATTTTAGTTCTTTATATCTAGTAACACAGGGTTTGGAGAGCGGGGTATGGTTGTTGATTTATTCCTAACCTCCTATAATTTTTTTTGTGTACGTAAGCATCAAATATTATGTATAAACTTTAAATTAAAATAATTTATACTTTAAATTTTGAAAAATTCTCTTTACATATCCATGGCTATAGGTAAGGGCCCTTTTGGAAAATTTCTTTGCTCCTTCTCCCAAGTGATCCTTTGTCTTCTAGTTTTTGTGTCTCTTTTGAAATGCCAAACAATTACATTTATTTACTTATCTCCTCTTTTTATTAGAATTCTATATATATAATAATAATTATTAGAATAAAAAAATAATGAAGAAGGATAGTTTGTTTATAACATAATTTTAGAAAAGGAGCATCAAATAAATCTAATATCAAAAAATTATCTTAATAAAAACATTACAAAATTACAAGAATGAAAATAAGAGAATATTTCAATCAATGGTTTCTTCTCACGAAGATATAAAGTTCAAATACCAATTATGAGATTGAATATAGTTCGAGTTCGAATAGACATCAAAATCCATGCTTATGCCTATAAATTTAGTTAAAAATATCCATTTTAAAAAGTCACTACTACTTTTTGATATGGTTTTCACATGTGTAGCTATAACCTTAAAAGTTAAAAACTTCATCTTTAATTTCAATATAACCTTAAAATAAATAGAAATGCATTATTAAAAATATTTCTATAAACATCCTTGGTAACATTATCAAGTGTTACACATATATCATCTTTTTATTTGTATTTATAACCTTTAAAGTTAAAAATTTCATCTTTAATTTCTATGTAACCTCAAAATAAATATAAATGCATTCTTAAAAATACTTTTTATAAGCATCTTTGATAACATCATAAAGTCTTACAAATATCTCATATTTTTCTTTATCAACGAGTGACCTATGTGTATTATAACTATACTGGCATAAAGACATTGAAGAATAAAGAGAAACACAATCACCTTAAAAAATGATGTTAACCCATAAGAAAAAATAAGGATTTACAGTAGATTTAAAATGTCTATGTACTAAACACAAAAATTATAATTTATATGGTAAAATGAAGAAAATTGTACCATAATTTCATTGATCTTAAGATACAATTAGTTTAAAGTACTTGAATAACATGCATTATAAAATCATCAACTGATATTAGCTCAATTAGTTATATATTTCAACTTTCAAAGAGGATACCTAAGTTCAAATCTTGCAAAGGGATACATGCATAATTTCCAAATTGTTGTAATATTACTATGTTGTCATGAGAAATACAAGTAGGGTCTATTTCAGTTTTATATACCCAATGAGAAAAAAATACACATCATACAAGGACCTTAAAATTATCTATTATAAATAAAAAAATAAAAGTCAAATGACATCTATCAAATTGTGAGTATTAATAATTTATTCCAATAAAAATATATTCCAATATTAGACATAAGATAAATTAGAATGAATAATATAGCAATAAATAAATAAACTCGTATTAACTAGATAATTTATAAAACATAAAAAGTGATATTTTTCCTGCAACTCATAGTTAGGAGCTTATTGTTGTTGTTTCATTTTTATTATACATAACTCTTGATTTAACTATACATAGATAGTTTTGTACATGTATTTGTTTTTTTTTAATTTATGTAACCAAATTTAGTCAATAATATTTGTTTAAAAGTTAGCATTCATGTCATTAAAATATGGTTTTTATAAGTCATAATTGTAGAACAAACATATTACATAGTTAAATTATCATTTTTGTCATGATGATGAACATATTTTGTGTAATTTTTTACACATGAGCATGAATTTGAGTAGAATACCATATTCACATGGACATGAATATGTCAAAATGATTAGTTACCAAGTAATACACCAATGTTATTTTATGGTATTGACTACTGCAAACAAAACAATATTTAACATTCTAAATATCTATGTTTATCATCTTTTCAATATCAATAAATTATAAGAATAAGCTACAGGGTTATGCACAACAATGAATATTTGCAAACTGGGTGAATATTAGCATTTTCAAATATGCAAATTGGTTTTTTTGGGGGACTCTATACGTCGACCATTTCCTATGAAATTTTTGGGACAAAACTATTTTAGGTGTCAATTCATCATGCATTGATAATAGTATTACGTATTTTTTAAATTCACCAACACTCCCGCCTAAGTCATGGACCATTTTTGCCAAGTTTCTTTATTAATTTTTAACTTATCCCACAAAATTATCCAACTATACCACAATATATCAATAACAAGTTAGAGATACTTTTTCATTTAAAACATTTAAACTATTATAAAATTGAGCAGACACAATGAAAAGTAAAACCTTCAAAATAAAAATATGAACTAAAAAATTCAATATGTTGTAGAATTCCACTGAACTTCAATAGTGTGCAAAAACTAGTTGATTTAGATCAAAACTCCACTCGAATTGAAATAAGACTCTATTTTGCACTCAAATAGCCATACCCAGTTTTGTAATAAGTACCCGAATTGGCATCCAGATCCTATTATGTACTCAAACCAGAATCAAAACTTTTTTTACGCTCAAAATTATAGAAGAACCCAGTTCTATTAGAATTTCATAATAATAGATATGCAAAGCATTACATAAAATATGAAGAGAAGAGTGGAACTGATTGATTTATTTCAAGGATCAACTTTGTATAAATAGAAAAGTTGATCATTGAGAGTCATTGGATTACAACAACTCATTAGACCTGATGAATACACCACTGAGAGTTCTCCTGACACATGAAGAAGTGGAAATTCAAGTGTGTATCCTAGTGGAACTTAAGAGAATATTCACTTATTATAACACCCCCCTTAAGTGATACTAGGCGAGATCATAAAAATGAGTCTTGGTGACAAGGCTTGATACGGTACTCATGTACAATGAATTATTTTGAAGAGATGGTAAAAACCCAATGGGAAAAACCATCAATCAAAATGAAGTAAGAGGTTTGTCTTTGTATGGTGAATATTTTCCTCTTAATACAACAATTAGTTTGTGAAAAAACCCCTACGGGGAAAAACCAACTATGAGAAGAAGAGAGGTTTGTTTTTGTATGGAAAATATTGTCCTCTTTATACAAAAAAGAAATATGAGTCCCATAAACTTGGTCTGATTAGGTACTCATTTACATTACATAGTTGGTGAAAAAACCCCTGTGGGAAAAAACCAACTATAAGAAAAAGAGAGGCTTGTCTTTGTATGGTGAAGATTGTCCTCATAAAACCAATCAATGCAGCTATATAACTCCAATATTATCTCACAATTGAAGGTAACGTGGAGAAGGAAATGACTTGGTGAAGATATCTATAATTTGTTTCTCAGTTGGAATATATGTCAAGTATATGTCCCCACTCTGAATATGTTACCTTATGAAGTGCATGTGTATTTCAATGTGCTTGGTGCATTGATAATCAATGCATTCAATTTGAGAAAAACCTTTGGCTACTAGATGGACTTTGTGTTTGTCTATTTATCCATTAGGTCCATATTTTGTTTTGAATATCCATTTACACTGAACTAATTTCCTTCCTTTAGGCAAGGGAACTAAATCCCAGGTTTGATTTTTGATTAAGGAAGAAAATTTGTTTTCCATGGCATCATCCCATTCTTTAATACCTGAGGCTTCTTTTTAGGATTGAGGATTAGAGGAAATAGATTGACATACAATACCAATTCCTATAGGATTGGATGATCTTGTTGAAGGAAGATTTTGGATGTAAAGAGTAGCTTCTTTAACAATGGTGTGGGACCACTTTGGCATAGAGGAAGGAGTGGAAGGAGTTGAAAGACATTGAGTTGGAGTTACAAGTTCCTCATATTGATTATCAATGACTAAGTTAACTTCAATATTTGGCTCTTCATAATATTTAGGTTCTACTATAGGAGAAGGTTCAATGGAGGAAGAGGGTGTTTGAGGATCTTTTTGAGGGAATGTTTCATAAAATTGGACATTCTTATATCTCATGACATAGTAGGGTAGCTTAGAGAGTATGATAAATGGCTCAATTAGACTTCCTTTGGGATTTTTTACAAGGTCAACTCCATACAATATGTGATCTTTAGTACTATCTAACTTAACCTATTAGTTCACAGGGGGGAAAAGAAAGAGATAACACAAAAAACAAAGATATCAAAAAGGAAAAAAGAAACTAAACTAACAAGGGTGATACACAAATATTATAATAAGATTCCTCTATAAAAAAATAAGATGCATGAATGCAAAAAAAAAATAGAAATAGTTGGAGGGACGTTTTTCACAGGACTACCCAAATAGTCGAATTGTTTTTGGCCATATATCACTCATAAGGACTCGGATTGAGCTGAAATTTTGAGGGTAGATGCCTAAAAAACCCTAGAATGTCTCCACCAATTTTTATATCATTTGGAGAAACAAATATCCTAGCGCATCCCTATGTGTGAACGATATTTTTAGCAAGAGACTATGGAAGGGTTTCATTTGGGTTGAGTGCAAGCAGCTCCAGAGGTTGGTTTTTAGGGCCTTCGGGCCCTAGCGGCCAATATTTTTGTGGTTTATGCTCAATATTTTAGCAGGAAATGTTGTAGGGGATCCAATATGGGTTAGAAATTTATATTTCAATAGATCATACTGTGAACTTGAGTGACAATGGCTTCCAATTTGCTGCACAAAAGAAAAGTGAAAACCATACCTTTCCATGATGTCTAGGGCAAGGATTAAAGAGATCACGAAACAAGTTTCAAGAAGTTGATCAAAAAATGACTCATATCTCAAGTGAATATGGTGCTAAGGTGCACCCACAAAATAATTCTACTATGAAAACCCCTGTCAAGGGTAAGAATTTTGAAGACTCAGCCCCAAAAATGAATTTTAGGGATGCCCTTCGTGGTGGACATCCTCAGCCCAATGCTAATATCAATCTTAGGGCTTCCCATAAACCTCTAAGAATGCCTAATATTGATCCCAGGAAAATGGAGTCAGGATGTCTTAAAGCGAGTTGATGGAACTCCTATTGTTAAGCTTGATATGGGTAACATTCAGATTGGCATTGAAGATTTAGAAAAAAGAGGACTAATTTGTCGGTTCATGGGTTTTCATCCGAGCCTATATACTTTCAAAGTATAGGCTACAAAAATCTGGAAAACTAAAGGTGAGTTACAAATCTCTATTTATCCAAATGGTTATTTTCTTGTTTTATTTGCTAATAATGAAGATAGAGAGAAAACTTTTCAAGGGGGTCCTTGGTTTTTTGGAAGGGTAGGGCTTTTCATGAAGCCCTGGCATACTAAATTTAAAGCTAAAGAAGAGATGCCTTCTATAGATCCCATGTGGGTTAGACTCTTTGGCCTCCCTATTGAATTTTGGAATCCTACTATTTTTTCTTCAATTGGAAACTCTTTAAGAACTTTTATGATGATTGTTGATTGTACTCAAAATTTTGAATATATTATTTATGCTCGGATTTGTGTTTTAATGGATTTTGACAAACCCCTACCTAAAAATATCACATTACAATTTGGGGAAGACACTTGGGAGCAAGTAGTGGACTATGAGAACATTCCTTTTCGTTGTAGAATTTGCCATGAATATGGTCATTTGGCCAGTGCTTTCCCAAATAAAATTCTTGATCAAAAGAAAGAAGATATAAACTCAATAGGTTTCCAAATGCCTAAGAAGAAGAACACTCAGAAAAAAATAGTTATGAAGGATCAATCAAAGTCATCTACTAATATGTTTGAAATCCTTTCCACAAATGATGTCCCAAGTGAGGAAGAAGAAATAATGGAAATAGAAATCTTAGAAACACAATTTAAATATGAAGGGAAGAACTCAGAGACAAACCAAAAAATCAAAGGTTTTCAATAGAAAAAAAATGGAGAAAATTTACACAAGAAAAACAATATTTTAAATGTCAAAACTTCAAATAATACAGGTCCCAATATAGACTCCATTGAACCCTCTAGTAAAATTTTGGTTGTGTACGAGCATTCTTCAAGGTTAGAAGCCATCTCAGATTCAATTGGAATAAGTTAAAAAATAGGGAAAAAAAAATTGAAGATGGATTCTAATAAAAAAGTAGGTCGCAAGACCAATCAATATCATATGGTAAAAGAAGGTGAAAATCTTGTAGAGGAAGGTAAGATTAATGCCCTTCCCAAATTTTTTAGCCCTGGTATTAATGAAGATCATCACTTGGAATATTAGAGGACTCAAAGGGAGTCTTTCAAAAAAAAATGAAATTAGAAGAATGATTTAGATAAATCATCCACATCTTGTTTTCCTTCAAGAAACAAAGATGTCAATGGAGGATATGGACTCAATTGCCAATAAAATTTGTCCAGTTGGAAAAGTGGTTTCCCTCAGTTCCCTAGGAACTTTTTGTGGCATTGCTTGTCTTTGGGACCCAAAAGAGGTAGTTATTCACCATATGGTTGGTAGTTGGGGTTTTTTGGCTATAGTTATTCAAAGTAGAAATTCCAACCAAAGGGTGGGAAATACGACATATTTGGAGGAAAAAAAAAAGTGGAAGGATATCACTCATCTTCTCTCAGTGTAGTTAGAATCTGTTTCCTGAATCTTGGATCTTGATCAGAGGAGATTTCAATACCATCCTCTCTCTGGATGAGAAAAGGGGGGAGAAATAGAAATTTGGACAAAAGCACTGACCTCATGAGCGAATATATTACAAACCTCCATCTTGTGGATATCCAACCAGATAATAGCCTTATGACTTGGTCTAATAGAAGGCAAGGCTTAGCTTGTATAATGGAGAGATTGGATAGGTTTTTGCTCTCTAAAAATTTCTTAATCCATGGTCACATTCCTAAAGTGAAGACTCTTAATAATGCTAGTTCGGATCATTGGCCAGTCATGGTGGAAATATGGAAAACCAATGTGAGTTTCTCTCCTTTTCATTTTCAATTAATGTGGCTTAGAGACATTTCCTTTAGACCTCATGTGCAACAATGGTGGAAGGAAGGTAAACCTAGGCATGGGACTTGGTACTAAAAAGAGTTTGGGGATGTTCATAAAAAAACATGAAGTTATTGCTCATATTGAAAATTTGAATAAGAAAATCCATTTAGATGGCCTCACAAAGAAGATAGGTGCATATGAAATTAAACTCACAACTCAGTTAGAGGAATGGGAAAAAGGAGAATAAATCTTATGGAAGCAAAAATCTAGAATTCACTGGCTCAAATAAGGAGATCAAAACACAAATTTCTTCCACAAATCTCTTCTAGCTCGAAGATCGCACATATTTATTTCTTTCCTAAAATCATATTCTGAAGATGTTGTTTATACTTGGTGTAGACACCAAAACAGCACCAATCCGATTATGTGACTGCAAACACTGATCGCTTTGACAAACACAGCCCCCAGGGCAGCCCTCAAAGGTTAAACAGTGGTCTTAACCACTTTCATAGCAATTTTGTAAGGTCAAGAAGCAATTTGGCACACTTGGACACTTTGCCCAAGTACTCGTCTCACCCGGGGACGAATTCAAAATAGAATCCGTCCCACCCCAGGACGAATTCTGAATCCGTCCCTGGGTGGGACGAATTCTAAGCTTAACGGGCAAAAAGGCAAATGGTGCCAAGTGGCAGCCCAGAACAGTCAGTTAAGGGCTCCTACCTTGCACGCATGTGTAAGTGGACAGAGGGGCCGTTAGAGGACTGTTACAAAAAGCATTTATCAAAGTTCAAGTCAATGGAGGACTCCCCTCCCTCATGGGAAGACAAGACTGCCACATGGCGCCTATGGCCAACACATGGCATTTGTGCTTCCCTCCCAAAAGAGACCCCTTGGGTCTATAAAAGGTGGGACTTTTCTCACCCAAAATATACGGGTTGAAGGAGTTTTCAAGCAACGAAGTGCTGCCGAATTGAAGACTCACTTGCATCCCCCTTTGTTCACCTTCCCACATCCACCAATCTCTTTTGCAAGGGAGGTTGTTGGGTGGCCTTTGGAAGCTCGAACCTTACTCAAATCCGACGCATGGACATCTGAACCTACCAATTCGCCGACCCCCCAATCCTAAAAGGTTTTGGGCCCATCCCCGGTGGATTGGCTCCAAAATCGAGGGCCAACGGTGGGAGGCCCACTTGGGCACCCCCGCACCTCCCAAGTCCTAATTTTAGTTTTTGAGCACTTTAGATTATTTTTTAGATTGCATTCTGTGTTACTAGGTCTGATTAGTCCATAATTGCAATTTTGTAACTTTTGGTCGAGTTTAGGATGTTTTGTATTGCTTTGTCGTTTCGCTAACTTGCAGGTGTCAAGGTCAAATTCCCGAGGGTGGAGGCCAAATTGGGAAAATCCGACCATCTGGGTCGTCCCAAAATGGCCCCAATTACCTAACCCCCCTATTTGCAGGCGTTTTGCGAGGTCCCGGGATCCGACATTGGAGCGACGGAAGGTCGGTTTCTCCTACTCGGAAGAATTCGTCCCACCCGGGGACGAATTACGATCGAGATCGTCTTGCCCAGGGACGAATTCCAGTTTAAGGTGGATTGGCCAGCTGCCTCAGTGGCAGTGGCCTTCTGGTAACTTTTCTTACCTTCTGTCAAGTTTTGAAGCAATTTGGATTCACTGTTTTCACTGTTTCAGGCAAATATTTACATGCATATTTCGTTAGTTTTAGAGAGAGAACGCTTTTCATTTGCAGCAGGTGCTACTAACGTCTTGGTCATTTCTTTGTTCGTAGGAGAAGCAACAGAGGCGAAGAACTCATCGACATCAGCGGCGGCATCATCTTGGCCCGCCCATTGCAATCGTGGGCACGCGGAAGGAGGAATCATTCAGCGATTGTAATCAAACCCTATTTGCGCTCCTAGCCCCTGAAAAGGGAGGAGGCATCATTGTAACAGAGATCAAGGGAAATTAATGAAAGGGCTGTGTTTTCTCTATCTGATTGTGTCTCTTCCAATGTGTCTCTTTTCCATTTCATGCAATTTACATTTCTAGGACTTAAGCGTACTTAATTTTGAATGCAATCGCACTTGGTGTTTCCTTTGACCGGAATCTCGTGCTTTCAGTGGCGATCACGGTGGGACTCTGTTCCCTGGTTTTTGAAATCACAGAAACTGATCAAAGTTTTGTGTTTGTGCTTGACAGGTACATCTTTTTTTGTTGCAGACTGCTATTCGTCTCTGACAGGGACGAATTCTTTTCTGCAATTCGTCTGACCCTGAGACGAATTCAAATTCGTCTCTGGGAGGGACGAATTACGTTCTGCAATTCGTCTCCCAGAGGACGAATTCCTGTCTGCGGATTTTCAGAGCAGAAATTCAGAGACAACGGGAGCAGGCGAGAGAAGAGGTAGGGATTTTCATGATCTCTGTTAAATTTTTCTGTTTCTATTTCTGTTTCTTTAATTGTTTTCATTTAATCCTGCATTGCATTAGGAAAAGTCATGTATGCTAGTTTCATTTTTGTTGGATAAAACGAATCCCACACACATCACGAAACAATTTTAAACCAAGGAGCTGGTCGTAAGACCCCAGCCCTTGATCAAGACCATTGGTGGATTTCATCACCACCTTGGCTTGATTTGCATCCATTTCCCGATTGTCAGCTGTTGTTAGGCGTAAATCCTGACGAAGACAGACCGAGCGTAGGCGGGGTGATTCCCATGCGCGCGAGGATAAGTTTTCTATGGTAGGTGCCATTAACGGGACAATCCCCCTTCCGTACCGCCTACGTACCACGTACCTTCTGCTCTCACGTACTTATAGTCTCCCTCTCGTAAGGGCGGGTATATAGAGAGGTTGGTATATCGGCTCTGGTTGGTATATTGAAGGGGCGACCTTTTTGGAGTTATAAGAGCCTACATGATGCATTTAAACGTTCTACAAAACCTACAAAAACAAAACAAAACATCAAAATGCACTAAACCGAGTCTAGGGCACACCAAGAATCCTTAAAAGAGATAATCACGGTTTTGTGAATGTGTGTGTTTAATTCTGCTTAGTGTAGACAAAAAAAAAATCATTAAAAACAAAGATAAAAAAATCTACGCATTTTGTCATTTTCTCCAAAAAGCTCCAAGGATTCCCGTAATCGCTTGGTCACTCCAAAATGCCCCAAAGGTGTCCATGAACCCTTTGGTCAACCCAAAAGCACCCCAAATGTGCCCATAAGTGATGCGGGACCATCCAACAAAATATGGGAAATCTTATATTTTTCCCTAAATTTTAGTGCATCTTGCCGGGGCCATAACTTCTCAACCGTAGCTCCGATTGACTTGAAATTTTACAGGGAGTTGGTAAATTTAAAAAATTCCCTAGAGTTGTATTTCCCCAGAAATCCAGTTTTCGAGGCCAAATTCCATCATCTAGTGCCCCGAAATTAGGTTTTAAAATTGTGTGCCCAATTTTTTGCACTTTTTGAGCTGTTCGGATGTCAATATCTCCTAATGTATTTAGAGTTAGGACTTGAAACTTCATTTTTGTCTTATCTACTATAAGAGGGATGCACACACCAATTTTGGGCCCCATCTGACTCATTTCAAATTTTAGGGCTTTTTAGAGAGACATCGTCATGGTGCTCACCCGTAGCCAAGCCCAATCACGGGCGGAGGCTATGGGGAATATCCAAGGAGGCACGAGTCACCTCCGTTACAATCCCAAGGATTTGGTCATACCACCTTGGCGACCTAACACACAATGCAGTCCCCTCCACACCTTAAAGGAAAGGGACTACAGGGGCACCTCTTCGAGGAGCACTCCTGTTCAACATAGCACTCATCACACACCCTTCCATGAGGGGTACAGTCATAGGAGAGCTCCCTTAGATGCTCGCTATGAGCGGTCACCGCGCGATGAAGCGCTAGGTCAACATAGGGTTCGATGGGAGGAACCACATGATTACATTATCCCTCCTTCACCCCCTCTAGTTGTCAGGACTACAAAGACAAATCCAGAGCACAAGGCTCTTCGGGCAGGGCGAGATAGCTCCGTCCACCCCTTTTTCACTTATGAAAGAGAGCACGAGGAAGACATCTACCTTCCTCGAGAGCAATATACCGTGCGGGAGCAATACGCCTTCGCACCTGCTATCTATCAGGACCACTCACTGAGGCCAAAGCCCCGAGAGAATGCTGCTACCCCTAACAGAGGGATGTGTCCTATAGAGATCTTGGATCACTACGACCGAGATTTTTATCTAAGAGAGGCATCTAGGCCTTCTAGACATGAGGCGGTGGGACCAACTATCGTAGAATCTACCGAATATATCACACATCTCAAGCAACTCACGCAACTTGAGCTCGAACGACTACCGTTAGAGGAACCGTACCATATTAACGAAGAGCACCTTCAGCGCCAGAAGGATGAGCTGTTCCAACACACTATGCAAGAAAGGACTCCAACCCTCACATGCATAAGACAAAGTATTTTGAGTGGCACAACCCATGGGGGAAGGCACCGCGACCTCATCAAATGCTACCCCCAACACCTCCTAGACAGGAGCGGGAGGCTACTCCCCCGATTCCTGAAGCACCACAAGAGAAGACTCCAACCCCTCACATGCATAAGACAAAATATTTTGAGTGGCACAACCCATGGGGGGAAGATAGGTCATCGCGACCTCATCAAAAGCTACCCCCAACACCTCCTAGACAGGAGCGGGAAGCTACTCTCCCGATTCCTGAAGCACCACCCCCGACGCCTCCTAGACATGAATGGGAGGCCGCTCCTATAACCAATGATGGGTGCCTTCCTCAGACATCCACCCAGGCTTATGAGCCACCCTTAGAAATTCATCAAGAAGCCTCTAAGGAATCAGAGCGCGAAGAAGAGCGGGATGAACTGCCCTACCAAGGCATGGGGGGTGCCATCTGGCCACCCCTCCATAAGCCCCAAGTTCCTCAACAAGAACCAACCAAAGAGGAGGAGTTCAAATCTCCCAATACATGCAAAGCACTAGAGCACTTAGAGTTGGTAGAGACCAAGATTTTGGAGCTCCCAAGGCCCAACTTACATAAGGCTCCTTTCGAAGAGGATCAACCTTTAACCATAGGGCTACCTGATGATGCAGTCCTCCATGTCTCAGAATCTCTAGATTCTGATGAGCTATACACATTGTCCGAAGGTGAGGATGAAACAGACATAGCCCACAGCAATCACATGCGACAACATCGACATCCCATAAAATTTGAAGAAGCATGTCAACAGATAAACATAATACTAGGGCATGAGTGGCGTGTTAACCCACCGCAGTGGGACCAAGCATTACATCCACAACGTTGGGCACACAAAGAGCAACTTCCACCAAGAGACATCATAGCAACATCAGTGCCGCGGGCGGACCCTGTCCTCATCTCCGTGCATAGGGCCGATCCATTCATGCCCATACCTCTAGAGCCAGATCCGGAGTGCAAAGACCATCAAGCTGGGGGTACCTCTATCCCCTGAAGAACCATAATCCAAACCAAAAAGCTCCAAGGATTATCGCAATCTCTTGGTCACCCAAAAAGCTCCAAGGATTATCGCAATCTCTTGGTCAACCAAAAAGCTCCAAGGATTATCGCAATCTCTTGGTCACCCAAAAAGCTCCAAGGATTATCGCAATCTCTTGGTCACCCAAAAAGCTCCAAGGATTATCGCAATCTCTTGGTCACCCAAAAAGCTCCAAGGATTATCGCAATCTCTTGGTCACCCAAAAAGCTCCAAGGATTATCGCAATCTCTTGGTCAACCAAAAAGCTCCAAGGATTATCGCAATCTCTTGGTCAATACAAAAAGCTCCAAGGATTATCGCAATCTCTTGGTCAACCCAAAAAGCTCCAACGATTATCGCAATCGCTTGGTCAAAAAAAAAAATCAAGAAATTCAAAAAACAAAACAACAAAAATCATCAAAAACAACAAAGATTTGCATCTCAATTCTAGGCATACTCAAATTCATCAAAAAAATTCATATTCTCGCACCTCATCTTCACCTTCACCAAAAACAATCCATCAAAATTACAAAAATACATAGCTGCATTAAGCATTGCATCCATACATTGCATATTTGTAGTCATACAGGTCAAAGGCACCATAAGCTGCAATAGCTCGATAGTCCATCTTGTTCCGCATTGTCTCATGTTACAAAAACAACAAAAACACCAAGCATAACTTTTACCACACTACGGTCGGTGGTCCGGGAATGTACCAAGAGTTTCGGTGATTCGAGTCATCATTTTCCTCTTTAGCCATGTAGTGTATCAAGTCGAACAGATTTTACGAAGGTAGAGTCATACTTGAAATACACCTTGTTACGTAACATCCCAACACAAATCAAAACACTAAAATTCCCAAATTGTGTGAACGAAAGACGAAACCTGCAAAATAATCTAGGTCACCACAAGCGAAACGGTTATCTTGCTCATCCCCCTATGCGAATGACCCCTAGAATGCTGAGAGTTGGCAAAAGGACAAGCATCCTCCCTACCCAATTCCCTAAGAATCCCTAAAGTTCTCAATAGTTGCAAAACACAAAAATTTGCAAAATGTCAAAACTCCAAATTTGACAAACTATAGTGCACACATCAAAAGGCACAAACAACAGTGATTTTCATCACTCCATATCCCCAATCCCTTGCTCAAAAGAAAAACAAATCAAAATAAACAGTGATCTCATCACTACAATGAGCAAGTATCCCAATACAATTGAAGAAAAGAAGGGAGTTGACCTTGAATCCCTGGAACTCTCAACATTCTATAGGTCATAAGGCAAGCTTCAGTACCAATTTGGTTGATAGCCAAAGGGTAACATAAGTAAACCTCTCGCATGACGATATATCTGTCACATTAACTTGCGTAGAGATCAATGTTTGCATGTGGATGAGCTAGCTTATGGCATCCTGGATTACACCGCAGATTAATCTTAGTACATACAACAAAGGAATTCGTGGAGCTAATTAGGTGATCCTCGGTACGAGGTTCGGTTGAAAGCCCATCCGCACTTGGCGGTATCCTAACAAATACCACTAAATGAACTCAATTGCACACACAGGGATGTGAAATAACTTGGTCAAAAACAAGTCCGATTCATACCTTGGTCAAAAGTCTTGTAAGATAAAGTAGAGTCATGGCTAGTGAGTTAAAACCGTCCGAGTCTCAGAAAACCTTAGCTACATTTCTAAACCAACTGCGCTACTTTTCATCCTTGCAAATACCATCAAAAAAATACAAAAAAAGAAAAACCACATGTATACATGCAAAGTCATGCATCACAGCAATCGCCTAAAAACAAAATAACAGAGTTCTAAATAGTCCATGGTGCCATAGCCAAACATCACAAACCCCATTCATCCATTTCATATCTGCATATCACATATAAATCAAAACCATTTGCATTCATCATAGCATATGCATCCATCAAAATAAATCAACATGCATACATCCATATTCATCAACCATCATGCACAAGATCAAAGAAAATCAAAACAACAAAAACAACAAATAAATGCAACACAAAAACAAAAAGCAATAAACATTGCAAGACACAAGTGCTCTTGCACTTAACCTCTTGGCATAAAAAACTTGATGTCCGGGGTCTACATTGTTGACTATCCTACTCCTAAGAAGGCTACCATAGCCGGACCGCTCCACGGGAAGACGGATTTTCGACAATTTCATCCCCAAACGACGATCACAAAAGGGGGGAGCCCACTCAAAAAACAACAAGAAAATAAAAAAAAAAAAAGCAATAAACATTGCCGGACACAAGTGCTCTTGCACTTAACCTCTTGGCATAGAAAAACTGATGTCAGGGTCTACATTGTCGCTATCCTACTCCCTAAGAAGGCTACCATAGCCGGACCGCTCCACGGGAAGACGGATTTTCGACAATTTAATCCCCAAATGGTGTCACAAAAAAAAAAACAACAAAAAAATGCAAAACAAAAAAAAGCAATAAACATTGCAGGACACAAGTGCTCTTGCACTTAACCTCTTGGCATAGAAAATTGATGTCGGGGTCACAAATTGTCACTATCCTACTCCCTAAGAAGGCTACCATAGCCGGACCGCTCCACGGGAGGACGGATTGCCGAAAATTTAATCACCAAATGGTGTCACAAAAACAACAAAAATAGTACAAAATTCAACAAAAACACAAAAATAACATTGCCGGACATAAGTGCTCTCGCACTTAACCTCTAGGCAAAGAAAATCGATGTCGAGGTCCAAATTATCGCTCTCCTACTTCCCCAAGAAGGCTATCATAGCCGGACCGCTCCACGGGAAGTTAGGTTTTCGATGATTTCACCTCATTATGACATCACCAAAAGGGTTAACACCCACCAAAAATAGGTCCATATGTTGGAAAAATTGCACACGCTTAACGGTAAACCCTCTAAAGGCAACCTTGCACAAGTCATCTTGGGTCAAGCGACTCGTCGCTTCTCTCACGAAGGTCATTCCCTCATCGATTCGTCGCTTGAGGGGGTAGTCACACTTAGTCACCAATCAACAATCACACACCCAATTAAGGAAAATGACATGCATTCAAAGAATCATTGACAAAGACAATCACGCTCTCGCTTGGGGCGATAAACAAGCAACAATCAAATCAATCAAACACTTGGCATTTCGTGAATCATGAACACAAGGTTCCCCCCGAGGATAAAAACGCCCTTCACTTGTTCATGATGATCAATGTCTAAGTTCAAGTCACACCTCACCAAAACAGGTTAATACTTGAAATCAAATTCCTTAGCTCGTCGAAGCAAGGATTCAAGAATGCATGCCCTTTCCATACTTGGGGCATCAAAAGTTGGTTAGGTTACCAAGAAACCCTAATCATTAGTGCTTTGGTTATCTATTTTTGCTCGACCATTGCGTCACCCGCAGCGCTTCCCAAAAAGGGGCATCTGTAGACACCAAAACAGCACCAATCCGATTATGTGACTGCAAACACTGATCGCTTTGACAAACACAGCCCCCAGGGCAGCCCTCAGAGGTTAAACAGTGGTCTTAACCACTTTCATAGCAATTTTGTAAGGTCAAGAAGCAATTTGGCACACTTGGACACTTTGCCCAGTACTCGTCTCACCCGGGACGAATTCAAAATAGAATCCGTCCCACCCCAGGACGAATTCTGAATCCGTCCCTGGGTGGGACGAATTCTAAGCTTAACGGGCAAAAAGGCAAATGGTGCCAAGTGGCAGCCCAGAACAGTCAGTTAAGGACTCCTGCCTTGCACGCATGTGTAAGTGGACAGAGGGGCCGTTAGAGGACTGTTACAAAAAGCATTTATCAAAGTTCAAGTCAATGGAGGACTCCCCTCCCTCATGGGAAGACAAGACTACACATGGCGCCTATGGCCAACACATGGCATTTGTGCTTCCCTCCCAAAAGAGACCCCTTGGGTCTATAAAAGGTGGGACTTTTCTCACCCAAAATATACAGGTTGAAGGAGTTTTCAAGCAACGAAGTGCTTGCCGAATTGAAGACTCACTTGCATCCCCCTTGGTTCACCTTCCCACATCCACCAATCTCTTTTGCAAGGGAGGTTGTTGGGTGGCCTTTGGAAGCTCGAACCTTACCCAAATCCGACGCATGGACACCTGAACCTACCAATTCGCCGACCCCCCAATCCTAAAAGGTTTTGGGCCCATCCCCGGTGGATTGGCTCCAAAATCGAGGGCCAACGGTGGGAGGCCCACTTGGGCACCCCCGCACCTCCCAAGTCCTAATTTTAGTTTTTGAGCACTTTAGATTATTTTTTAGATTGCATTTTGTGTTACTAGGTCTGATTAGTCCATAATTGCAATTTTGTAACTTTTGGTCAGAGTTTAGGATGTTTTGTATTGCTTTGTCGTTTCGCTAACTTGCAGGTGTCAAGGTCAAATTCCCGAGGGTGGAGGCCAAATTGGGAAAATCCGACCATCTGGGTCGTCCCAAAATGGCCCCAATTACCTAACCCCCCTGTTTGCAGGCGTTTTGCAGGTCCCGGGATCCGACATTGGAGCAACAGCAAGTCGGTTTCTCCAACTCGGAAGAATTCGTCCCACCCGGGGACGAATTACGATCGAGATTCGTCCCGCCGGGGACGAATTCCGGTTTAAGGTGGATTGGCCAGTTGCCTCGGTGGCGGTGGCCTTACGGTAACTTTTCTTACCTTCTGTCAAATTTTGAAGCAATTTGGTGTCACTGTATTCATTGTTTCGGGCAAATATTCATATGCATATTTCGTTAGTTTTAGAGAGCAAACACTTTTCATTTGTAGCAGGTGCTACTGACGTCTTGGTCATTTCTTTGTTCGCAGGAGAAGCGACGAGAGGCGAAGAACTCATCGACATCAGCGGCGGCATCATCTTGGCCCGCCCATTGCAATCGTGGGCACGCGGAAGGAGGAATCATTCGGCGATTGTAATCAAACTCTATTTGCGCTCCTAGCCCCTGAAAAGGGAGGAGGCATCATTGTAACGGAGATCAAGGGAAATTAATGAAAGGGCTGTGTTTTCTCTATTTGATTGTGTCTCTTCCAATGTGTCTCTTTTCCGTTTCATGCAATTTACATTTCTAGGACTTAAGCGTACTTAATTTTGAATGCAATCGCACTTGGTGTTTCCTTTGCCCGGAATCTCGTGCTTTCACTTGGGATGGCATGAAATCTATCGTTGTTGACTACTTTTCCAATATTTTTGTTGCTACTCCTATTGACACAGCTTCTCAATAAAATGTTCTTCAAGAAATCCCTTATCTTATCACTATTGAGGAGAAATCTAATTTGACTACTCCTGTTACTATCAATGAGCTTCAACAGGTAGTTTTTAAAATGCAAAAAAGGAAAACCCCAGGTCCTGATGGTTTTCCCATTGAGTTCTACCAAGAGTTCAGGGATATCCTTCATGTTGATTTATTAGAGGTGATAGAAGAAGCCAGGAAATCCAAATAAATTTTGAAGGTTATCAATAAAACTTATATTACTCTTGTTCCAAAAGCTCAAGAGGTTGATCATATCTCAAATTTTAGACTTATTTCTTTATGTAATGTTCTTCTCAAAATCATTACTAAAATCATGCCAGAAATGTGGAGGCCTCTTTTGCATAAGATTATTTCCCCAGAGCAAGGGGGTTATGTGGAAGGGCGTAAAATAGTAGATGAGATAGTTCTTGCTCAGGAAGCCATCCATTCCATGGATATGCAAAAATCTCCTTCCATGTTCATTCGGTTAGACTTATCCAAAGCTTATGAAAAAGTGGATTGGCACTTCCTTATCAAATTTTTGAGGCAATTTGGTTTCTCTAAGGATTGGATGGATTAGATTATGGGATGTATCTCTTCAGTTTCCTACTTAGTTATTATCAATGGCAGGACTTCTCAGTCATTCCCATATTCCAAAGGTATTAGGCAAGGTGACCCGCTATCCCCTTATTTATTCATCATTCTTGTTGAATACTTGGGTAGGACTATAACCAAAAAGAGGAAAAACAAAACCCTTGAGGGAGTTACCATTGCTCATGGAGCTAGACCTATATCTCATCTTCAATTTTTGGATGACTCTACTCTTTTAGGTAAAGCTATAGTTAAGGAAGCTTCTAATATTAAGCAAATCATTAGCTATTTTTCTAAGGCTACTGGACAGTTGATCAATGAAGAAAAATCTAAAATTATTTTGTTTCACTACTCTGCTAGACATGAATCCATGGTCTTGGATAAATTAAGATATAAGAAGACCTCCCTTCCAATCACTTATTTAGGTATTCCCATAAATATTCAAAGGCAAAAAAATAAATATTGGAATTGGTTATTGGACAAATTCAAGAAGAAAATTAGAAAGTGGACCAACATGTGGCTTTCTTTTGGGGGTAGAATCACCTTGGTAAAATCATTCCTTCAAGCTATTCCTATTTATGTATCTTCCATGTTGAATATCCCAAAGGTTATTCTTCGAGAACTGGATCAAATTAGTCATCGTTTCCTTTGGAGTGGTACTAAGGAGAAAAGAAAATGGGCCTTGGTGAAATGGGACACTTTATATCTTCCTAAGAATAAAGGGGGGTTAGGATTCTGGTCTTCTATTAATAACAACAAATATTTAGCTGCTAAATTATATTGGAGGATGTTGCATAACCCCAATGCTCTTTGGGCCAATAATCTTCGTGCTAAATATGCTGAGAACAAAAGTCCTTAAGACCTTGTTCGCTATCAACTTCCTACCAAAGGTTCTCCCATTTTAGCAGTTCTTAAGACTAGTGAGGATTTGATAAAGAAAATTTTATTTTGGATCATTCATAATGGTCAACAGGTAAATTTTTGGATAAATTCTTGGGATGGTCACAAGCCTTTGATAACTCAGTTTCCCGATTGGAGGCCTTGGATGGAGGAGCTTCACCGAGCTAACTGGATAAAGGTGGCTAATTACTGTTGGTACCATACTGGTAATTCAAAGGTTGGTAGATATTGGATCCCTATTGAGGACTGGCCTATTCAAATCCTAGAAAGGCAAATAAAAGATATCCAAGGCATCCTTCATATGAGATCTCTCTCTTGGTCCAATGAAAATATAGTTTTGGATGGAATAACACTACTAAGGGTGAGTATTCAGTTGCTCAAGGTTATTTGACCTTATGCCATAATAATCCCAACCATTCTTCTGACATATTTTCTCAATTGTGGGCTCAAAAGCTCTGGCCTAAGGTGAGTTTCTTTAATTGGATTTTATTGCATCGTAGGGTGCTTACTGGTGAGCAACTTATGAAGCGTGGTTTTCATGGCCCTTTTAGATGTGAGATGTGTGAAGAGAATGTAGAAACTCTCAACCATATTTTTATTGAGTGTACTTTAGCCTCTGAGCTATGGAGGATAATGACCACTTTACTTGGCTTATAGTTTACTTTTGAGCAGCTTTGGAGGGATTGGCCTAATCAAGAGGGTGTTGATCATTTTATTAGGTAGTTAGTTTGGATGGGTTCTACCATTCTTCTTTGGAATATTTGGATTGAAAGGAACAACCAAATTTTTAATCAAGATAGGAAGGATATTCACTATATTTGGAAAAAGACCATAGACAACTTAGTTGAATCAGTCCATCAACTCCTTAATCACCCCCAAAACTCCCACCAAATATGGGATCAAGTGATGCAAATATTGAAGATTAAATCTTCTAAGGGCAACCAAATTAAATGGAATGTGAGTATTAGTAATATGGATAGGACAAGAAATTGGCAACCTCCTCCTAAGGATTTTGGAAAATTCAATACTAATGGAGCCTCTAGAGGGAACCCTGGAAAAGCCAGTGTGGGAGGAATTGGTAGACTTTCAGATGGCTCCCTAGTTTTTACTTTTGTTGAGAATTTGGGTATTCTTTCCAATAACCTTGTTGAGGGGTATGGTATCCTCAGAGGCCTTCAGGAGGCTACTAAGGTTGGATGGGAAAAGGTGTTAGTTGAGTCTGACTCTCAAATTATGATTAATATTTTGAAGACTCCTTCCAATAATCATAAGGTTGATTGGAGAATAAAAAGAATTATTGAGAAGATTCAATTAATCCAGATGGGATTTTTGAAAGTTTATTACAATCATGTGGTAAGAGATAAAAAAAAGAGTTTTGATGCTTTAGCTAATTGGGCTTTGGACAAAGGTGATCTTACTTGTTATGGCCACCCTCCTAGATGGTGGGCTTCACAAATTAGGGAATCTCTTATTTCTATAATTTCTTTGGATGGCTCCACTTATGAAGGTACCTAGTTTCTTCTTGTTTTTTTTTTTATTCTCTTTGGTTCATTCAAGTTTTTTTTAGTTCCCTAGCTCAATATTTTATTTATTTTGTTTCCTTTGTTGTTCCTTGGCTTAATAGTCTTCTGGTCTAGATATTTCATTATTATTTTTTTGGTAAATAAGATACTATAGCATTAATATCAGGTTTTACAGGTAGACCCAAAACCTTTTACAAAAATTAGACCAGGGTTGTTGATGAACATGTCCTTACTAAGGATCCTATATATGTAAAATCTACATGTTGCCAAATCCATTACATCCGATAAGGTACATAGCCTGTTATCAAAAAGAAACTTCCCATACAACATTTTTGGTATACCCCAAGAAAACAGACCTGCATCATAATTACAAAAAAATAAACAGACACAAATACCTTCCTTGAAATAGTGGAGAAAGAAAAAGTTGTAGAAACGCATATCAAAGTACTAAAAAAAACTCCCACAAGCTCTGTATTGACAGTTACTCTTAATAATTCTTTGGCAATTGCTTTCTTCCAAATATGACATGCTTTGGGACCACATCCCGTCTTGGCCAATCAACCTTGGATAAGTGAACCTACTAGCTATATTTATTACGGTGGCTATCTGGTGGTCCACGTGGCTTTGGTTCGAAGTCTTATATTGTCGTTTCTTTCCTGCCCTATGATTATCAACCAACCTCAAATTACTAAGATTACTAGGATCCATATTATCTGACATGTTACTATCCCCATTAGTCTTTGTGGTATTTCCAAGAAACATCCACCAAGACTGATAGCTCGGATATTTTTTATTGTGAGTCCATTTCAAAAAATATACGGGAATACTCATAGCCTTCGAACTTACAGTGCCTTCCCTATTGGTAAATTTGACTATCATTCTTGGAATTCTTGTTGAATAAGCTCCTCTACTTCATTCGAGACACCGTGTTCCCATTTGAAAAATCCATCACCATCGATACCCAAATTGGCCAGTTGTTATGTTCATTTTTTTTTTTTTTTGTTTTTTTGTTTAGTTTTTTAAGGTGTGTGTGTGTTATTTTGTTTTGTTTTGTTTTTGTGTTCTTTGTGTTGTTTTTTTTTGTTATTGTATTTTTTGTTTTGTGTTTTTTATATTTTTTGTTATTGTTCTTGTGTTTTTTATATTTTTTGTTATTGTTCTTGTGTTTTTTTTGTTCTTGTTCTTGTGCTTCTCTTTGTTTGTGTTAATTCATGTTTTTTTGTGTGAGTGTTTTCTATGGTTTTTATTTTTGTTTATTGTCTATTGTTGGTTGTTTTTTATTTTTTATTTTTAATATTTTAGGTTTTTTTTTTTTTTTAAGCAAAAAACCCCTTGCGGGTCCGCCTTGATCTAAGAGACCACGAACAGGGGGTTCTACACCATCAAAGTCACCCAGGTGTCGCACCCAGCCCTGCCCGCACCAATATTATCAATTGGATTTTGGGTACCCAATTCAGCTTTTTGGTAGGGTGGAGATTTGAACCTAGGACCTCCCTTGGAGGATTGCCCTCTCCTCTCCAACTCACCTACAACACCTGGGTAATATTTTAGGTTTTGGTTGTGTTTATTTTTCATGTTTTTTTTTTTTGGGTTATGTCTTTGTAGTATTCTATTGTTTTTGTCTTGTTTGTGTTTTCTTATGTGGTTCTTGTGTTTTTCTATTTGGTTCATGTTGTGATTTATTTTCTCTTATTATGTGTGTTTTTGGTTGTATTTTGTTTTTTGGCACACCGGGACGTTAGTATTTTTTTTTTTTTTTTTTTTTTTTTTTTTTTTTTTTTTTTTCTTTTTTTTTTACTGGTATTTTTAATTTGGTTTTGTTTCTTTGGTTGTTGTCTGAGGAGGTAGAGGCGGTAGGGGCCTAGGTGTTTTTGGTGGAAGATGTATCGCCCCCCTTCCGTCTTTCTCCTTGTATCTTGCCTTTCGTTTTCTGGATGTTTTCCTCAAATTAAAAAAAATATGCATGAATGCATGAGTGTAATGTGTTAATATCTCAAAGGTGAACACTTCCTCCTCTAAGCATCTTAAGCACAAATTGCATATAAAGGAAAGAGGATAAAAAATAGATAGTCATAGCCTTCAGTATACACACATAAACATACATACATACAAGAAAATGGACAAAGATAACCAAATAGTTATGGCCTCTAGTATATATATATATATATATATGAAAACTATAATTTATGCTAAAATTTAGGGTTTGAAATATTTCCTGCAAGATGACTAAAGGTTTAGGTACTTCTATACAAAATAAAATAGAAGGAAATTTACATATGAAGCTGAAGGCTTGAATAAGCAACTCATTGGTCCTTTGAAATGCTAAAAATTCTACTATTTATAGATTACAAAAGGAGAATTTTCCCTCCAAAACTAGTGTGGGAATTTCTTACCATGCACTTTTGCTACATGATTTATTATGTCCTTATAGTCCTTCAAGGTCACTATATATTAGGATCATCAATTATTTCATGTTGGATGCTCAACAACTATCACATACAACTCTTATTTGACATGCTTGTGATCTTAGAATCTAAGTATAAAATGCCTTCTATAACTACTTCTATCAGATATGGGACTAACATTATTGTAGGTTTCATTCTTTTATCTTCAATATACCATCGACTTTTCTTGGGTTACTGAGCTATAGTGACACTAGTAGGTAATACTTGCTCTCTCTTAATAATGACATATTAGTCTAGCTCATTTACCTCTTTTGGAATCTTGTGCATCACTACTAATAATTTGTAAATTGATCTGATCCTTCTTATAAGTTGATTGATTTTTGCATTATGCTTTACTTCCTCATACTTTATTTAGATGATGATGTGGGATATTGACTACTTGTCAAAATGTTTTCTTATCTTTTCACATTGAAACTTTAAAAGTTTTAGATTGGGCTAAATATTTTTTGGAAGTATTTTGAGGAAGTCTTATCTTTATCCCTCCCATTCGAACATTTTAGTGTTATGCCTTTCAAAAATTTTGTTTCGCACATAATTCCTTTCAAAAAAATCTTATTTTATCTCCTTAAAAACTTTAAAAACTTCCAAACATAAGAAGTATTTTCTCTCTTTTGTGCCTATTGGTATTTTTTCCCCTTTCTATCATATCAAATATTTGGCCCATATAAACGCTCAATTTTTTTTCCTTTCTCTCTTGATTGAATTTTTTTTCAAAAGGATTCCCACCTTTGATCAAAATATTTTTGCTTGCATTAGATCATTATTTCTTACCTTTTGCCAACCATACATTTTTCTTATTTTCTCTAAAATATCCACCCAATATGAGAATCCTTGAGAGAAGAAAAACTCAATATAGTTCTAGTGACTCATAGGGACCTTATTGCTTGATGAAGGAGAATTAAAAATTGTTGCCTTCATCCTTGGACATAGATATTATAAAGCTAAATTTCTACCCATTCCTCATCTAGATGGACACTAGATTTGTTTAAAATGTTCCTATAATACTTCTAACTCAAACTAATAATCACAAGACAAGTTATTTTTTTGGTTCTTCACTTCATGCATCTAAATTCTTAATTTTTCCAACAACCCTATCACCCAAGCCATCTCTGTTGTAATAGTAGGTTATGCATTTTTTCAAAATTGGAGATATCTTCCTTTCATTACTTATCAACTAAAAAAAATTATAGCTTTGAATATGGCTTTCCAAATTTAATTCAAGGAGAGAAAAGTTTTCCATGCACTAAAGAGTCAATCTACCCTTGAGCCTTTCTATGGTAGAATATGAAAAAATATGCACTAAAGAGTCAATCTACCTGATTCAATAATTTGATCACCCTAGAAGAAATATACATATACTACGAACAATTATCTAGAACTCTTGCATCTTCTTTGAGCTCCACACACATTACTCAAATATTAACTATCAAGTATAAACCTATAGGTTAGGCACAAGCTCAATAGAACTCTAGCTTTTATGACCTTTAGTAAGTGTTTCTATCTTGAGACTCTTTCAATTTCTAGCTCACTTTTCATGAAAATGGCGGGGGACCCTTTTAAAATACCTCTTTTTTTTAATAACAAATATATATATATATATATATATATATATATATATATATATATATATATATATGAATTTAATTGATTAAAAATACATTTCCAAGATAAAAAATTAGGCTTAAATTTTGTTAGAAGATATATGAATGTGGAGAGTGTTGTATTTAATTACCTAAATATATTATGGTAAGATAATTATGATTTAAAATGGATGTACTATATTTTTTTATATAGTTAAAACTAATATTTAACACCATATGGAATGATATTAATAGATTAAAATCCTTTATCTTTAAGTTTGAATATTGGTAAACAATATATGTATAATATTTTATTATTGTAATGCTACTATATCTTCATGATGTAATATGGTTTTTATCATTTCAAATGCAAGTAACTAATTAAAAATTAATGTTCAATAATTTTAAAATAAATATTAGAATATGAATGATAATCATAGTGTTGTATTTGGTTACCTAAAGTATGTATAATTTTTTATTATTGTAATGCTACTATATCTTCATGACATAATATGGTTTTTATCATTTCAAATGCATGTAACTAATTGGAATTAATGTTCAATAATTATAAAATAAATATTAGAATAAGAATGTTAATCAGATTATTGTATTTGGTTACCTAAAATATACTATGGTAAAATGATTATTTTTTTTGGTAATTATTATAATAGATTAACAGTGGGTTTTTATAGAGGATCCCAAAACCTTATATACAAAATCAGCCTTGCTAAATGGTGCTTCGTGCCTCTTGGCTGGATGAATAAACCTGTATGCAGAAAAAATAAAAAGTTGCTAATTTCTAGAGGGCTACAAGGAGGCATTTTTGCCTGATTATCCTGGAAACTATGGCCAATATAAAAACTAGACCATTGGAAAGCAGAAAAAGACAGCCAAGAAAACTACAAAAAATCACCTTATCAGGGAAATAACTTTCCACATTTCTACTTTCTTCGAGGCAGAATTCAAAGCAAACACGATGAATAGGATCCAAGAAAAAATGATGGCTTGGGACTGAAACAAAAAGTTGAAAGTCCTACTGGAAGATGAAAAGAAGCTGCCCTCAACACTATCTGGGTCCCAAAGAACCATGATCCCACTCGTCATTCCCATCGCAGGTTCTCACATCCAGGATGACTTTCATCTGTACGGTTTGAGGTTCTTCCTACCTCCCTTTCCCTGTTGGAGGGGAGGTTTTGGGATAAGCGCATCACCCATCAAAGAATCAGAGTCATCCTGAAACAACAACCATTGGGTGCCATTTGTGACATCAACCACAGTTTCCTTGTCTCTCCTTTCCTTGTTAGGGGGATGACCCTGCTTCCTATTACCACCAAAATCCACCCCTTGCGTTCGACTCCTCGTAATTCGAGGGCTAATATTACCAGGCTGGTAACCTCTTCTTCCCAGTAGGTAATCTTCCAATATCTTTTGTGCCTCGGGAGAGTGTCGGTCAAAAATTTTGGGTGAATCTGCCAGTGTGGTGATAAGGGGGGGGCCCTGTTCCTTTTCCCCCTGTGGTCCTAGTTGGGAGCGTCCACCGCACAGCTCAGAGTCCGGTTGAATGGTGATTTCCTCATATGGTAAGGAGGATTTGAGATGGTCTCTGGATGGACCTAGAGATTCATGGTCTTTCACAATAGGGTGCTTCATCTGACCTTCATCGTGCTCCAGAGGGTTGCAGGGATCCCGCTTCTTCTTCCCTGGCTTTTGAAGAGGACAATTGGACTGAAGATGCCCTTGAGAACTACACTGGGGGCAGAAAGTTGGTCTGTTCTCATAAACAATAGCTTGCTTGTGTAGAAAAGAACCCTCAGACCACAGAGTAATGGAGGAAGGGAGGTCCGTCTCCAAGTCCACAAAAACACAAAATCGAGCTTGGACAAATCTTGTTTGAGCCCTGGTGGGAGGGTCTATAGTGACCAACTCCCCGATGGATCGAGCAATTCCTCTGATTACATTTTCATGCCAGCCGAAAAGGGGGAGACTCGGGAGCCTAACCCATATTGGAGCAATGTTGATATTTTGTGTATCGGGGTTAAAGTCCAAACCCCACTTCCTTAGAAAGAGACTCCTACGACCCAAGAACCAAGGCCCTCCAGCCAATATTTTATAGTAGTCCTCCCTGTTGCTCAGTCTAATCATGAAAAAGCCTCGGGTTAGGGCAGCCAGCTCCAAGTGACCAAAGGTCTACCATTTTCCAGATGCCCACTTGTGGATGGTCTCCATGTCGGGACGACCACCAATAAACTTACCGATGAGGGTAAATTTTTTGAATTCCACAAAGCTTGAGAGAATTTCCATTGGGATGTCCAAATCGTTCCTGGATGAAAATAGCTCCTTGGTGGAGAGCCCAATTAGGGTTTCAGAAGCCGCTGCTAGATCATACGACTTTCGAGGTCCATCTCCTTGTTTGTCTGGTGGATCCTCGACATCCCCAGACTCTGCTTGCCCTCCCTCCACCCTGTCGTGCCCCTGGTTCGACCTGCTGGTGCTCCCGTGCTCTCCCAAACCAGCCTTCCCACCCACTGTCATCCCTCCACATCCGAAAAAACCCTTCGACATCATCAAAACCCATGGTAAAATGATTATGATTTAATAGGGATGGACTAATTTTTGTATATAGTTTAGACTAATATTTAACACCAAATAAAATAATCTTAATAGATTAAAATATTTTAACTTTAAAATAGTGGACCTAAGTTTGAATATTGCTAAACAATATATGTATAATTTTTATTATTGTGATGCTACTATATCTTTGATAGAGGTGAATAGAGTGGAAGTTCCAAGGGAGAAGTGGTATTTGAGCACCAGTGTCAAAGGTGCATGGAGTGGAGGTTCCACAGGAGAAGCAATATCTAAGCATCATCATCAGAGGTGCATGGAGTGGAGGTTCCACAAGAGGAGTTAGATCTAGGCAACAAATTTAAAATTATTATTATTATTTTGAATTTAAAATACTTAATATCGAGGGTCTTTGAAAACCATAGTAGAGAAGCAATGATAGAGGTGCATGTTAGAATAAGTGAATATTCTCTTAAGTTCTACTAGGATAGACACACTTGAGTTTCCACTCCTCCATGTGTCAGGAGAACTCTCAGTGGTGTCTTGATCAGGTTTGATGAGTTGTTGTAATCCAATGGCTCTCAATGATCAACTTTGCTATTTATACAAAGTTGATCCTTGGAATAAATCAATCAATTCTATTTTGTTTCTTCAAACTCTTGTAATGCTTTGCATGTCTATTTTGGAAAATTCTAACATGGTACCAGAGTAGGATATATTCTAATATAATTCTCTCTTGAAGGAAGGTTTCTCGAACTGATTCTTAATCTCTTTCTTATTTGTTTTTTAAAATAGGAAAGAGATTTTATATTATAGATATATCTTAGATGCAATTTTTTGAGATATTTGCCTATGGTAATACTTTTTAGTTTATCTAATTATAGTTTTATCATTGATGTAATTTGTCAAAATTTTCTTTCATTGTATTCGCTGCTCTGTATATGCAACTGGAATGCATTCTGAAAGTTTTGCTTCTTCGAAATTTGCTTCTTAAAAAAATCTCCTAAAATTCTAGGCAATTTTTTTAATATTTTATACCCTCCTCATATGCTAGATTAATTCTTATTTCTTCTTCTTGAAGCATAGTTTGTATGGCTCCATAGCCTTCCCTGCGTTCTCTATATACGGAGAATTATATTTATCTACACATTTTTAAGAGGTTATTTTTTTTTCCACTCAAAAACATTTTTTTTTTCTTTGTCCTCTTCTCCACATAAGAACAATTCGTTCGGCCTCAAGTGGAGTAAATATTTGTAGAAAATATTTTTTAAGTTGAAAATATTCTAAAAAAATCTTTTTTTATTAGCAGATCACTGTATCTTCATCTATAAAATAAATTAATGGAAATTGCTCTTCGCATCCTATAAAGAAAATCTTGGTCTAATTAATAGGCCAGATTTCTTTATCTTCAACGTGGTCTCTTTTGACCACCGTTGATCTTGGCATGCTTGAGACTTCACCTTAACATGGATCCTCCATTAAATTTCATTTCGAAGATCTTGCACTTTTATATTCTCGATCCTCTTCCCATTTTCTTGTCCTTCGGTGCTCTAGGATATTATTGACTATTTTTTTTCTATAAAATTATCTTACTTGCACTTAAATCAATACTTCATTTCTAATATGAAAATATTTGACAAAGCATTAAGAGAGTTGTTTTAGGCACTTTACTATATGTTCTCCCTTTTTCATGAGATATTTGTTTTGTAGGTCTATGGAGGAGTCTCAATGTTCAAAGCCTCTTTGAGTACTCGACTAGTGATGCCATCGAATCCTCTATGTACAGTTCCAAGATATTTCTTGTTTACAGGTCTATGGAGATGTCTTGTGATACAAAAATTCATCGATTCATTTGTGGTTGTGGCACCGAGGTATGTGGAGATATCTCAAAATTTGAAACCTCTCTGAGTATTCCACCAGTGATGCCATCGAATCCTTTATGTATAGTTCCAAGATATTTATTTTTTGTAGGACTGTAGAGACGTCTCGTGATATGTAACTTCATTGATTCATTGGTGGTTGTGTCACCAAGGACTTCTATGCATACAAAGCCCTCTGTATCATACATTAAAGGCCCTCACTATGTGCCACCATTCTCTCATTGTCTTCCCAGAGAGAATTCAGTGCCTCCTCTTGTATATTTTTTGTCTTTATAATTTTCCATTAAGAAAAAGTTTATATTCTACATTTCTAATTGATTCCTTGGTATAATTAATTCTCTCTTACACAAGTTCTTTTCCAAAAAAACCATCAAATAAGTGAAAAGTATAAATTTATTTTAATTTTTCTCTCCTTTTTCAAAACTTATAATTGTTATATCAAAAGATCAATTAATTATTTTTCTATTTAAAATAAATTCTTTCTTAAATAAGTTCTTTTCTAAAATTCAAAAGTAAAAATTATAAATTTCTTTTAACTTTTCTATTTTAGAACTTATAGTTGCTATATCAAAATATTTAATAAATATTCATTTTTTCTTTTAATCAAGCAAAATATAGAGAATTAAATCATTTTTTGGCAAAATAATATTTTAAATACTTAATATTTTAATTCTTTTCCTTTACTTAAACTTTTAAACAAATATTATATAACCACTCACCTTATTGGTCATCCATATAATAGTTTCCCTCACATAAGGGAGATTTATTTAGACAACCAATATAGGCATGAATGATACAAGCCTAAGTTCCATGTATCCAATCTTATCAATACTTATAGTTTCCCTCTCGTTAGGGTGGGTATTTTTGAGTTATTTGGTATTCCTTAATTGCTTTGGCATATTTTTTCTCATTACCCTCATTGAATATCCCTTTCCTAAAATTACTTATAGTCTCCCTCTCGTCAGGGCAGGTAATTTTTTGAGAAATAGGTATTTCTTTAAGGATTTTGAAAACTATTGTCCATTGCATTCTTCAAAGTTAAAGGGGGGAACTTTGGGTTAACTTCAAAATGAATTCAATGAGTACAATTGATCTTATCACTCCTCATAACTACCATACATGGAAACCCAAAATTTTAAATCTCATTTCTCAAAAAGGGCTCACTCACCTATTAGAAGAAAAGCAACCTGAGTTTGATAAGGAATATGAAATATTTGTTCACAAAGGGAAAATGCATGAAAATATTGGTATTATTAGCTCTAATGTTCATGAAAGTTTATGGTTTCACATTACAGATTGTAAAAATCCTCATGAAAGTTGGGAGACTAAAAACTTCAATTGAAAAAGTAGATCAAATTAGTTCAATGCAACTAGAAGCAGAACTAACAACTTTATCTTCTAAAGACTTTAATAGTATTGTTGACTTCCTCACCAAATTCAAAGAAGTTCTCTCTCAATTCAAAGGTAGTGGTAAGACTAAGACTGAAGAAGAGTGCATTTATATAATTCTTTCTAAACTAAATGGTGCATTTCAAATATTTGCAACTACTTTTCTATCTACAAAATATTCTCTTAGTGCAACTTTTAAAATGTCCTCTTTAGAAGAATTTTGTGATAGACTAACTAGGGAAGAAACTAAAATTTCAAGATATGAGTCCTCTTCCTCTTCCTCTTCCTCAAAAGCCTTAGTAGCCTCCACCTATTCTAAAGAAAAATTCAAAAATAAGGAAAGAAATCCCATAACCTATACTCACTACAAAAATAAAGGTCATTTTGTAAAAAAATGCTGGAAAATATTTCAACAACTTGAGGCAGCTATGAAGGATCAAAATATAGATAATAAAAATAAAATAGGAAAAGCCCTAAATGTTCAAGGCAAAACCTCCAATTCTTACTCTAATTACTGGGTTCTATATTCTGGAGCTACTCATCACATGACTGCTTCAGATGAGTCATTCTCTTCTATCTCCTCTAGTTCTACATGTAACATAGAAGTAGGTGACTCTTCATTTATCCCAATAAAAGGAAATGGAGACATAATAATTTATGGTGGCTCTATAAATAATGTTATCTATGTTCCAAACATTGCCACAAATATCCTCTCTCTCTATCAAATTTGTACTTTTGGAAAGGGGAAAATTGTTCTCTTATCTCCAATAGGATTTTAGATAAGAGAATTTCAAGATCCCCATTATCTCATATCTAAAGGAGATATTGATCACAAAACTCACCTATTTCATTTCAAAGGATCCAAAAATCTAGAAGGGGCCTCCTATTTTGTGGCTCATGGAGATCTTGAAAGCAAAATTTGGCATGAAAGGTTTGGTCATCTTAGTTACAACTACCTAAAGGAATTGAGCACCCATGATATAGTAACAGTTTACTCCAAGTCTCCTCTATTGATGGAGTTTATCCTATATGTGCTCTTGGAAAGCAAAATCAATATCGTTTCCACCCAAGTAGTTCTTTAAAAGCCTCATCCTCCCTAGAAATAATCCATAGTGACTTGATGCCTTTTCCTAAACCTTCTTTCAAAGGATAAAATATACTCTAACCTTTATTGATGACTTTTATAGAAGAACTTGGGTCTACTTACTAAAATATAAAAGTAATTTTCTATCCCACTTTAAAGTCTTCAAAGCCTTAGTTGAAAATGAGACCTCTTGTAATATCAAAAAATTTGCACTAATAATGGGGAGGAATACTGCAGTAATGAATTCTCCATATTTCTATCAAATCATGGCATCATTCATCAGCATTCTGTCTACCATAATCCTTAGAAAAATTAAAAATTAAAACCACGAGAGAAGAAAATCTGGAAGAAAAATGGATAGTAAAACAAGCCATCCCATGGAAAATTAAAAACAAATTCTCTAGCTAGTCATCATTTAATTCCAACAGAAGTCCAAAAGCACAAAGACTTGAATCCAAAATTCCTGCAACGCACAACCAATTAGCATTAGATACCTAATAGACAAGAAGCAATGAATAGTGAAAAAACAAATAGGCACAAAGAACATCATCAAGAAATTTATAATATTAGGGGATCCAAGAGAGATCTTCTTGCCCCATATTGGAAGCAAAAATTTCAAACCAAGGACACTTCATATAAATTCAAAGAACATAAGATCTCATACAAAGAAAACCTCAAGATTTATAAAGGCAACCTAAACCAAAAATTAGGGTTTTGAAAGGCTCATAGAACCTTCACAGTAGGGTTTTGATAGACTCCTAAAACCATGAAATGGTTTTGGAAGGCTCCCTAAACCTTAGAATAAGCTTTTGAAAGGCACCGAGAACCTTGTATAAATAGATCGGGCTTGCAGTAGAGGACCTAGGATTTTGGAAGGCTCCCCTAACCTATTTGTATATACATGTTACTTTTTTCTTCAAGATTGACTACATTCTAGAAAATTCTCTTTCATGGAATTAGCTTGATACCTTATAAACAATAGGGTGCCAGTTTTTACCCTTCAAGTAGATCCCCTCTCCAAGAAATGAGCATCCATTATTTTGATTTTTACAGTCCCTCAAAGTTAGGGAGACTCATGATCTATGAGAACAAGAGCTTCAAGTATTGATTGATTTATAGAATTCATAAATCTTGATATTTTATGGATTAATATTTGTTTGAAAAATCATACTTAATAGAAGATAATAATTATAATGAAAGATAAAAAATATAATGAAGGTATATTATATTATTAGAAAATAAGTATTGTCTAACAACTATAAACTTATCTAATTGTAATTACATGTATCATTTATTAAATAGATGGAACACTCATGGTCATATTAGACTCAATAGAATCAATCTAACAACTACCAAGTTATCTAGTTGTAATTACATGTATCATTTATGAAATAGATGAATCACTTATGGTCATATTAGAATCAATATAATCAATAAAATAAGTGACATTTGTTAATATTTTGATGTATAATTGCTTAATTCACATTGATGAATCTAATTACTTAGTATTTTCTACATTTAATATAAATTGTAAGTCAATATTTAAAATAAGATGAACTTAACTAATTAAAAATATATTACCAAGATAAAATTTAGGTATAAATTTTTTTTAGAAGATATGTATAAATATCCGTGTTTTATTTGGTTACCTATAATATATTATGGTAATATGGTTATGATTTAATAGGGATGGACTAATTTTAATATATGGTTAAAACTATTTTTTAACACTGAATAGAATTATTTTAATAAATTAAAATCCTTTAACTTTCAAGCAATGGACCTAAGTTTGAATATTGCTAAAAAATATATATAATTTTTTATTATTGTAATGCTACTATATATATTCATGATGTAATATGGATATTATTTTTTCAAATGCAAGTAACTAATTAAAAATTAATGTTCAATAACTATAAAATAAATACTAGAATATAAATGATAATAAAATTTTTTTAATACAATTTAAATTAAACTTTTAAAAGTGAAATGAAATTTATTTTAAGTTTTCTATTTATTTGCGTACTGCCCCTAACACTCCTTCAACCATAACCCTTTGTAATGTCGAGAGCTATGTTTATCAATAGGGGGATTAACACTCAACCACACATACATACGTTGTGGTTCATAGTCCCTTGTAAGACCCGAGAGCTACACATATCAATATTAATAGGGGATTAACACACAACCACACACATATATCACAATTTGAACCTAGCCATGACCCTATAATGTTGATAGCTATGTATATCAATATCAAAATCCAATATCAAAATCCAACCACAAATACGCCACACTTTGAACCTAGCCATGATCCCTTATAAGATCGAGAGCTACACATCAATATTAATAGAAGATTAATACACAATCACATGCTACAATTTAAACCTTGGATGTTCGGAAGAAACACCAAACTTTTGTTACCCTGTTCCTCAAGACAAAATTATTTTGGATATCTTGTTCAATAATTTACATTTTTTTTAAAATATTTTTGATAGTGACCATGTGGAATAGAAATTAAAAAAATAAACAAATTTTATTTTTACCATTTATAAACCGTAGTGTTTAATGATAGTCTTTAAAAAAAACTTATTGGTGGAAGAGAATGATGGGATGGTGGCTCCATTATGCTCTCAATTATAATTTACATCCTAATTTACTAAAAACATATTGTTATTTTAAATTTTAATATTGTAATTTATAATAAAAATTATAAATACAAAATTATTTAAGATATTTAAAATGATTTAAAAATAATAATAATAGATCAAACAATTAATATTAATATAATAAAATATGTATAAATATCTTATTAAATTTAAAAATAAAAAATATTTTTTGTTGATGAAAAACTAAATTATATTAATAATAAAGTTTAACATGAAAAAAGTGGCGGGTGGCAATGATCACACCCCTGGAAGAAATAAATCAACCTTAACCACAGGTTGGGAAACCACAAACCAGAGCTCACTACAAACTAGACAACATCAATCAAACAGTCAGTGAAACTTACATTCAATCAAAAATTTTGTGGTTTATTTTGACTAATAAACCATTTAGATAAACTATCACATTGTGATTTATATCTTGCAATTATATTTGTTTTATTTATAAAACCCTTTATCCTCAACTAATAAAAAATAAAAATAAAAATATCTTGCTTTACATTTAAATAATTTCTTGTGTTTATATCGCATTTTGTTCAAAGAAAAGAGACGCAACTTCAAAGTTGAAGGACTTCTTTCTTTAGTTGATTGGAGGCAAAGGCTCACTCAACCCACCGCGTAAATTCATTGATTTCTATTGTCCGTTTTAAACTAATTAAATTCCGGGTCTGCTTTTGCATGGTCTGAAAACAACTTCGAAGAAATCTCATGTTGAACGACCATCCGATGTTTGTTTTTGTGGTTGTATTAAAAGGCAGTCGGAGCGAGTAAATTTATTGTTATCGTTAAGTAGCGAAGGCATGGCGTTGTTCCCTACGCCACGTTGCCACCCAAATGCCGTATAAATTCATTATTCAAAAGCGATGATTTTTGGTATGAGAAGAGCTCTCTCCTCACGCGGAGTGACGTAAGAAGGATGATTCTTGGTAAGAGATCTTTATCTTTCATAGAAGTGACATGCCTGGGCTGTTTAACCAATCTTACTCCAGTTAGGAATCGAGGCCTTTGCCAACTGTACTCCTTTAAATCTGTGATACCAAATTATCAGAAATAAAACTAACTCAGGAAATAACTATCTCACATGATAAAACTAAACTTAAATAACAAGATAATTATCAGAAACAAAATTAACTCAAAATAATTAATTCTCACAACATAAACTTGTAACACATGAATCTCATTCAATTTTCGAGAGGTAAGAACATCTCCCAATAAAACTAACTGAAATATCTCACAGCGTAAAACCAACTTAAATATCTCACAAGATAATTATCAAAAATAAAATTGACTTACAACATTTAATTTTCACAACATCAACTCATAACACATAGCAAACCATCCCTCCTCCTGCCTTTACAATGGAATTTACTTACAAACTGACCGGACAATCCCATCCCTCTTTCTTCCTTTACAATGGAATTTTATAAATTTTAGGCTGAGAGTGAATTCCAAGAATACTAACCAAACAAACATCCTGTACAACCAATAGCAAACCATCCCTCCTCCTTTTAGAATGGAATTTACTTACAAAATGACCCGACAATCCCATCCCTCCTTCTTTTACAATGGAATTTATAAATTTTAGGCAGTGAGAGTGATTTCCAAGAATACTAACCAAACAAACATCCTGTACAACCAATAACACGTCGGTTAGATCCAATACGTGAAGAGACAACTGTTGACCAACCAACAAAGCGTGGTTTTATCCAACACTCGAAGAGATAACTTCTTTTCTAACACGTGAAGAGAGAATATTTATCGCTATAAATTCAGGGGATATCTCCTTCTCTGTCCTGTTCAAGTGTGTTGTGTTGCCATATGTATTCACGGAGTAATTGTAATATGGCGAAATTCAATTGGATTTTTCAGGGGACGTGTGTGCTGCAACCATCGCTCCAAACTCGCCTATTATGCCTACGATGGTGCTGTCACAGGTTTTACCTACCCCACAACTTCCAATTATGCAATAAAAAAATATGAATTGCATTACATTAACTACATGTTTATGCAAATTATGATTATGTATCTAACAGTGATTCTCTATTATTGCAATTTATGTGATTCTCTATTATTACAATTTCAGTGGGCGCGTGTGGGTACGGTTCATCTGCATCAACACTCTATGGTGGCAATGTGGCAGCGGTCAGCCCTACCTTGTATCGAAACGGTGCCGGATGTAGTGGTTGCTATCAGGCACGATACTTCAAACTTCACTTTTATCGATTTCTACCTAACGTATACTTGTCTAGGGTTGGAGTTGGGATTTATACTGCCCATGGCACCATCTGTTTTCATTTAGTTCTTTCACAAACTACAGCCATCTCATGTATTAAAGCTATTGCTAATTGCATTGCAGATAAGATGTTTGGATTCGAAACTGTGCAGCGAGTCAGGGACGAATGTGGTGGTGACAGACCTCACAACAAACGACCAGACGGATTTTGTGGTGCCCAAGAGCACATTCTCAAGCTTGGCACTCCCGCAAATGGTTCCTGAGCTTCTCAAAGCCGGCATTGTGGATATCGAATATACAAGGTAATTATCATTATCATGTATGGTTGGGTTTGACACATGTAGGTGAATATGTAAGAAATACATCATAATTATAAGATTACCTTCAATTTTTTTCCCTTCCGCAGAATCTTCTGCGACTACCCGACCAACAATCTGACGGTGAAGGTAGACGACAGCAGTTATAATCCCTACTATCTTGCTGTGCAATTCTTGTACCAAGGAGGCCAGACAGAAATTGTTGAGGTGGATGTTGCTGCGGTAATTCAACCATGCTTCATATTTATTTATTTATGGATATATTTATTCCCTTGGTTACTTTACTTTAGCTGAGTGTAGAAGATTAGGCAAATGAGTTTGGACTTGGGGGGATGATGGATATGGTGTTGCGGACTGTATTTGCTTGCAGGTGGATGGTGACAATTGGCGAGAATTGAGACGCAGAAACGGGGCAGTGTGGGACATAGGCAACCCTCCCATGGGTGCTCTTCAATTCCGAATTTTGGTGACATCTGGGTCCAATGGATATTGGATATGGGCCAAAAGGTCTGTTCTTCCTTCCCGCTAGACATCAGGAGGTTTATATGACTGTGGACTGCAGATCAATCAAACTGATCTCGGATCCACTTCGGGCTGTTACACATGTTGATGATGATGCCGCTTACTGCTTGAATAGGCTCCATTCCCTACTCTCTGCCAATAATTTCTACTTTCTCTCAATAAAGTCTAATCTCAATCACTTTTGGACTACTTCTGTTAAACAATGTGCGGTTATGGCAGACGTGATGCTTTTGTCGGTTATGTAAAGTATTTCTGCAATAAATAAAACGTCTCTTATCTCTTAAGAAGACATCTATTTTATACACATCACAAACCTTATTTGCATCCTAGTGCTTAACACCAAAACGTATAAATAATAATACTATATAAGAATTTTGAATTAGAAATTTGTATTATGTTTATAAGCAACACCCTCTTTAAAATAGGGTATTTATCACCTAGACATGTCAAACAGCTACTTTACATTAACATTTATAAAGAGGATACATGTTATATATGGAAGCATTTAATTACATACATACGTTTTGAATAGGTTTACATTAACATTTATAGAGAGGATACATGTTATATATGGAAGCATCTAATTACATAGATACGTTTTGAATAGGTTAGAACGTTTTGAGTAGGTTAGGAACACGGTTGTATCTAAAACCACCTTACTTATTAAATGGTACGCACCATTTTTTTTGGATTATATAAGAAAGTTGGTTACAATTACTATTTTTATTAATTAGTTAAAGCAAGATTTAAATTATATGGACTACTTCCAATAAAATTGCATGTTTAGTTTTTGTTGACCCAATGGGGACTACCAGTCGCTTATTGTCAGGCGTCGGTCTGACACGCACTCAAAAGATTCGGAGCACTACCTTTTCAAAGGATTCACTTCCCAAATCTTTAAACCTAAATTTGTTCAATTTGTTCTTGATAAGTTCCCAACCACATGAGCACTTACCAATCCACTACTACCATCACCTTACTTATAAACCATTTAATAATTCGATTCAAATTTTGTTATTTTTGTAAATGTGCGAACATCATTGTATTATTGAAGAGCAGTTTAAATAATACAACATGCAGAAACAGCACTCCTAGATTAGCCCGGGTTGGGCGCATCTCAACAGGATGCCGCTGCAACAAGGTGCTAAAGTTAAATAACTAGTTAACTAATATAACACCTATTGTAATAGTACGCTAACATCCCCCTTTATTACATTATTTGGGTAATGTAATAACTAATAGCTATACTAACATCCCCTTACATTATTTTGCAATACAAAGTGAGCTGCTGAAACAATTCAAATTTGACACGTCCAAGTGCCTTAGTGAAAATGTACGCAACTTGAGCATCGGTGGGAATGTCTTTGAAGCTGAATTCGGTGCTTTGGAACTTCCTCTCGAATGAAATGACATTGTGTGTCAATGTGCTTTGTTTTTTCATGATGGATTGGATTCTTGACGAGGTTCAGAACACCCTGATTGTCGCAAAACAAGTGTATTGGAGATTTTGATGGATGGCCCATACTTGTTAGAATGCGACGTAACCATATCACTTCGCACACAGCTTCACGTGCGGCGCGATATTCTGCCTCTGTTGAAGAAATAGCAACCACCTGTTGCTTCTTGCTGTGCCAAGAGACGGGACCGGATCCCAGATGAAAAATGTATCCAGAAGTTGACTTGCGATCATCAAATGATCCGGCATAGTCGGAGTCCGTGTATCCTTGCAAGAAGAATTTGTTGTTCCTCTTGTATTCTAGGCCATATTCTATAGTACCACGGACATAGTGAAGAACACGTTTTTTTGCTTTCCAATGAGTAATCTTAGGCTCCTGCATGAACCTCGAAAGATAGTTTACGAGCAAATACGAGATCCGGCCTAGTATTGGTCGGATATATGAGACTCCCAATCAGCTGTCGATAGAGAGTGCCATCTACACAGGGTGAGTCATCATGTCGCGATAACCGAAGTCCATTCTCCATAGGAGTTGCCATTGGCTTGCGGTCGGTCATGCGATATTTATCGAGCAATGTCTTGGCATACTTTTTACGAGACACTTTGATGGTGTGCTCCTTACGGCTGAATTCCGGACCAAGACGGTAATGGAGAAGTCCAAGATCTGTCATCTCAAAAGATTTGCACAAGTTTCTTTTGACGGTAGAGATCAAATCTTCGAACTCCCTGTAATGAGCGAGATCATCCACATAGAGTACAAGCAACACTATCTCGAGAACCACTGTTTCTTGAAATAGAGGTTTGCATCGACGGACATCTCTTAAATCCATGCTTGCATTAGGTGATTGTCCATTTTTATATACCAAGCTCGAGGAGCTTGTTTCGGACCATACAAGGATTTAACCAATTTGCAAACTTTCTGCTTGTTGGCCTTCCACTTCAAATCCTTGAGGTGAGTCATATAGACTTCTTCTTGGAGATCACCATTAAGAAAGGCACTTTTGACATCCATTTGGTGAACTTTCCACCCATATTGTCCTGCCATAGCACACATAACCCGAATTGTGGTCATCCGAGCGGTAGGTGCAAAAGTTTCTTCATAGTCGATGCCTTCCTTTTGAGCATAGCCCTTTGCAACAAGACGGGCTTTATGCTTATCAATTGTTCCATCTGCCTTGTACTTGACTTTGTATACCCATTTGCAGCCAATAGGTTTCTTTCCATGAGGCAGATCAACAAGCTTCCAAGTTTTATTCTTCATCGAGAGACTCATACTACTGTATCCATAGCGGCCTTCCACTGAGGCTCACTAAGAGCATCTTGCAGCGATGCGGGTCCAAGACTATCTATGGTAGACATGAATGCCCTGTCATCATCAATATCCATATCCTCAACTTCTCTACTTGGAGTCAGAGAAAGTTCCTCAAAAGATTGACAAAGATCATCAACCTCACCAGTTTCTCTGGCTTCTCTTTCTGTTGAGCCATACTGCGTGTACGAGGTCTATCCAAATTCAAATTGGGAGGAGTGGATAAATTTGCATCTCCGATTGTATTTGTACACCATTTAGGATTACGCTCGGTGGTGGTGAAGAAGATGTAGAAGGACCTCACTGTCTGTGTTGTCGAAGGAATCTCCTCTTCCTTTGGTTCCACAATATCCTGGTGTATTGTAGATGTGCTCTGTGATGTGAAAGCTTCATCAAAGACAACATCTCTGCTTGATATGAATTTTCTTGGTCAAAGGATCTATCAACCGATATCCTTTAGAGTGCTCGAGAATATCCAAGAAAAATACATCTCGGTGTTTTCTCATCTAGCTTCTTCCTTTTTTCTTTCGGTATGTGCATGAAAGCTTGACACCCGAAAATACGTAGATGAGATATGGAGGGTTTTCGACCACTCCATGCTTCTGTGGAGTCATTCCTTTTAGGGCCTTTGTGGGTGCCCTATTCAAAAGATACAACTGCGGTGGTGACGGCTTACGCCCAATATTGTTGCCCAAGAGTTGCACCAGTGAGCATACAACGAACCATTTCCATGATAGAACGGTTCCTTCTCTCAGCAACTCCATTCTGCTGAGGAGTATAGGCGGTTGTTAGCTGTCTCTTGATCCCATGTTTATCTAGGAATGCGAGAAAATTCATTAGAGGTAAACTCTCCCCCTCGATGCGAGCGGAGGGTTTTAATAGAAGCCCACGACTCCTTCTCAACGGATTTCTTGAGCTGTTGGAAGAATGCGAAAGCTTGATTTCGGTTTGAGAAAGAAAACCCACATCTTTCGTGAGTAGTCATCTACGAATAGCTGAAAGTACCTCTTCCCTCCACAACTTGTTGGGTGTGAAAGGACCGCATAGATCGGTGTGAATTAGCTCCGGAGGTTTTCGTGCTCTTGTAGAGCTCTTCTCAAATGGTACTCTATCTTTGCTTTCTGCCAAGCGGTCGAAGCACTGCGGCAATGTGGCGAGAAAGGGAAGGAAGACCCTTTACCATCTCATACTTGCTTGAGCTCAAGTAAGTAGCCAGAACTAAGATGCCCATATCTCTTGTGCCATAGGGAAGTTGCCTCCTTGGTAGAGACAGTCATGGCAACATGTGGAATAGAGATAGCATCTAGTGCAAATAAGCCATGCTTATATGAAGCTGTTGCAATCTGCTTACCCTTCCTGGTAATTGTACAACACTTCTTTCCATTCTCAACACGAAAGTTGACAACCATATTTATGTCCAGGATTTGTGTCACTGACAACAAATTGTTGGCCAATCCCGGAACATAGAGGACCTTGTCAATCGACACTTGCCATCGGGAAGAGTGGCTGACCTGTACCCTCTCCACTGAACCACTGTAGGTTTTATCATCGGCAATGGTGACGGGTTTGCCCTCCTTGGCCACAAATGATTCAAACCACGATCCGTCGCCGAGTCATATGTTTACTAGCTCCGAGAATCGACATACCAAATAGGATCCCTCCGAGTGGAATCTGTGGTAGTCATGAGCACCTTGTGTGCCCATTCGAGAATACGAGTCGGATTCTTCCACGGCAACATTCGCACTGGGGTTGCTTGTTTTTATTTTGTGGTTTGTTTTGGCCTTTTTGCTTGTTCTTATGCCAACACTTGTTGGTGTCATGGTTGTCTTTCTCACGGATCTTGCACCACCTCTTCTTCTGATGAGGTTGCTTGCCTTTTCCTTTCGTATCTGTTGAGAATTTCCTCCTTTCCGAAAGTTGCCTCCTTTTTGCCCATTACCTTTCTTCCTAGAACCACCGTCTGTTGGTGTATAGGGCTGTATTGGAAGAATCATCCTTGTGAAGTTGGCGTGCCTCCTGTTGTTGAAGCAGATTGACCAACTCGATGTAGGTAATTTGTCGTTGGGACACCTGGATGGAGGTTATCAACATGTCAAATGAAGAAGGTAAAGCTCTCATCACAAGTGAAATGAGAAGCTTTTCATCCACGAGTATCTCCTAGAGAACTCAATTTCTCTTTCAACTCGGACACTCTGCACGAGAAAGAGTTCAAGCTGTTTCACCACTGTCTCAAACTCGGGTTATGAAGTTGTTGTTGAAGATGAAGAATGGTGGATTCATTCTTCCCCTCATAGATGGTTCTAAGGGCATCCCATGCCTCTTTACCACTTGCTTTATCGGCTATATGAGGTTGCACTTCATCGGAAGCTTGACAAACAAAATGAGCACCTTTGCTCTCTTGTCTTTCTTGTCAAAAGCAATCTGATCTGTTGAAGGACCTGTGGATCCTGCTTGTTGGTGAAGGCCTTGTTGCTACTCCGGTAACAATATCCCACAAATCTTCCATTTGGAGAATAGCCTTCATCTTATGTTTCCATGGTGTATAATTTGGACCTTTCAATAAGCGATGCGGATCGGTCATCAATTTTGCAACGGCGGCCATAGTGAAGGTTCCTTATATCACCAAATTGGTCCCCCTTTCGATATACCTTTTGCTAGGCCAATATACCGTACAAAATACCCGCCCTTACGTGAGGGAAACTATAGGTATTTAGAAAGATCAACAAAAATCACCCGCCCTTACGTGAGGGAGACTATAGGTGAATTTTAGAGATCATACGATACGTGGAACATAAGCGGTGCTGAAAGGGAATCGCCTTGTTGATGGCACCTACCATAGAAGATTCTTCTCATGCGTGGGGCGTAACTTCCCCTAAACACTATGAAGAATACTTCGTCAGGATTTACGCCTAAACACAAGTGCGATAAAGGGTAGTGGATGGAGTAAAAAATGCAAAAAATGGCGTACTTATTCCTCCCAGACGATTTATAGAGAACAAGCTCGGACGTCGTTATAGCGGCTATATTAGGCGGCGGATACGGTAGCCAAATCACGACGGCTTTACACGTAAGTGCTGGCCGAGGTATCGCAAATACCGAGCAGTTGCGGTGCAAATAAATTGCACTGAGATGGGTTTTATATTCCGGGGACTTTAGGGAGTGTTTGATTTTAATTTTTAATGTTATAGTGCAAAAATGAAATATGCAACATACAACAAAAAAAATGCCCACTAGAATAACCCACTAGGTGTCGGTCCACAGCCGAAAATGCACCTTTTACAATGCCAAATTGCTATTTTTCATAAAAAATTACTCTCAATCCCCCTTTGATTTTTTTGAAAAAAATCCCCCCTTAAAAGGCTTTCTTTAACAAAGCATTTTTATAATTATTATCAATTTTAAAATTAAAATAAAAAATTTTAATTTCTATAGTTTTAAACTTTTAGAAAAAATAAATTAAAATTAAATTTAATTTATTAAAGTTTAAAAACTATATTAAAAAAAATTAAAATTAAAAATTTTAATTAAAAATAATAATAATAAAAAATAACTTTAAAAAAAAAATTATACCTTGGGGGAGTCGGCGGGATTCGAACCCCAGGCACTGTAGGCTCCCTGAGGCCTTACCGCACGGCTCACGACCACGTGAGCCAGCGGGCTGATCCGAAAAGATCAGCAAGTCACCTCCCTTTTCAACACCCTCTGCAGCAGCCTCCGGCTCGGCTTCCTCTCTGCAAGTCGCAGCGAGAGATTGTTTTTTTTTTTTTCTCTCGGCCCGGGGGGCTTGCGTCTAACCGCCCTTTTCCGCTCTCTGCCCGTTGTTTTTTTTTTTTTTTTTTTTTTAATTCCAGGGCCAGCCCCGCGCGCAGGGATTCGGGCTAGAGGGCCCTCGGCTTCTCTGCGCAATCACGGGGGTCTGCGCGGACTGCGTCTCCCGGGGGGCGCAACCGTGCGATCCCGCGAGGGGGTTTGCGCGGACGGGCGCAAACACTGCGTCTCGCGGACGCGATCCCGCGAGGGGGGGGGGGGTTTATACCCCCTCCGATTTCCCGCGCGGGCGGGAATTTGAATTCCCGCTCCGCGGGCGGGCCGGGGGGGGGGCGCCTCCTCGGGGTTCCCGCGCGGGCGGGAATTTTAAATTCCCGCTCCGCGGGCCGGGGGGGGGGGCGCCTCCTCGGGGAGCGCGCGCGCGCAGATTGCGCGTCGCGCGTGGGTGGGGGGCGGGCCGGGGGCGCCTCCTCGGGGTTCCCGCGCGGGCGGGAATTTTAAATTCCCGCTCCGCGGGCCGGGGGGCGGGGCGGTGGGGAGGGGGCGGGGCCACCTCGGGGGCGCGCGCGTCCGGTGACGCGTGGCGCGACCTCCCTCCAACGCGCAACGTGCTTCCCTTGCGGCTGCGCGGGGGTTCTCCCCTCCTCGACTGCCGCGCTCGGCTCCTCTGTCGTGCGTCCAGTGCTCGATCGTCACGGGGCTGGACGCGCGTTCGGCTCCTCCCCGCTCTGCGCGAGGTCCTGGACGTCCCTTTTTTTTTTTTTTTTTTTTTAAAACGCACGGACTGCGAGAAAAAAAACTCGTCCGAATCAAAAAATCGCGCTCTGCTCCTCACCTCGCCCCTGGCTCTGGTACCATGTAAATGTGCGAACATCATTGTATTATTGAAGAGCAGTTTAAATAATACAACATGCAGAAACAGCACTCCTGGATTAGCCCGGGTTGGGCGCATCTCAACAGGATGCCGCTGCAACAAGGTGCTAAAGTTAAATAACTAGTTAACTAATATAACACCTATTGTAATAGTATGCTAACAATTTTTTCCTTATATTATTTAATGTCTTAGTCATTTATTTGATTACTTTTAACAACAAAATCTCTTATATTATTTTATTTATTATAATTATATATTTACTTATTAACACACTTATTTTTAAATTCAAACTTAATTAATCTATCAAAAGCTTGTATATATATTTATTTTTTAAGCTTATAATAATATAAGGGTTTTATTTTTACAATAATTATTATAAATAAAGAGAAGTTATCTGCATATTCTCTGCATGTTCTCTGCAACGCTGTTCCCTGCATGTTCTGCCTCAAGCATCCTACATCTTGCATGTCAATCATCTTGAAGCTGGTTTGATCTGAGTTCACCTCTTGCATTTCTGCCACCTAGGGCGGTAGTCCGCCCTCTTCTAATGGCCACCAACGCTCCCTCTCCCACCTCCCTTGAGCTTACAGTGGTTGGCGATCATAATGGCACCCAACAAGCATCCCAGGAAGTTCCTGCTCAAGGTCGAACTCCAGGTAAAAATTATCGGCCCACTGCTTGTATTCCTGTGAATGAATTTGTGGATTCCTATCACTGGTTTGAGAATCATACCCTCATAGGTTATTTTTTGGGTAGAATCCCTAATGACACTCTGTTGCGGTCTTGGGTAAGTCAAGTTTGGCATCCTCATGGTGTTAAGATTGATTCTGTGTCCAATCTCACCAAAGGGTATTTCCTTTTCCAATTTTTTGATCCTGCTCATGCTCAGAAGGTGCTCAATCGGGGTCCTTGGACTGTTCGAAACTCTTTGTTAATTTTGCAAGCCTATAACAGAGATTTTTCTATTGCTGAGGAGGGAGCCTCAGATGTTCCAGTTTGGATTGAATTTCTTGGCCTTCCCATTCCTTTATGGAAGCATCTACGTACCCTAGCGGAGAATATAGGCACCTTTGTTTGTTTTGAGCCTGACAAGTGGTTTAAGGCCCGTCCCACCAAGCGAGTATGTGTCAAGGTTGATCTTACCCAAGATCTTGATGAAGAGATCGATATTCATATTGGGGATAATACTTTTACTCAGAGGATTGTGTACATAAATCTCCCAAATACCTGCTATAGGTGCCAATCCTCTCAGCATAAAATTCGTGCATGCCCGCTTATGGCTGGAAAGTTCTCGAATAAATCTGCTTCTCCCTCTGTCGATCCATCTACCTCTGCAACCTTGGGTAACCCTGGCACTTTTGGTACCAGTGGTGATGCGGACTGGCATGTGGTTTCTAATCATCGCAATCGTCATCCCCCGCAACAATCCCAACAACAATGCCCACAGCCGCCCCCTCCACAACCCCATCAGCAACCCCAACAGCCACCCCATCCACAACCCCGTCCACAACCCCAACAGCCACCCCATCCACAACCCCATCAACAGCCATCTACTCCTCTGCCTTCTCATTCTGATGATGTTTCTACTCAGCAGGCTTTTGTTGGTACCACTGTTCTTTCTCCCACAGTTGAGGGTCGCTCCTTTGCTTCCATTGTCTCTTCTTCACCCCTGCAATGATCAGCAGAGGAGTTTAATAGTGCTAAAATTCGGCGGTCCCGTAGTTCGAGAAGACGTTTTCTTGATGATCCCTCAGAGAAACGATGTCTGATTGATGGGCCTCTGCAGGTTGCTATTTTTGATGATGATAATCCTTTTGAGTCCCTCAAAGCATTGGGGGATTCATCAGTACTCATGAAATGAAATTTTTTTCTTGGAATGTCCGAGGGCTGACGGACCCAGTCCGAAAATATATGGTCCGAGATGTGATTGATAATGCTGCTCATATTTATGGTACATTTGACTTTGTCTGTTTGCAAGAAGTCAAGATCAATGATTTCCTGTTAGATTGTACTTGCACTTTTATTTGGCCGCGTGGTCCTTTTTTTTACACAAATCATGAACCTGGAAAAGGTGGTGCTGTAGTTTTCATTTCCCCCAATTGGCACTCGCAGGTGGTGTCTTGGGGTGTTGACCCTTCTAATCAAGTTGTTTGGGTGCTGCTGGAATTGGATGGGAAACCATTTGGCATTATTAATGTTTATGCCTCTAATAATGCTTCAGAGCGATGTGCTTTATGGCGGTGGCTTGCTTTCTCTCTACCTTTTGCTACTTGGGTTCTGTGTGGGGATTTTAATATGGTGGAAAAACCATCTGATAAGCTGAGTCGAGCCCCTATGCGTTGGTGTGTCGGAGAACGAGAGGCTTGGTATTTTATGAAAAGTAAACTTAGCCTGTATGATCCTAACTTTGGGTGTTCTCCAGAAGCTTTCTCCAATTCTCAATGGTATACTTGGTCTAATTTTTAGGTTGATGATGCTAGGGTGTTGAAAAGGTTGGATCGTGCCATGCTTTCAGAGAGTTCTAGCTTTCACTTTACCCGACTTTCTCTTGGTCACCCCTTTGTCATGACCCTGCCAGCTACCACTCTTTCTGATCATGCTCCAATTTTATTTGATATCACCCAAGCTCAAGCTCCTGCTAGGTTTTTTTCCTCTCAGTTCTATTTTAATACTTCCTTTCTGCAGCATGCCTCCATGAAAGCTCATATCCATAGAATCTGGAATGTTGTTCCTCGACCCTCTGGTGCGGTAGGCTGGATTCAGTGGTGGAATGCTGCTATCTCCCGTACTACTTTTGTTCTTCGCATCCTTGGTAAGGATGTGGCTAAACGAAGGAGGAAAGCTAATTCAGTTTTAAAGGATGAGTTAATCAAAGCTACTCTCCGTCTGCAAGCTAATCCTTTCAACTCTGCATACCAGGCACATGTTGCTGCTCTTCGACATGAAATTCATAAGGCAGAGTTGTATGAAGCTAGAGGTGCTCAACTCAGAGCACGAATGCATTGGCTTGCAATTGGTGATAAGGTTTCTAAGGAGTTCTTCAAGCGCCTCCGACCCCCTATTCATTCCACACAGTTTCAAGCCATTCAGTCTGAGGGAATCAGGTTCACTAATTTACCTGATATAATTCGTACTTTTGTGTTACACTATCAACAAGTTTTTGCTTCTCAGCCTCTTACCTCTGCTCGGCAAAAAGCTCTTGATGATTGTTGTGCAGTTGTTCCTCAGAAGCTCTCTCTGGCTCATCGAGATTGTTGTGATGCACCTTTAACCTTGGAAGATTTGAGGAATGCCCTGTCTCAAATGGCTAATGATAAGGCTCCTGGTATTGATGGTTTCCCCTGTGAATTTTATAAAGAATTTTGGGATATGCTTGGTTCTGATCTGTTACATGTCTATAAAGAAGCTATGATATCTGGGTCTTTAGGACACCTCATCAATAAAGGAAATATCAAATTTATCCCCAAGCCTGGAGACCCAGAACTTATTACCAACTGGCGCCCTATTACCTTACTGAATGTAAGTTACAAGATCATTGCTAAGGCTTTAGCCTTAAAACTTCAACCTATTTTACCTCTTATCATCCGACCAGAGCAAACAGGGTTTGTCAAGGGTAGGTATATCTTGGACAATGTGCTTGCTATCTGGGAAGGCATGGAATGGGCTAGCACTTACGGACCAGGATACTCTGTTTATCAAACTAGACTTTGAAAAAGCCTATGATCGTATTGAATGGAATTTCATTATTTCCCTCCTCCAAGCTCTTGGCTTTGGTCCCTATTTTGTGCAATCTATTAAAATGTTATTCTGTGATGCTTCTGCAGTCCTCACGATGAATGGCCAACACTCTGCTAGTATTCAGTTGGCTCGCTCTGTCCGACAGGGTTGCCCATTAGCCCCTTCCCTGTTTATTCTAGCTGTTGAAGCATTTGGCTACCTTTTAGCCCATAAAACTTCACAAGGAATTATTAAAGGTATTTCTTTACCTGGTTCTTCTATTCAAATGGTGAATGGCCATTTTGCTGATGATTCTTTTTTGACATTACATGAAGATGAGCAGTCAGTAACTGCAGCTTTACAATGCCTTGAGACTTTCTGTTTAGCATCTGGTTCTAAAATTCAGTGGAAGAAAACATCTTGTTATAGACAAGCTCAAACGCCACTTCTTGAGTGGTTAGCTTCTTACTCTTGGCATTGGATTCAACCAGGAGAATTATTCAAATTCTTGGGTATTCCTTTTGCCTTCCAGGCTTCTCCTGCTCAACTTTGGAATATGGTTGTCCAAAAAATTGAGAAGAAGTTGGGCTACTGGTCTACTAAAAAGCTTTCCTTGGCTGGTAAGTTTCAAGTTTGCTCTAAGGTGCTAGCTTCTACACATGTATATTACTCTTCTTGTTGGGTCCCATCTAAAAATTGTTACCAGAAGCTGGACAAGCTCTTGCGGGATTTTCTTTGGGCTTCAAATAAACAAAAATAGGGGTTTCATAGAGTGGCATGGAATGTTTGTTGTCTTCCTAAAAAGGCAGGGGGTCTGGGTTTATTTAACTGTCATTTTTAGGGGTTTGCTTTATGTGCTAAATGGATTGTTAGGGCACTTCAGGGTGATGAAGCTTGGAAAGTTCTTGTACGACACTGCATCTCTTCTGGCCTACCCTTTGGGAGGAAAGGGTGGCGGGGCCTGACCTTACAAACCATATTGACATCTCCAGCCCCATTTAAAATTACAGGTTCTTTTGTGATGCAAAGTATTTGGAAGGCATGGGAAGCATTCAAACCCAGGCTCCAATGGCAGGGTAAAGATAAATCTATCGGAGCTTCTATCTCCACTCTAAGTCCTTGGTGGTCTCCTGTAGTCACTTCAGAGGGCCTACCTTTGGCTCAAGTTCAATGGGTTAGAGCATTACGCTTCTTCAAAAAAGGTATTGCAACATTTTCAGATTTCTTTGATGCTCATACCAAGCATTGGTATTCTTGGGATCAGTTTTGCCAGAAGTTTGGTCTTAAGCCAGATGATCGAGCAACTTTTGATGTGGTTATCGACAACACTCCTTTCTCTATTTGGCTACATTTTGGTAAGAACTTTCCACAGCATTGGTCATCTGATTGGTGTTGGTCTAATCATACTCCTTTGGTGAAATATAAACCTTCTTTAGGGTATCATATGTTGTCCCCTAATGCTCCTCTGGTTGATACTTTAAACCACCGTTGGGATCTAGTTTCTTCTCAATCTAGATGGAGCCTTCGCTTTTCTGTGGTTTGGCAGTCCTATCTTGAACCTAAGCATTGTTTTTTTGCCTGGAGTTTCTTACATCAAGGTCTTCCCCTTGGTCATAGGTTACAATATATGGGGGTTGCTAATCCTGTTTGTGCTTTTTGTAGAGGTCCTGACAATTTTGTTCATGTGTTTTGGGCTTGTCAAACAGCCAAAAATGCTTGGGATTGGGTTCTTTCTTTTTTCAATTCCTTTTTATTGGAGCAATGTTCTTGGGTTAATGCACTACTTGGGGATCCCCTAGATTTTTCTCTTCCCCTAAATGAAGTTTGGCATATTTTTTGTCTTAATATTTTATACCATCTCTGGAAAACAAGAAATAATATTATCTTTGGGAGACAGGAGGCTTCTACCTCTTTCTCTATTGCTGCTCGATATGCTCTCTTCTATGATTGCTGGTTACAGATCCTTACTCAGGTGGAGAAAGTTTAGGTGGAGCTGCAATATCTTAGATCACTTCTGGATCATTGGGCTAATGCACCTTGCTCTGTTAGCCGGCTTCCTTTTGATAAACATGTGTCCAGAACTCGTGGATTCTCTCACACAGGCTCACCTTCAGCTCGTTCTCACAGTGGTCGCAGAGATCATTTATCTGCTCCAACTTCTTAGCATCATTGGTCTCCACTGCAGTCCAATTTCGCACCTCTAGTGGATGGGATGTTCGCTTGATTCCAATTGCACCAGTGGCTGCATACACTTGTCTCTGTTTTGTCTTCTTTTCTTTACTCAGTTCTGATGTAATATTGGCTTTTTGAGTTGATCCATGTGATCCTGTAATTTTTTGGGTGTGTGCCACGGGGTGTGTTAATTCCACCCAACCTTTTTGTATGAAAGTGATTATTTCCAATTAATATAAGGTCCTTTCATTCAAAAAAAAAAAATTTATTATTATTATAACAAAATTTAACTATTGTTATAAGATATGTTATATTTATATATAATGATAACATTAATATATGTTTTAAATTTTTATTTAAATATAATTTTTTTAATTAAATATATATAAAGGTAAAATCAATTTCAATTTTCATAAATTTAAACATGTTATTTATTTATATAAACCTATAGATGTAGAATAAAATGACAAATATGTCATTTTTAATAGTTATATATTTTGTACATTTTATTATTAAATGCTTATAATATATATATTTTATTTGGTTAGTGTGATAAACCCCTACCACCAATGCACATGGTTGAGCAGTCTCCTCCCAACCATGATTCTTGCTTATCAATAGGGGATTTAACACACACCCACCACACACACCTCCTCATACACTAATAAAAAATATGTTTATTAATGAAAAGACAATGACATAACATATATAAGATATAAAAATATAAAATTCTCCTTGTGGAGTGGAAGTAGGTTTGTTCGAGGAAGAGCAAGGGTAGATTAGGCCTTAAGAAATTAAAACAAATGAATTTGGCCCTTATTGCAAAATAAGGTTGAAATATTTTCAAAATGGATGAAGGATGGGTAGATATTTTAACAACTAAATATCTTAGAAAGTATGTTAATTTTCTTGATATTTAGACCAATCTAAAGAACTTTATTTTTTTGAAACATCTTCTTGATTCCAGTTTTATTATAAAAAATGGCTTGATATGGAATATCGGTGATGGTACAAAAGTGAAATTTTGGGAAAATAGTTGGATATATAATGAGCCTTTAATTTGAGACAAAATTCTAAACTCATTAGAGCCCTTTACTGAACAATTCTATGGATCTAGAGTTGCCAAAATTCTTGATTTAAGGGATGGAAAAAGGGAATGGAAGATTATATCTCTTGTAAAGTCCTCCTCAGGCAAATTTATCCTCTAAGTTCTTTATCCAAAATTCTCAAAATTCTTTATCCGATGATGTGGGGGAGTTGGAGGAAGTGGGTTGTGTAAAACTCCTAGGAAAAGGGAGGTCCTAGGTTCAAATCCCTCCCCCTCACATGCATGCGGATATGTAACTCTAGGGTGTGTTAATCCCACCCACTTAATCATCAAAAAAAATTCTCAAAATTCATCTTCTAAATCCTAATATATTAGTTGATTCCCCTATTTGAACAGTGGATAATAAGGGCCTTTTCTAGGTTAAATATTCTTGCTTCCTTCAGTATTATGAGGAAGAGGATTAGTTTCCATCCAATAAGATATGGTTCAAAAACCTCATACCTAAAGTTATTTTCTTCTTTTGGCTAGCTACCTAGAACAAAATCCTTACTATCAAAAACCTTCACAAAAGAAGAGGCTTGTCTTTGGATGGCGAATATTGTCCTCTTAATACAAAAAAGGATGGCTTGTTTATTTATTTAAATATAATTTCCTTTCATTAAATATATAGAGGTAAAATCAATTTCAATTTCCATAAATTTAAACATGTTATTTATTTATATAAACCTATACATGTAGAATAAAATGACAAATATGCCATTTTTAATAGTTACATATTTTTTACATTTTATTATTAAATTCTTATAATATCTGGTTAGTGTGATAAACCCCTGCCACCAATGCACAGGGTTGAGCAATCTCCTCCCAACCATGATCCCTTATAAACAAGAGAGCTATTCTTATTAATAGGGAATTTTACACACACCCACCACACACACCTCTTCATACACTCTACCCACACTGCAGTGTGAAACTTGTAATAAAAAATATACTTACTAATGAAAAGATAAAGGCATAACATATATAAGATATAAAAACACAAAATTTACCTTGTGGATTGGAAGTAGGTTTTTTCGAGGAAGACAAGGGTAGATTAGGCCTCAAGAAATTAAAAAAAATGAATTTGGCCCTTGTTGCAAAATATGGTTGAAAGTTTTTCAAAATGGATGAAGGATGGGTAGAGATTTTAAAAACTAAATATCATGGAAAATATGATAATTTTCTTGATATTCAAACCAATGTAAAGAGCTTTATTTTTTTTGAAACATCTTGATTCTAGGTATATTATTAAAAAAGGCTTGAGATGGAAGATCGGTGATGGTAGGAAAGTTTGTCCAAAATAATAATGAATAAGAATAGTTTGTCCAAAATATAATTTTAGTAAAAGAAGAATCAAATAAGTCTAATATGAGAAAATTATTTTAAGAAAAAATGTTACAAAATTATAAGATGGAAAAAAGAGAATATTTCAATCAATGGTTTCTTCTCACAAAATATGAAGTTCAAATATCAATGATGGTATTGAATATAGTTCAATTTGGAATAGACATCAAAGGTCATGCTTACACCCATAAATTTAGTTAAAGATATCCATTTAAAAAAGTCATTACTACCTTTTGATATGGTTTTCACAGATGTAGCTATAACCTTAAAAGCTAAAAACTTCATCTTTAATTTCTATATATCCTTAAAAGAAATACAAATACATTCTTAAAAATATTTTTATAAGCATCCTTGGTAACATTATAAAGTGTTACGCATATATCGTATTTTTATTTGTAGTTATAACCTTAAAAGCTAAAAATTTCATCTTTAATTTCTAGATAACCTCAAAAGAAATATAAATACATTCTTAAAAATACTTTTATAAACATCCTTAATAACATCATAAAGTGTTACAAATATCTCATATTTTTCTTTATCAATGAGTGACCTATGTGTATTATAATTATACTAGCTTAACGATATTGAAGGATAAAGAGAAAACACAATCACCTAAAAAAAGATGTTAACCCATAAAGAAAAACAAGGATTTACAGTATATTTAAAATGTCTATGTACTAAATACAAAAATATAATTTCTATATTAAAATGAAGGAAATTCCACCATAATTTCATTGATCTTAAGATAAAATTAGTTCAAAGTACTTGACTAACATGCATCATAAAATCATCAACTGACATTAGCTCAATTAGTTATATATTTCAACTTTCAAAGAGTATACCTAAGTTCAAATTGTAGACACCAAAACAGCACCAATCCGATTATGTGACTGCAAACACTGATCGCTTTGACAAACACAGCCCCCAGGGCAGCCCTCAGAGGTCAAACAGTGGTCCTAACCACTTTCATAGCAATTTTGTAAGGTCAAGAGGCAATTTGGCACATTTAGACACTTTGCTCAATATTCGTCTCACCCAGGGACGAATTCAAAATGGAATCCGTCTCACCCAGGGACGAATTCTGAATTCGTCCCTGGGTGGGACGAATTCCAGGTTTAACGGGCAAAAAGAAGAATGGCGCCAAGTGGCAGCCCAGGACAGTCAGTTGATGACTCCTGCCTCGCACGCGTGTGTGGGTGGACAGATAGGCCGTTAGAGGACTGTCACAAGGGCAATTATGAAAGCCCAAGTCATGGAGGACTCCCCTCCCTCATGGGAAGACATGACTGCCACATGGCACCTATGACCAACACATGGCGCTTATGCTTCCCTCTCAAAAGAGACCCCATGGGTCTATAAAAGGTGGGACTTTTCTCACCCAAAAGGACAGATTGGAGGCGATTTCAAGCAACGAAGTGCTGTCCGATTGATTACCCACTTGCATCCTTTTGATTCACCTTCTCACATCCACTAATCTCTTTTGCAAGGGAGGTTATTGGGTGGCTTTTGGAAGCGTGGATCCAACCCAAATCCAACATTTGACCACCTTACACCACCAATTTGCAGACATCCCAATCCTAAGAGGTTTTGGGCCCATCCCTAGTGGATTGGCGCCAAGATCAAGTGCCAACGGTGGGAGGCCCACTTGGGCACCCCCGCACTTTCTAAGTTTTATTCCAAAAGCATTCTAGATTATTGTTTCAGGTTGCATCTCATGTTATTCTGTTTGGTTAACTCATAGCTTCAATTTCATAACATTTTGATCAGATTTTATCATGCCTTTTGTCGCTTTGTTGTCCTACTAACTTGCAGGTGGCGATATCGAATTCTCGAGGATAGAGGCCAAATTGGGAGAATCCGACCATCTGGGTCGTCCCAAAATGGCCCCAATTACATAACCCCTCTGTTTTTAGGTGTTTTGGAGGTCTCGGGATTCGACATTGGAGCAGTATCACTTCGGCTTTTCCAACACAGTAGAATTCGTCCCACCCAGGGACGAATTGCAGTCGAAATTCGTCCTGCCCAGGGACGAATTCTAGTGAAGGCAGATTGGCAAACTGTTTCAATGGCAATGGCCCTCTGGTGATGTCTTCTGTCTTCTGTCAGGTTTTCGGGTCATTTGGAGTCATTTTATCATCGATTTGGATAATTGTTTACATGCATCTTTTGGCGATTTTAGAGAACAAACACTTCTTATTTGCAATAGGTGCTACGACATCTTCGTTGTTTCTTTGTTCACGGGAGGAGCAGCAGAGGTCAAGGACTCATCAACATCAGCGGCGGCATCATCTTGGCCCGCCCATTTCAAGTGTGGGCACGCGGAAAGAGGAACCTTAAGTCTCGATTGTAATCAAATTCTTTTAACGCTCCTAGCCCCTGAAAAGGGAGGAGGCATATTTGTAACAGAGATCAAGAGAGTTTAATGAAAGGGCTATGTTTTCTCCATTTGCTTGTATCTCATTTCAATGCGTCTCTTTCATTTCATGCATTCTACATTTCTAGGACTTAAGCGTATTTGATTTTGAATGCATCGCAATTAGTGTTTCCTTCGCCCGGAATCTCGTGCTTTCAGTGGCGATCACGGTGGGACCCTGTTCCCTGGTTTTTAAGATCACAGAAACTGATTAAATTTTTGTGTTTTGTGCTTGACAGGTACATTTTTTTGTTGCAGACTGTTATTCGTCTCTGACTGTGACGAATTCTTTACTGTAATTCGTCTGACCCTGAGACGAATTCAAATTCGTCTCTGGCAGGGACGAATTCTGTTCTGAAATTCGTCTCACAGAGGGACGAATTCCTGCCTGTAGATTTTCAGAGCAAAATTTCAGAAGCAACCGGTCCAGCAGAGAAGAGGTAGGGATTTTTATAATCTCTGTTAAATTTTCTGTTTCTGTTTCTGTTTCTTTGATTGTTTTCATTTTATCCTGCATTGCTTAGGGAAAGTCATTTATGCTTGTTTCATTTTCGTTAAATAAAATGAATCCCACACACTTCACGTAATAACTTTAAACCAAGGAGCTGGTCGTAAGACCCCAGCCCTTGAGCAAGACCAACGGTGGGTTCATCACCACCTTGGCTTAGCTTTGCATCCATTTCCCCGATTGTCACTGTTGTTAGGCGTAAATCCTGACGAAATCTGACCGAGTGTCGCTGGGGTGATTCCCATGCGCGCGAGGATAAGTCTTCTATGGTAGGTGTCATTAACAGGACAATCCCCCTTCCGTACCGCCTACGTACCATGTACCTTCTGCTCTCACGTACCTATAGTCTCCCTCTCGTAAGGGCGGGTATATAGAGAGGTTGGTATATCGGTCTGGTTGGTATATTGAAGGGGCGACCATTTTGGGAGTTATATGAGCCTTCATTATGCATTTAAACGTTCTTCAAAAACATTCAAAAACAAAACAAAACATCAAAATGCACTAAACCAGTTTAGGACACACCATTAATCCTTAAAAGAGATAATCACTGTTTGTGTATGTGTGTGTTCATTTCTGCTTAGTGTAAACAAAAAGAAAAATCATCATAAACAAAAGATAAAAATCTACGCATTTTGTCATTTTCTCCAAAAGCTCCAAGGATTCCCGTAATCGCTTGGTCACTCCAAAATGCCCCAAAGGTGTCCATGAACCCTTTGGTCAACCCAAAAGCACCCCAAATGTGCCCATAAGTGATGCGGGAGCATCCAACAAAATTTAGGAAATCTTATATTTTTCCCTAAATTTTAGTGCATCTTGTCGGGGCCATAACTTCTCAACCGTAGCTCCGATTGACTTGAAATTTTACAGGGAGTTAGTTGGGATAATTTTAAACAAATATGATTCCCTAGAATCCTATTTGCCCAGAAAATTCAGTTTTCGGGGCCAAATTCCATCATCTAGTGCCCCGAAATTAGGTTCTAAAATTGCGTGCCCAATTTTTTACACTTTTTGAGTTGTTCGGATGTCAATATCTCCTAATGTATTTAGAGTTAGGACTTGAAACTTCATTTTTATCTTATCTACTATAATAGGGATGCACACACCAATTTTGGGCCCCATCTGACTCATTTCAATTTTTAGGGTTTTTAGAGAGACATCGTCATGGTGCTCACCCGTAGCCAAGCCCAATCACGGGCGGATGCTATGGGGAATGTCCAAGGAGGCACGAGTCATCTCCGTTACAATCCCAAGGATTTGGTCATACCACCTTGGCGACCTAACACACAAGGCAGTCCCCTCCACACCTTAACGGATAGGGACTATAGGGGCACCTCTTCTAGGAGCACTCCTGTTCAGCATAGCACTCAGCACACACCCTTCCATGAGGGGTACATTCATAGGAGAGCTCCCTTAGATGTTCGCTATGAGCGGTCACCACGCGATGAAGCGATAGAGAGGCACACTATCCATTTGGAGGGACAACATGGATATGGCATCCCTTCTTTACCTCCCATCAGGACAGAAAGACAAAATCCAGAGCGCAGGGCTCCTTACACAGGGCGAGCTAACTCCGCCCGCCCCTTCCAAACCCATGAAAGGGAGTACGAGGAAAGCCATCGCATTCCTCGAGGACAACAAACAGTGTGGGAACCTTGCGTTTCCGCACTTGCTAGGTATCATGATCATACATCGAGGCCAGAGCCTCGAGTAAATGTCGCCTACCTCGACGGAGGGAAGCGACCCATTGAAATTTTAGATCATCAAGATCGAGGCAAACACATAGGAGAAACATTCCAACCTCCTGAGCAAAATAGGGTAGACCAAATTGACCCGATAGTCGCCGGACATGCCACCCGTCAAGCCCAAATCATGCGGCTTAAACAAAGTCATCGGGAGATAGAGTATCGACACCGCTTGGATAGAGAGCGCATGCAACGCGAAGCGGATGAGTTACGCTATGAACTACCAGAGAGGGGGCCAACCCCTCGCACCCAAAGAGCCAAACAATATGAGAGGCATAATCCGTTGGTGCAGGACAGGTCTCCACGACCTCGTCAAGCTTTGCCTCCGAGACCTTATAGACCCGAGAGGGAGGCCACTCCCCGAAACAATGATGGGTACCTTCAGCAAGGACTCAATCAGGGTTATAGGTCTCGCCCAGAGACTCCTCAAGAATTTTATGAGGAGTATGAACCAGAAATAGAATATGCTGAAACTCCCCATCAAGGCGGGAGGGCTGCCATTCGGCCACCCCTCCATAGGCCTCCAGTCTCCCATAACTTACAACGGGAGCAAACAAGAGAGGAAGAAATAAAATCTTCCGATGCATACAAAGCGCTATTAGAGCGTTTAGAGTCTGTGGAGACAAAAGCTGTTGGGCATCAAAAACCCACATTACGTCAACTCCGTAGTCATCCGGTGCATCCCTCAGTGCCCACACCTCTTTACCCCGAACATTTCAAGTTGCCTCAATTGGCAGTCTTTAAAGGTGAAGAGGACGCACAAGAACATGTCACAAGATTTCTAAGCCAATGCTTCGGCATCCAAGATAATGACGCATTGTTGCTTAGAACATTCATAACCACATTCGCAGGCCCTGCCTCGGATTGGTTCACACAATTACCCAAACACAGCATAAGCAACCTAGATCAATTAGTAGATGCGTTTCTTGAACGCTTTGCCTTCAACACAAGGAAGAAGGCATCACTGAGTGATCTGGCTAGCCTCAAGCAATTTGAGGAAGAAACAATGGCAGCATACGGGAATCGATGGAGAGCTTTGCTTTCTAAGTTACCCTACCGTCCCCCTATGTCTGATCTCACACAGATGTTCGCAAAAAGTTGCTTGAAATCGATCTCTGGGCTATTGCAGCTGCAGCAATACGCCAGCTTAGAAGAAGCTTTGGCGCAAGCCAGAGTTATAGAAGAGATCAAAATAGGCGAAGGCGCAATCGCCAAGCCTAAAAAGAAAGAGTGGAATAAAACCACTAAAACCGGGACAACGCAATCACAACACGCTACGGTTAACCAAGTTGCGATAAATGTTCCCGCGCCTGTGCAAGAAATGCAGCCCCAAAAGGCTAATTACCAGGCAGTGCCTCCTGGTTATGAAAGAGATAATAGAAGACAGGAGCAGAATCGGCGGCGTCGCCCTAGGCAACAATTCACCCCTTACACGGAGTCCAGGGACTCCCTATTTGACCGCTTGTCGACGGCAAATTTAGTCACTCTGCCAAAAATCCAAACTATAGACCCTAACGCTCCTAAGCCTAGGGGATAGAGAGAGGAATTGTATTGTAGATTCCATAGGCGCAAAGGACACGACTTGAATGGATGCTGGAAATTCAAAGAATTAATCCAAGATTTGATCGACAATAGAACATTGGCCGTGGACAACCCCATAGCGCCAAATAATCAACAAATGGGGGTATTCAAGGACCCTTTGCCTACCCACGAAGCACAGGCAAAACCTCTCCAGATTAACGAGGTGCGACAGAATCTTCCCATGCAAGGATTTGTGGGAATGATTAGTATAGTGACAAGGAACAAAAAGTACCCAGCAGTTGCCCCCGAGGTAGCTACGAGGGAAGTTTCGACAACATCGCAGCCTCAACAACGCCCAACGCAGTTGCCTCCGCCTAGACCCGAGGTCACGATACGGACCAAACTCACGCAGAGTTTGCGGACCACATCGGCTAGGCTGTCCATTTACGAGCTTATTCAACAATCAGCACCCCATAGGGAAGCTCTTATGGACATTTTAAAAGCCATCGAATTACAGCCTCACGAAGCAAATTCTTTCAACAACTTCGTGGGACATGTGAAACGATGTACGGAGCCGGTCATCACCTTCGAGAGAAGATGAAGTCAAAACAATATCGAATGACATGGCAGATCCACCCCTGCACGTTATCGCGCGGGTCAACGGGATCCCGTACAAGAGAGTGTTGGTAGATACTGGCTCGTCCAGTAACATCATTACCACTGCAGCCTTAAAACATTTGAAGCTGCCAGCCTCTCACATCACAGCCTCCACGTACACACTGCGAGCTTTCAACGATGCAATATGCTCGACAGTCGGCACAGTTGTTCTGCCTGTCCAGGTAGGACAAAAGACAATACCTACATTGTGCCATGTGTTGGAAGGCGAGATGGCTTATAATATACTTGCTAGGGCGGCCTTGGATCAGGGACATGAAGTGTGTCCCTTCGATCGCTCACCGGTGCTTAAAGTATGCTTTTGAAGGAGAAATACATGTAGTCCCAATGGACTTAGAGCCCTTCAAGTATTGCAATGCGGTACAATTCATGCCTCAATCGACCCTCCCTTCAACGCATTTGGATTTCCAGTTAAATCCATCTAAAAAGGGTCCAATACCGCAGGCACCACTGGTGACCAAAACAACAAAATCCCAGCCAGGTGAGCCTTCATCATCTGCTCCTTCATTATCAATGCCACTTGCCATGGCCAAACAGAAGGACAAGGGAAAACAGATCATGGAAGAGGCTAAGCCCTTAGAAGAAGGGTTGCCCACAATTTCAACGGTATCAACAGAAGAAACACCTCACACAGCAGAAGCGGAGACTCCTAAAATGCCGAACATGGAATGGACTCAGGAAGGACTCCCGTTTCCTCCCACCCAATCATCAACAATCACTGTTGAAATGGCCAATACGGGCCTGGGGGAGTATTTAGTGCAAAATGTTGTGGCAACCCCCGCATTGGAGTCAGTACAAGACATGGGGAGACCTCGCCTTCCCATAGGGACAGTTGTTCCTCTAGGCTACCCACCAAACCAGACAAATTTTGTGTATGGGGGCCTTGATCATGGTCTTGAACCATGCAAACAAAAGGAAGCAGACGAAGAGCCTTTTGTTGAAAATATCAACTATCTCTCAAACCCAGACTTTGCCCTAAAATATCTCGGCCAATGCAATTGGCATGGATACGGGCTAGGCGAGATATGAGCAAGGGATGCGGGTCCTTTGCCAACCAAGATATCGAGATGCCATATGATAAGTCGGGAGTAGGGTTCAACCACCCCCTACCCTTAGACATCTTGGTCAAAAATATGCAAGGCCTAGAAATAGGCAACAAGGGGGGATTGGCACCGAGATCTTTATGCCAACCCGAATACGAGAATATACATTGGGAGATTACCTCCCATGGTCAACAAACACCCTTGGCAATAGTAGTAATCCCTCTCCTTTGCTAGAGAGAGGCGAGAGTTCAGAGATTAATCCTCAAAGAGAACATCAACGGCTTCCGGACATCTTTTGAAGCTATTCCCCTTAGAGGTTCCAGTTGATTCAATACAGTGTCAAGAGAATCGGGTCCCTCCACCAAGAGTGGAACAACCACAATGGGACCAGATTAACTTGCTGGAACAAGGAGAGCCCTCAACGTCGCAAGCAACAGTTTTTGAAGAGAATGAACATTTTTGGGTCTCCGAAAGTGATTCAGAAGATGAGACTGAGATGGACTATCTCAGACATGCGCGACGGCATCACCGCCCTTTAACTCATGAAGATCTAATGGGACAGATGGGCATACTACTAGGGCATGAATGGTGGGTAGACCCCGCAAGGTGGGACCAAGTATTGGATCCATGGCTCCAAATCCACGATGAGCACCGTCCACCTCGAGATCCCATCATGACATCAGTACCAAGGGAAGACCCTGTCTTCCTATCAATACATAGGGCCGATCCATTCATGCCCATACCTCCAGAGCCAGATCCGGAGTGCAAAGACCATCAAGCTGGGGGTACCTCTATCCCTTGAAGAGCCATAATCCAAACCAAAAAGCTCCAAGGATTATCGCAATCACTTGGTCACCCCAAAAAGCTCCAAGGATTATCGCAATCACTTGGTCACCCAAAAAGCTCCAAGGATTATCGCAATCACTTGGTCACCCAAAAAGCTCCAAGGATTATCGCAATCACTTGGTCACCCCAAAAGCTCCAAGGATTATCGCAATCACTTGGTCACCCAAAAGCTCCAAGGATTATCGCAATCACTTGGTCACCCAAAAGCTCCAAGGATTATCGCAATCACTTGGTCACCCAAAAAGCTCCAAGGATTATCGCAATCACTTGGTCACCCCAAAAGCTCCAAGGATTATCGCAATCACTTGGTCACCCAAAAAGCTCCAAGGATTATCGCAATCACTTGGTCACCCAAAAGCTCCAAGGATTATCGCAATCACTTGGTCACCCAAAAGCTCCAAGGATTATCGCAATCACTTGGTCACCCCAAAAAGCTCCAAGGATTATCGCAATCACTTGGTCACCCCAAAAAGCTCCAAGGATTATCGCAATCACTTGGTCACCCAAAAAAGCTCCAAGGATTATCGCAATCACTTGGTCACCCAAAAAGCTCCAAGGATTATCGCAATCACTTGGTCACCCCAAAAGCTCCAAGGATTATCGCAATCACTTGGTCACCCAAAAGCTCCAAGGATTATCGCAATCACTTGGTCACCCAAAAAGCTCCAAGGATTATCGCAATCACTTGGTCACCCAAAAGCTCCAAGGATTATCGCAATCACTTGGTCACCAAAATCAAGAAAATTCAAAAACAACAAAAATAATCAAAAACAACAAAAATTTGCATCTCATTTCTAGGCATACTCAAATTCATCAATAGAGAGCTCTTCTCGCCCTTCATCTTCATATTCACAAAAATCAATCCATCAAAAATACAAAAATATGTAGCTGCATTAAGCATTGCATCCATACATTGCATATTTGTGGTCGTATAGGTCAAAGGCACCATAGGCTATAATTGCTCTGCTAGTCCATCTTGTTCCACACTGTTCCATTTTACAAAAACAACAAAAACACCATGCATTGCTTTTACCACACTAGAGTCAGTGGTCTTTTAATGTATCAAGAGTTTTCATGATTCAGTCATCATTTTCCTCTTTAGCCATGTAATGTATCAAGTCAAACAGATTTTACGAAGGTAGAGTTACACTTGAAATACACCTTGTTACGTAACATCCCAACACAAATTAAAACACATAAAACAATTCCTAAGTTGTGTGAATGAAAGATGAAACCTGTAGGGTAATCCAAGTCACCATAAGCGAAACGGTTATCTTGCTCATCCCCCTGTGCGAATGACCCCAAGAATGTTGAGAGTTGGCAAAAGGACAAGCATCCTCCCTACCCAATTCCCTAAGAATCCCTAGTTCTCAATAGTTGCAAAACATCAAAAATTTGCAAAATGTCAAAAATCAAATATTTGACATCCTACAGTGCACACATCAAACGGCACAAACGATAGTGATTTTCATCACTCCATATCCCCAATCCCTTGCTCAAAAGAAAAACAAATCAAAATAAACAGTGATCTTATCACTACAAACGAGCAAGTATCCCAATACAATTGAAGAAAAGAAGGGAGTTGAACTTGAATCCCTGGAACTCTCAGCATTCTAACAGGTCATGAGGCAAGCCTCAGTACCGGTTTGGTTGATAGCCTATCGGTAACTGGCGGTAAACTTCTCGCATGACGATATATCTGTCACATTAACTTGCGTACAGATCAATGTTTGCATGTGGATGAGCTAGCTTATGGCATCCTGGATAACACCACAGATTAATCTAACTAAATACAACAAAGGAGTTAGTGGAGCTAATTAGGTGATCCTCAGTACAAGTTCGGTTGAAAGCCCATCTGGCACTGGCGGTATCCTGACAAATACCACATAAATGAACTCAATTGCACACACAGGGATGTGAAATAGCTTGGTCAAAAACAAGTCCGATTCATACCTTGTTCAAAAGTCTTGTAAGATAAAGTACAATCGTGGCTAGTGAGTTAAAAACCGTCTGAGTCTCAGAAAACCTTAGCTACATTTCTAAACCAACTGCGCTACTTTTCATCCTTACAATACCATCAAAAAATACAAAAAGAGAAAAACCACATGTATACATACAAAGTCATGCATCACAACAATCGCCTAAAAACAAAATAACAGAGTTCTAAACAGTCTATGGTGCCATAGCCAAACATCACAAATCTCATTCATCCATTTCATCTCTGCATATCACATATAAATCAAAAACATTTGCATTCATCATAGCATATGCATCCATCAAAATAAATCAACATGCATACATCCATATTCATCAACCATCATGCATAAGATCAAAGAAAATCAAAACAACAAAACAACAAAAAAAATGCAACACAAACAAAAAGCAATAAACATTGCCAGACACAAGTGCTCTTGCACTTAACCTCTTGGCATAGAAAAATTGATGTCGGGGTTTACATTGTCACTATCCTACTCTCTAAGAAGGCTACCATAGCCGGACCGCTCCATGGGAAGACGGATTTTCGACAATTTCACCCCCAAATGGCATCACAAATGGGTCAAAGCCCACCAAAAAACAACAAAAAAGCAACAAAACAAAAACAATAAACATTGCGGACACAAGTGCTCTTGCACTTAACCTCTTGGCATAGAAAAATTGATGTTGGGGTTTACATTGTCACTATCCTACTCTCTAAGAAGGCTACCATAGCGGACCGCTCCATGGAAGACGGATTTTTGACAATTTAACCCCAAATGGTGATCACAAATGGGTAAACAACAAAAACAACAAGAAAATGCAACATAAAACAAAGCAATAAACATTGCGGACACAAGTGCTCTTGCACTTAACCTCTTGGCATAGAAAATTGATGTCGGGGTTTACATTGTCACTATCCTACTCCCGAAGAAGGCTACCATAGCCGGACCGCTCCATGGGAGGACGGATTTTTGACAATTTAATCCCCAAATGGTGTCACAAAAAAAATAAAAAACAAAAAAATGCAACATAAAAACAAAGCAATAAGCATTGCCGGACACAAGTGCTCTTGCACTTAACCTCTTGGCATAGAAAATCGATGTTGGGGCTCAAATTGTCACTCTCCTACTCCCTAAGAAGGCTACCATAGCCGGACCGCTCCATGGGAAGATGGATTTTTGACAATTTCACCCCATTATGGCATCACCAAAAGGGTTAACACCCACCAAAAATAGGTCCAAATGTTGGAAAAATTGCACATGCTTAACGGTAAACCATCTAAAGGCACCCTTGCACAAGTCATCTTGGGTCAAGCGACTCGTCGCTTTTCTCATGAAGGTCATTCCCTCATCGATTCGTCGCTTGAGGGGGTAGTCACACTTAGTCACCAATCAACAATCACACACCCAATTAAGGAAAACGACATGCATTCAAAGAATCATTGACAAAGACAATCACGCTCCTGCTTGGGGCGATAAACAAGCAACAATCAAATCAATCAAACACTTGGCATTTCGTGAATCATGAACACAAGGTTCCCCCGAGGATAAAAGGTTGCGCCCTTTGCCTAATCATGACTGATCAATGTCCAAGCTCAAGTCACACCTCACCAAAATAGGTTAACACTTGAAATCAAACTCCTTAGCTCGTCAGAAGCAAGGATTCAAGAATGCATGCCCTTTCCATGCTTGGGGCATCAAAAGTTGGTTAGGTTACCAAGAAACCCTAATCATTAGTGCTTTGGTTATCTATTTTTGCTCGACGCTGCGCTATGCACAACGCATCCCAAAAAGGGGCATCTGTAGACACCAAAACAACACCAATCCGATTATGTGACTGCAAACACTGATCGCTTTGACAAACACAGCCCCCAGGGCAGCCCTCAGAGGTCAAACAGTGGTCCTAACCACTTTCATAGCAATTTTGTAAGGTCAAGAGGCAATTTGGCACATTTGGACACTTTGCTCGATATTCGTCTCACCCGGGGACGAATTCTAACTGGAATCCGTCTCACCCGGGGACGAATTCTGAATTCGTCTCTGGTAGGGACGAATTCCGAGTTTAACGGGCAAAAAGAAGAATGGCGCCAAGTGGCAGCCCGGGACGGTCAGTTGATGACTCCTGCCTCGCACGCGTGTGTGGGTGGACAGATAGGCCGTTAGAGGACTGTCACAAGGGCAATTATGAAAGCCCAAGTCATGGAGGACTCCCCTCCCTCATGGGAAGACATGACCGCCACATGGCACCTATGACCAACACATGGCGCTTATGCTTCCCTCTCAAAAGAGACCCCATGGGTCTATAAAAGGTGGGACTTTTCTCACCCAAAAGGACAGATTGGAGGCGATTTCAAGCAACGAAGTGTTGTCCGATTGAATACCCACTTGCATCCTTTTGATTCACCTTCTCACATCCACTAATCTCTTTTGCAAGGGAGGTTATTGGGTGGCTTTTGGAAGCGTGGATCCAACCCAAATCCAACATTTGACCACCTTACACCACCAATTTGCAGACATCCCAATCCTAAGAGGTTTTGGGCCCATCCCTAGTGGATTGGCGCCAAGATCAAGTGCCAACGGTGGGAGGCCCACTTGGGCACCCCCGCACTTTCTAAGTTTTATTCCAAAAGCATTCTAGATTATTGTTTCAGGTTGCATCTCATGTTATTCTGTTTGGTTAACTCATAGCTTCAATTTCATAACATTTTGATCAGATTTTATCATGCCTTTTGTCGCTTTGTTGTCCTACTAACTTGCAGGTGGCGACATCGAATTCCCGAGGATAGAGGCCAAATTGGGAGAATCCGACCATCTGGGTCGTCCCAAAATGGCCCCAATTACATAACCCCTCTGTTTGCAGGTGTTTTGGAGGTCTCGGGATTCGACATTGGAGCAGTACCACTTCGGCTTTTCCAACACAGTAGAATTCGTCCCACCCAGGGACGAATAGCAGTCAGAATTCGTCCTGCCCAGGGACGAATTCCAGTTGAAGGCAGATTGGCCGACTGTCTCGATGGCAATGGCCTTCCGGTGATGTTTTCTGTCCTCTGTCAGGTTTTCAGGCAATTTGGACTCATTTTACTTGCGATTTCAGGACAAATGTTTACATGCATCTTTTGGCGATTTTAGAGAACAAACACTTCTTATTTGCAACAGGTGCTACTGACATCTTCGTTGTTTCTTTGTTCGCAGGAGGAGCAGCGAGAGGTCAAGGACTCATCAACATCAGCGACGGCATCATCTTGGCCCGCCCATTTCAAGTGTGGGCACGCGGAAAGAGGAACCTTAAGTCTCGATTGTAATCAAATTCTTTTAACGCTCCTAGCCCCTGAAAAGGGAGGAGGCGTATTTGTAAGAGAGATCAAGAGAGTTTAATGAAAGGGCTGTGTTTTCTCCATTTGCTTGTATCTCATTTCAATGCGTCTCTTTCATTTCATGCATTCTACATTTCTAGGACTTAAGCGTATTTGATTTTGAATGCATCGCAATTAGTGTTTCCTTCGCCCGAAATCTCGTGCTTTCACAAATATTTCCAACGGATACATGCATAATTTCCAAATTATTGTAATATTACTATGTGGTCATGAGAAATACAAGTAGGGTCTATTTCAATTCTATATACCCAATGAGGAAAAAATACACATCATACAAGCACCTTAAAATTATCTATTATAAATACAAAATAAAATTCAAATGACATCTATCAAATTGTGAATATTAGTAATTTATAGCAATAAAAATATATTCCAAGCTTAGATACAAGATAAAGTAGAATCAGTAAAATATAACAATAAATAAATAAACTCTTATTAACTAGATTATTTATAAAGCACAAAAAGTGATATTTTTCCTACAACTTATAGTTAGGAGATTATTTTTGGTGTTTCATTTTTATTATACATAACTTGCTTTAACTATACATAAATAGTTTTATCCATGTATATGTTTTTAAAAATTTATTTAACCAAATCTAGTCAATAATATTTGTTTAAAAGTTAGTGTTCATATTAGGACAAACATAATATATGGTTAAATTATTATTTTTGTCATGATTATGAATATATTTTGTGTAAATGTTTACACATGAACATGAATTTGAGTAGAATACCATATTCACATGGACATGTTTTTGTCAAAATGATTAGTTACCAAGTAATACACCAATGTTATTAAATAGTTTTGAATACTACAAACAAAACAACATTTAACATTCTAAGTATCCATGTTTATTATCTTTTCAATATGAATAAATTATAAGAATAAGCCACAGGGTTATGCACAACAATGAATATTTGCAAACTAGATGAATATTAGCATTTTCAAAAATGCAAATTGGTGATTTTGGGGGACCTTATACGTCGATCATTTCTCCCAAAATTTTTGGGACAACTTTTTTAGGTGTCAATTCGTCGTGCATTGATAATCGTATTACGTTTTTTTTTAATTCACTAACACTCTCGCCTAAGACATGGACCATTTTTGCAAGTTAAAAAATAAAAATTTAACTTATCCCACCAAATTTATCAACTATACCACAATATATCCCACCAAATTTATCAACTATACCACAATATATAAGTAACACGCCAGAGATACTTATTTATTTAAAACATTCAAACTATTAGAAAATTGAACAAGCACAGTGAAAAGTAAAACCTTCAAAGTGAAAAGATGAACCAAAATATTTGATTTGTTGTAGAATTCCATCGAACTTTAATCGTGCGCAAAAAATAGTCGATTCAGATCAAAACTCTACTTGAACTTAAACAAAACCCTTTTTTGCACTAAAGCTAAACCCAATTCTATAATAGGTACCCAAATTGGCATCTAGACCTTGTTTTGTACTCAAACCAAAATCAAAACTGTTTTACACTTGAAATGATAGAAGGGCCCATTTTTGTACCCATACCAACATCTAGATGTTGTTCTATATCTAAAATGATGTCCAAACCTCTTTTTGCATCTGATTCGACTATCAGGCCTCTTTTATCACCCGAAGAGACTTTTAGACATCTTTTTCCACCCAAAATGATTGTTGGACATATTTTTTGACCCAGATCGACTATCAAACTTATTTTTTGCTCGTAGTGACTATTGGATTGCTTGTTCCACTAGGATCGATTATCTATGATTCTAATGCACATATATTGTTTACTTCAGTTCTTTCTCAACTTGTATGAGTTTACCCCATACTTTTATTAGTATTGTTACTTCATGGACTTTTTATGTGGCTTCATTTCATATTGATATCTTTTTATATCCTTCACAATCTAGAATATTTCATCCATCATGTTGATGTGTTTGTATTAGTACAATTATATCATTTGCTTTAGCTATGGGCCCTAGAGCAAGACCTCTTCTCCATGGATATCCATTACAGTTCCAAATTATTAATGTTAAGTGTTCCTAGTGGGCCCCAATTTTACATCTATTTTGGTTTATCACATTTTTAATGCATGCTTTCCCACTTTTTAACCATACCTTTTTATGCTCACTCCTTGTTGTCTTTATATTTTCCCATTCTATGCTAATCTCTTCTTGTTGCTTAGGAGTAATATCCTCATCTAGGTAAATATATGATCGTGTAGCATTCCTCTATTTTAAAGAATATGTCTTTTACCTCATAAAATAAATATTATGAATCAAATTTATATAGCTCTCATATCTTCCCTTACTTTCTCCATTCTACATGTTTGATGAATTTATTTGTTTAATGTAGTTTATAAAAAATAAAATTCCTTGTTAATTTGGTTGTGTTTCCTTGTTCTCCATGCTCTTTTATTCACTTAAAGATGATTTTTATTGACAAATTTTATCTTTTATTTGCTTTAATAGTTGCATTCTAATTTGTTTATCTATTAAATCTCTTTTTTCCTTTGGCTTGATTGTTGGATATCTTACCACCTGTGTGCATGATCTAGTTTCCTCTCATATATTTAAAATTATTGTTCTCTTGTCATTATATTTGCAATTGTTGTCTTAATTTCTTGTAATCAAACAAAAATTTAATTATTTTTTTACGAACCTTACATTATATGATTTTTTTAAATATTATGGTAATAATAGTATAGTATAATATGGATGGATTAATTTCATTTCCACATAATTAAATAAAAATATAATATTTAAATTGATTATATGGAATTGAAACATGTTTCACCCTCATTGCATCAATAACCATATAGTGAAATTATAACTTGATAATTATGCATATATTGCTTGATAATGTTTGAACAAATTTGATTAAATATTTTTAATCAACTAATACATAATTATTAAAATAAGTCCCTTTCATATTAATCGTATAAGTTTTTTTCTAATTTTAACATATCAATTTGAAGATGTATAATGCTATGTTTATTTCTAATGAAATTCATTTGATGTAAACTTTTACTTAAAAAATTAATATTAATTGCAATTATATTTAAGGTCTTTTCTATTTAATTTTTTTAACTAGAAAAGTATTTACCTAAGATATAACTTTTCTAATAAAATTTAACTATATAGTTTATAATATATTTTGTAAGAGTTTTAATTATGTTAATTTTATTTTTTTAATTTCTAACTATACAATATTAAAAAATGATAGATGCAAGTATTGATTTATTTTTTGTGTATGGTTTTAAGAAGGGGATTTTTGAAAGGAATTAAAAAAACCTTATTTACAACAAATGGAGCACTGGGAAGGCAAGAAAGAATCAAGAGGTTCCCAATTAAACAAATATGTATCACAACACAACACAACTTACCAACAATATACTTAAAGTTTATCATCCAAGCCAATAAATGAAGATCAACATTCAAAAAATGATCCAACATTCAGCAGAGAAAGACCCAACATCTAAAAAAGATCTCATAAATCCAAAAAAAACAACATTCCTATCTAAATTTAAACTAATAAAATTAGACCTAGAAAGGATCTTCCCACCCAATCCACCATGAGAGAAGCAAATCTGGAAAAAAAATGGATAGTCAAACAAGCCATCCCATGGAAAATTAAAAATAAATTCTCTAGCTAGTCATCATTTAATTCTAACAGAAGTCCAAACGTACAAAGACTTGAATCCAAAATTCCTACAACGCACAATCAACTAGCATTAAATACCTAACAAACAAGAAGCAATGAGTAGTGACAAAACAAATAGTCACAAAGAACATCATCAAGAAATTTATAATATTAGGGGATCCAAGAGAGATCTTCCTGCCCCAGATTGAAAGTAAAAATTTCAAACCAAGGACACTTTAGATAAATCCAAACAACATAATATCTCATCCAAAGAAAACCTCAAGATTTATAAAGGCAACCTAAACCAAAAATTAGGGTTTTGAAAGGCTCATAGAACCTTCACAGTAGGGTTTTGATAGACTCCTAAAACCATGACATGGTTTTGGAAGGCTCCCTAAACCTTAGAATAAGCTTTTGAAAGGCACCGAGAACCTTGTATAAATAGATCGAGCTTGCAGTAGAGGACCTAGGATTTTGGAAGGCTCCCCAAACCTATTTGTATATACATGTTACTTTTTTCTTCAAGATTGACTACATTTTAGACAATTATCTTTCATGGAATTAGCTTGATACCTTAAAAATAATAGGGTGACCATTTTTACCCTTCAAGTAGATCCCCTCTCGAATAAATGAGCATCCATTATTTTGATGGTTACGGTCCCTCAAAATTAGAGAGACTCATAATCTATGAGAGCAAGAGCTTCAAGTACTGATTTATTTATAGAATTCATAAATCTTGATATTTTTATGGATTACTATTTGTTTTAAAAATCATACTTAATAGAAGATAATAATTATAACGAAAGATAACAAATTTAATGAATGTATATTATATTATTAGAAAATAAGTATTGTATAACAACTATCACCTTATCTAATTGTAATTACATGTATCATTTATTAAATAGATGGAAAACTCATGGTCATATTAGACTCAATAGAATCAATCTAACAACTACCAACTTATCTAGCTGTAATTACATGTATCATTTATGAAATAGATGAAACACTTATGGTCATATTAGAATCAATATAATCAATAAAATAAGTGACATTTGTTAATCTTTTGATGTATAATTGCTTAATTCACATTGATGATTCTAATTTTTTAGTATTTTCTACATTTAATATAAATTGTAATGCAATATATAAAATAATATGAATTTAATTGATTAAAAATACATTGCCAAGATAAAATTTAGGTATAAAATTTTGTTAGAAGATATATGTATAAATTTCAATGTTTTATTTGGTTACTTATAATATATTATGGTAATATGGTTATGATTTAATAGGGATTGACTAATTTTAATATATGGTTATAACTAATTTTTAACACCAAATAAAATGATTTTAATAAATTAAAATCTTTTAACTTTCAAGCAATAGACCTAAGTTAGAATATTGCTAAACAATATATATAATTTTTTATTATTGTAATGCTACTATATATATTCATGATGTAATATGGGTATTATTTTTTCAAATGCAAGTAACTAATTAGAAATTAATGTTCAATAACTATAAAATAAATACTAGAATATAAATGATAATAATTTTTTTTTAATGTAATTAAAATTAAACTTTTAAAAGTGAAATGATTTTTTTTTTAAGTTTTCTATTTATTTGCATACTGCCCCTACCAGTCCCTCAACCAGTCCCTCAACCATATCCTTTGTAAGGTCAAGATATACGTTTATCGATAGGGGATTAACACTCAACCACACATATATACGTTGTGGTTCATAACCCCTTGTAAGGCCCGAGAGCTACACATATCAATAATCAATATTAATAGATATTAATAGGGGATTAACACACAACCACACACATATATCACAATTTGAACCTAGCCATGACCCCTATAATGTTGAGAGCTATGCATATCAGTATCAAAATCCAATATCAAAATCCAACCACACACATACGTCACAATTTGAACCTAACCATGATCCCTTATAAGATAGAAAGCTACACATATGAATATTAATAGAATATTAACACACAATCACATGCTACAATTTAAACCTTGGATGTTCCAAAGAAACTTTAAACTTCAATTACCCTATTCCTCAAGACAAAATTATTTTAGATATCTTGTTCAATAATTTACATTTTTAAAAAAATATTTTTCATAGTGACCATGTGGAATAGAAATAAAAAAAATAAAAATAAAAATATTTTTACCATTTATAAACCATAGTGCTTCATGATAGTCTTTAAAAAAAAACTTATTGCTGGAAGAGAATGATGGGATGGTGGCTCCATTATGCTCTCAATTATAATTTACATCCTATTTTACTAAAAACATATTGTTATTTTAAATTTTAATATTGTAATTTATAATAAAAATTATAAATATAAAATTATTTAAAATATTTAAAATGATTTTATAATAATAATAATAATAGATCAAACAATTAACATTAATATAATAAAATATATATAAATATCTTATTAAATTTAAAAATAAAAAATATTTGACTAATAAACCATCTAGATAAACTATCACAATATTGTGATTTATATCTTGCAATTATATATGTTTTATTTATAAAAGCTTTTATCCTCAACTAATAAAAAAATAAAAATAAAAATATCTTGCTTTACATTTAAATAATTTCTTGTGTTTATATTGCATTTTGTTCAAAGAAAAGACACACAAATTCAAAGTTGAAGGACTTCTTTCTTTAGTTGTTGATTGGAGGCAAAGGCTCACTCAACCCACCGTGTAAATTCATTGATGTCTATTGTCCGTTTTAAACTAATTAAATTCCGGGTCTGCTTTTGCATAGTTTGAAAACAACTTCGAAGAAATCTCATGTTGAACGACAATCCGATGTTTGTTTTTGTGGTTGGTATTAAAAGGCAGTCGGAGCGAGTAAATTTATTGTTATCGTTAAGTAGCGAAGGCATAGCGTTGTTCCCTACGCCACGTTGCCACCTAAATGCCGTAAAAATTCATTATTCAAAAGCGATGATTTTTGGTTTGAGAAGAGCTCTCTCCTCACGCGAAGTGACGTAAGAAGGGATGATTCTTGGTAGGAGATCTTTATCTTTCATAGAAGTGACATGCCTGGGCTGTTTAACCAATCTTACTCCAGTCAGGAATCGAGGCCTTTGCCAACTGTACTTTAAATCTGTGATACCAAATTATCAGAAATAAAACTAACTATGCCTGGGCTGTTTAACCAATCTTACTCCAGTCAGGAATCGAGGCCTTTGCCAACTGTACTCCTTTAAATCAGTGATACCAAATTATCAGAAATAAAACTATCTCAGGAAATAACTATCTCACATGATAAAACTAACTTAAATAACAAGATAATTATCAGAAACAAAATTAACTCGCAATATTTAATTCTCACAACAACATAAACTTGCAACACATAGAAAATCATCTCATTCAATTTTTTCGAGAGGTAAGAACATCTCCCAATAAAACTAACTGAAATATCTCAGAAGATAATTATCAAAAAAAAAATTGACTTACAACATTTAATTTTCACAACATCAACTCATAACACATAGAAAACCATCCCTCCTTCTGCTTTTACAATGGAATTTACTTACAAAATGACCCGACAATCCCATCCCTCTTTCTTCCTTTACAATGGAATTTTATAAATTTTAGGCAGTGAGAGTGAATTCCAAGAATACTAACCAAACAAACATCCTGTATAACCAATAGCAAACCATCCCTCCTGCTTTTACAATGGAATTTACTTACAAAATGACCCGACAATCCCATCCCTCCTTCTTCCTTTACAATGGAATTTATAAATTTTAGGCAGTGAGAGTGATTTCCAAGAATACTAACCAAAAAAACATCCTGTACAACCAATAACACGTCGGTTTTATCCAATACGTGAAGAGACAACTGTTGACCAACCAACAAAGCGTGGTTTTATCCAACACTCGAAGAGATAACTTCTTTTCTAACACGTGAAGAGATAAGATTTATCCCTATAAATTAAGGAGATATCTCCCTCTCTGTCATGTTTAAGTGTGCTGTGTTGCCATATGTATTCAAGAAGTAATAGTAATATGGCGAAATTCAATTGGATTTTTCTTGTGCCAATGTTCACAATGCTTGTGGCTTCGGCTCCACTACTAGTCAGGGGACGTGTGTGCTGCAACCATCGCTCCAAACTCGCCTATTATGCCTACGATGGTGCTGTCACAGGTTTTACCGCTACCCCAAAACTTCCAATTATGCAATAAAAAAATATGCATTGCATTACATTAACTACGTGTTTGTGCAAATTATGTATCTAACGGTGATTCTCTATTATTACAATTTATGTGATTCTCTATTATTACAATTTCAGTGGGCGCGTGTGGGTACGGTTCATCTGCATCAACACTCTATGGTGGCAATGTGGCAGCGGTCAGCCCTAGCTTGTATCGAAACGGTGCCGGATGTAGTGGTTGCTATCAGGCACGATACTTCAAACTTCACTTTTATCGATTTTTACCTAACGTATGCTTGGCTAGGGTTGGAGTTGGGATTTATACTGCCCATGGCACCATCTGTTTTCATTTAGTTCTTTTACAAAATATAGCCATCTCATCTATTAAAGCAATTGCTAATGGCATTGCAGATAAGATGTTTGGATCCGAAACTGTGCACCCAATCAGGAACAAAGATCGTGGTGACAGACCTTACAACAAGCAGCCAGACGGATTTTGTGGTGCCCAAGAGCACATTCTCAAGTTTGGCGCTCCCGCAAATGGTTCCTGAGCTTCTCAAAGCCGGAATTCTGGATATCGAATATACAAGGTAATTATCATTATCATGCATGGTTGCGTTTGACACATGTAGGTGAATATGTAAGAAATACATCATAATTATAAGATTACCTTCAATTTTTTTCCCTTGCGCAGAATCTTCTGCGAGTACCCGACCAACAATCTGACGGTGAAGGTAGACGACAGCAGTTATAATCCCTACTATCTTGCTGTGCAATTCTTGTACCAAGGAGGCCAGACAGAAATTGTTGAGGTGGATGTTGCTGCGGTAATTCAACCATTCATCATATTTATTTATTTATGGATATATTTATTCCCTTGGTTACTTTACTTTAGCTGAGTGTAGAAGATTAGGCAAATGAGTTTGGACTTGGGGGGGTGATGGATATGGTGTTGCGGACTGTATTTGCTTGCAGGTGGATGGTGACAATTGGCGAGAATTGAGACGCAGAAACGGGGTAGTGTGGGACATAAGCAACCCTCCCATGGGTGCTCTTCAATTCCGAATTTTGGTGACATCTGGGTCCAATGGATATTGGATATGGGCCAAAAGGTCTGTTCTTCCTTCCCGCTGGACATCAGGAGGTTTATATGACTGTGGACTGAAGATCAATCAAACTGATCTCGGATCCACTTCGGGGTGTTACACATGTTGATGATGATGAGCTTGAATAGGCTCTACTCCCTACTCTCTGCCAATAATTTCTACTTTCTCTCAATAAAGTCTAATCTCAATCACTTTTGGACTACTTCTGTTAAACAATGTGCGGTTATGGCAGACGTGATGCTTTTTTCGGTTATGTTAAGTATTTCTCCAATGAATAAAACGTCTCTTATCTCTTAAGAAGACATCTATTTTATACCCATCACAAACCTTATTTGCATCCTAGTGCTTAACACCAAAACGTATAAATAATAATACTATATAAGAATTTTGAATTAGAAATTTGTATTATGTTTATAAGCAACACCCTCTTTAAAATAGGGTATTTATCACCTAGACATGTCAAACAGCTACTTTACATTAACATTTATAAAGAGGATACATGTTATATATGGAAGCATTTAATTACATACATACTTTTTGAATAGGTTTACATTGACATTTATAGAGAGGATACATGTTATATATGGAAGCATCTAATTACATAGATACGTTTTGAATAGGTTAGAACGTTTTGAGTAGGTTAGGAACACGGTTGTATCTAAAACCACCTTACTTATTAAATGGTACGCACCATTTTTTTTGGATTATATAAGAAAGTTGGTTACAATTACTATTTTTATTAATTAGTTAAAGCGGGATTTAAATTATATGGACTACTTCCAATAAACTTGCATGTTTAGTTTTTGTTGACACAATGAGGACTACTAGTCACTTATTGTCAGACATCGGTCGATGTCTGACACGCACTCAAAAGATTCGGAGCACTACCTTTTCAAAAGATTCACTTCCCCAATCTTTAAACCTAAATTTGTTCAATTTGTTCTTGGTAAGTTCCCAACCACATGGGCACTTACCAATCCACTACTACCATCACCTTACTTATAAACCATTTAATAATTCGATTCAAATTTTGTTATTTTTTCCTTATATTATTTAAGGTCTTAGTCATTTATTTGATTACTTTTAACAACAAAATCTCTTATATTATTTTATTTATTATAATTATATATTTACTTATTAACACACTTATTTTTAAATTCAAACTTAATTAATCTATCAAAAGCTCGTATATATATTTATTTTTTAAGCTTATAATAATATAAGGGTTTTATTTTTACAATAATTATTATAACAAAATTTAACTATTGTTATAAGATATGTTATATTTATATATAATGATAACATTAATATATGTTTTAAATTTTTATTTAAATATAATTTTTTTCATTAAATATATAAAGGTAAAATCAATTTCAATTTCCATAAATTTAAACATGTTATTTATTTATATAAACCTATAGATGTAGAATAAAATGACAAATATGTCATTTTTAATAGTTATATATTTTGTACATTTTATTATTAAATGCTTATAATATATATATTTTATTTGGTTAGTGTGATAAACCCCTACCACCAATGCACATGGTTGAGCAGTCTCCTCCCAACCATGATTCTTGCTTATCAATAGGGGATTTAACACACACCCACTACACACACCTCCTCATACACTAATAAAAAATATGTTTATTAATGAAAAGACAATGACATAACATATATAAGGTATAAAAATATAAAATTCTCCTTGTGGAGTGGAAGTAGGTTTGTTCGAGGAAGAGCAAGGGTAGATTAGGCCTTAAGAAATTAAAACAAATGAATTTGGCCCTTATTACAAAATAAGGTTGAAATATTTTCAAAATGGATGAAGGATGGGTAGATATTTTAACAACTAAATATCTTAGAAAGTATGTTAATTTTCTTGATATTTAGACCAATCTAAAGAACTTTATTTTTTTGAAACATCTTCTTGATTCCAGGTATATTATAAAAAATGGCTTGATATGGAATATCGATGATGGTACGAAAGTGAAATTTTGGGAAAATAGTTGGATATATAATGAGCCTTTAATTTGAGACCAAATTCTAAACTCATTAGAGCCCTTTACTGAACAATTCTATGGATCTAGAGTTGCCAAATTTCTTGAGTTAAGGGATGGAAAAAGGGAATGGAAGATTATATCTCTTGTAAAGTCCTCCTCAGGCAAATTTATCCTCTAAGTTCTTTATCCAAAATTCTCAAAATTCTTTATCCGATGATGTGGGGGAGTTGGAGGAAGTGGGTTGTGTAAAACTCCTAGTAAAATGGAGGTCCTAGGTTCAAATCCCTCCCCCTCACATGCATGTGGATATTTAACCCTGGGGTGTGTTAATCCCACCCACTTAATCATCAAAAAAATTTCTCAAAATTCATCTTCTAAATCCTAATATATTAGTTGATTCCCCTATTTGAACAGTGGATAATAAGGGTCTTTTCTAGGTTAAATCTTCTTGCTTCCTTCTGTATGATGAGGAAGAGGATTAGTTTCCATCTAGTAAGATATGGTTCAAAAACCTCATACCTAAAGTTATTTTCTTCTTTTGGCTAGCTACCTAGAACAAAATCCTTACTATCAAAAACCTTCACAAAAGAAGAGGCTTGTCTTTGGATGGCGAATATTGTCCTCTTAATACAAAAAAGGATGGCTTGTTTATTTATTTAAATATAATTTCCTTTCATTAAATATATAGAGGTAAAATCAATTTCAATTTCCATAAATTTAAACATGTTATTTATTTATATAAACCTATACATGTAGAATAAAATGACAAATATGCCATTTTTAATAGTTACATATTTTTTACATTTTATTATTAAATTCTTATAATATTTGGTTAGTGTGATAAACCCCTGCCACCAATGCACAGGGTTGAGCAATCTCCTCCCAACCATGATCCCTTATAAACAAGAGAGCTATTCTTATCAATAGGGAATTTAACACACACTCACCACACACACCTCTTCATACACTCTACCCACACTGCAGTGTGAAACTTGTAATAAAAAATATACTTACTAATGAAAAGATAAAGGCATAACATATATAAGATATAAAAACACAAAATTTACCTCGTGGATTGGAAGTAGGTTTGTTTGAGGAAGACAAGGGTAGATTAGGCCTCAAGAAATTAAAACAAATGAATTTGGCCCTTGTTGCAAAATATGGTTGAAAGTTTTTCAAAATGGATGAAGGATGGGTAGAGATTTTAACAACTAAATATCATGGAAAATATGGTAATTTTCTTGATATTCAAACCAATGTAAAGAGCTTTATTTTTTTGAAACATCTTGATTCTAGGTATATTATTAAAAAAGGCTTGATATGGAAGATCGGTAATGGTAGGAAAGTTTGTCCAAAATAATAATGAATAAGAATATTTTGTCGAAAATATAATTTTAGAAAAAGAAGAATCAAATAAGTCTAATATGAGAAAATTATTTTATGAAAAAATGTTACAAAATTACAATATGGAAAAAAGAGAATATTTCAATCAATGGTTTCTTCTCACAAAATATGAAGTTCAAATATCAATGATGATATTGAATATAGTTCAATTTGGAATAGACATCAAAGGTCATATTTACACCTATAAATTTAGTTAAATATATCCATTTAAAAAAGTCATTACTACCTTTTGATATGGTTTTCACAGATGTAGCTATAACCTTAAAAGCTAAAAACTTCATCTTTAATTTCTATATATCCTTAAAAGAAATACAAATACATTCTAAAAAATATTTTTATAAGCATCCTTGGTAACATTATAAAGTGTTACACATATATCATATTTATATTTGTAGTTATAATCTTAAAAGCTAAAAATTTCATCTTTAATTTCTAGATAACCTCAAAAGAAATATAAATACATTCTTAAAAATACTTTTATAAACATCCTTAATAACATCATAAAGTGTTACAAATATCTCATATTTTTCCTTATCAGTGAGTGACCTATGTGTATTATAATTATACTAGCTTAACGATATTGAAGGATAAAGAGAAAACACAATCACCTAAAAAAATGATGTTAACCCATAAGGAAAAATAAGGATTTAGAGTATATTTAAAATGTCTATGTACTAAATACAAAAATATAATTTCTATATTAAAATGAAGGAAATTCTACCATAATTTCATTGATCTTAAGATAAAATTAGTTCAAAGTACTTGAATAACATGTATCATAAAATCATCAAATGACATTAGCTCAATTAGTTATATATTTCAACTTTCAAAGAGTATACCTAAGTTCAAATATTTCCAAGGGATACATGCATAATTTCCAAATTATTGTAATATCACTATGTGGTCATGAGAAATACAAGTAGGGTCTATTTCAATTCTATATACCCAATGAGGAAAAAATACACATCATACAAGCACCTTAAAATTATCTATTATAAATAAAAAATAAAATTCAAATGACATCTATCAAATTGTGAATATTAGTAATTTATAGCAATAAAAATATATTCCAAGATTAGATACAAGATAAAGTAGAATGAGTAAAATATAACAATAAATAAATAAACTCTTATTAACTAGATTATCTATAAAGCAAAAAAAGTGATATTTTTCCTACAACTTATAGTTAGGAGATTATTTTTGGTGTTTCATTTTTATTATACATAACTCTTGCTTTAACTATACATAAATAGTTTTATCCATGTATATGTTTTTAAAATTTTATTTTACCAAATCTAGTCAATAATATTTGTTTAAAAGTTAGTGTTCATATTAGGACAAACATAATATATGGTTAAATTATTATTTTTGTCATGATCATGATTATATTTTTGTAGACACCAAAACAACACCAATCTGATTATGTGACTGCAAACACTGATCGCATTGACACACACAGCCCCAAGGGCAGCCCCTAGAGGTCAAACAGTGGTCCTAACCACTCTCACAGTAGTTTTGGAAGGTCAAGAGTCAATTTGGCACCTTTAAGAACTTTACTTAGTACTCATTTCACCCGAGGACGATTTCAAACTGGGATTCGTCCCACCCAGGGAAAAATATTAGTATTCGCTCCAGGGTGGGGCGAATTGTAGGTTTGATGGGCAAAAAGTCAAATCTTGACAAATGGCAGCTCAGATCCACAACTTAACGCTTCCTTCATCGCATGGGAGTGTGGGTGAGCATTTTTTAGCATTAGAGGTAGTTGCAAGGGCAGTCATGAAGTCCCTAATCAGGGAGGAATCTCCCTCCCCCTAAGAGGGCATGTTTTCCAAGTGGCACCTCTGCATGCCCAGTGCAAGAGACCTCCAAGTCTATAAATTGGTGAGTTTCCAAACCCTAAAATATGGAGAGAAGGAGCATTTTTGAGCAACGAAGTGCTACCATTTTACTTCCCCATATGCCCCTAGTTGATTTGTGCCTTTCACATCCGTGATCTCTTTTAGAGAGGAGGTCATTGGGTGACCATTGGAAGGACGAATATTGAGCCCAAAACCCAAAATTTGACCACAATATACCACCCAATTTTTTGACAACACTTTACAAGAGATTTTGGACTAATCCCAAGTGGATTGGTGCCGAAATCAGGCCCCAAACGGTGGGTAGCCCGTCCGGGCGCCCCCGCACTACTGCGGGTCTAATCGTCTCTTTTAGGAACGATTAGGAATCTACGGACGATTTCTCTTTTTGTTACTTTCATGTTTTGTATTCGATATTTATGCTGCTTAGATAGTTTGCAATTTTGATTTCATATCGTTTTGATCAATTTTTGTCATGTTATATCATTTTTTCTGCCTTTACTAACTTGCAAAGGGCATCATCGAAATCTGAGCGTTAGAGGCAAAATTGGGGAAATCTGACCATCTGGGTCATCCCAAAATACCCACAATTAGCTAACCCCAACTTTTGTAGGAGATTTGGAGCTGCCTAGATGTGACATTTTGAGTGGTGCTATCTAGCATTTTGTTGTAGGTCTATTTGTCCCGCCCCGAAGTGAATTCAAATTTGTGAGGAATTTCTTGACTGTTCCATTTGTAGTGTTTTCTTTACGAGGTCTAGATGCCCCTGTAAAATTTTTAGGTTATTTGGATATATGCTAGTTATCATTTATTTATTCTTTACATGCGCTAATCGTAGACTTGGGGATTGCATGTTTCATTTCATCCGCAAGTGCTACTGACTATTTCTTGTTTCTTTGAACGCAGGATTGGGACGTTAGAGGAGTAGCAAGGAGTCAACATTCATACACACAAGTTATGATGACATTTTGGTCTGCCCATCTTACATGTGGGCATGCGAAAGAAGGAATGGCATCCATGGATGTAACAAAGAAACAAATTTAATGCTCCTCGCCCCTAAAAAGGGAGGAGGCGAATTGTAACCGAATTTTGAAACGTATCAATAAAATAAAGGGCTGTTTTCCACATTGGCTTTTTTTTTGTGTTTCAATTCATTCATGCTTTCCCCATTTCATGCATTTTCAGTTCGTAGGATCTAGCGTTAAGTTTAGTTCTATTTTTTTTTGCATCGTACTTGGAGCTTTTTCCCTTTTTGTTTCTGTATCCTCGTGCTTTCAGTGGTGATCACGGTGGGACCCTGTCCTCTATTTTTTTTTAGATCAAAAATCTTATCAAGACTTGCTTTTGCTTGCAGGTATCATTTTTTTTCGAACGTGGGACTGTTGTTAGTTCTAGTCTATGGAAAATACTTAGCTGGAATTCATCTCATATCAGGACAAATTGGAATGCGCCCCACTCTATGACAAATTTAGCTCTGTTATTCATCCCGTACAAGGATGAATTGCTCTCTATGCAGTTTCAGGGTAGAAACTCAAAGCCAGCAGATTTGGGCAGAGAAGAGCTAGGGATTCTAAACTTTTCCTATCATTTTTTGTTTTTAGTTTTTTTCTTTTTAGGTTACTTGCTTGCTTAGGGAAAGTCTTATTTTACTGCTTGCTTTTTTCCTTTTTGCAAAATAAAAATAACCCCACACATCACATGGCAAATTAAACACCAAGGAGTTGGTCGTAAAACCCCAGCCCTTGATCAAGACCAATGGTGGATTTCATCACCACCTTGGCTTGAATTTTTGCATCCATTATCCCAATAGCTACTATTGCTAGACGTAAATCCTGATGAAAGCTAACCGAGTGTAGTTGGGGTGATTCCCAACACATGAGGATAAGTCTTCTATGGTAGGTGTCATAAATAGGGCGATTCCCCTTCCGTACCGCCTATGTTCCATGTACCATTTGCTCTCATGTACCTATAGTTTCCCTCACGTAAGGGTGGGTATATAGAGAGGTTGGTATATCATCCTGGCAATGGTATATCGAAGGGGCGACCAATTTTGGGAGCCATAAGAGCCATCATTTTGCATTTAAACATTCTTTACAAAAGCCTTCAAAAACTAAACAAAATAACAAAAACCAAAACACAGTAAACTAGGTCTAAGACACACTTTTAATATTTAAACGAGATAATCATTGCTTTGTGCATGTGTGTGCTCTTTTCTATTTAGTGTAGCATAAAAATCATAAAAAGAGATAAAAATCTACATAGCTCGTAGAAAAACACCAACATGGTGTACACCCGTAGCCAAGCCCAATCAAGGACAAAAGCTATGAAAAGTGTACAAGGGGGCACAAGTCGCCTCCACTACAGCCCTAAGGACTTGGTCATACTACCTTGGTGGCCTGACCCACAAGAGAGTCTGCATCGTTCCATGTCAGAATGGAACTATAGGGACACCCCTTTGAGGGACACGCCTATTCATCATAGCCCATTTCAGGAAGAGTCCTTACACATGGCGCTCAACATAGATAGGAAGGCTCCATTAGAATCTCGATATGAGTGGACACCGCGTGACAAAGTGCTAGAGCAGCATAGGGTCCATGATGAGAGGCCACATGATTATGGCATCCCTCCTTTACCCCCTATCACTGTTAGAACCAATAGACAAAACCCAGAGTGCAAGGCTCTTCAAGCAGGGTGAGCCATCTCTACCCACCCCTTTCACACATATGAAAGGGAGCACGAGGAAGACCATTACATTTCTCAAGAGCAATGTACAGCGTGGGAGCCATGCGCTTCTGCACCCGCTATATACCATGATCACCTACTAAGGCTAGAGCCTCAGGTAAATGTCACCAACCATGATCATCGCGACCAAGGTAAGTGCATAGGAGAGGCATCCATGCCTCCTAGGCTTAATATGGCAGAGAAAATTGACTTGGAAGTTGCCAGACATGCCACCTGCCAAGCGTAGATCATGTAACTTGAGCAAGACTAGCAATAGCTAGAGCATCTATATCGCCTTAGCAAAGAGTGCATTTGATGCCACACAGATGAGCTGCTCCATAACCTAGTTCCTGAGAGGGTTCCAACCCCTCGTACCCAAAGAGCAGAACCATATGAGAGGTGTAATCCCTTGGTGCGGGATAGGTCTTCGCGACCTTACCAAGTTCTGCCTTCGAGACCTCCTAGACCTCAGCGGGAGGCCACTCCCCGAAACAACGATGGGTACCCTACGTAGGGACCCACCCAGGGTCATAGGTCTCATCTAGAGACTCCTCAGGAAGCTTATGAGGAGTATGAGCAAGAAGAAGAGAGGGCCAAAATGCCCTACCAAGGTGGAGGGGTTACCATTTTGCCACCCCTCTATAGGCCTCAAGTCTCCCACAACCCACAATGGGAGCAAACTAAAGAGGAAGAGATTAAATCTTCATATGCATATAAAGCGATGTTAGAGCGTTTGGAGTCTATGGAGACCAAAACTTTTGGGCCCCAAAAGCCCACTTTACACAAATTCCATAGTCATCCTGTGCATCCGTCCGTGCTAGCACCCCCTACCCTAAACACTTTAAGCTGCCTTAGTTGGCAACCTTTAGAGGTGAGGAGGATGCTCAAGAGCATGTGACGAGATTCCTAAGATAATGCTTCGGCATTCAGGACAATGATGCTTTGTCATTAAGAACATTTATAACCACATTCATAGGCCCTGCCTCGGATTGGTTTACTCAATTACCAAAGCACAGCATTAACAACTTAGATCAGTTAGTGGATGTGTTCCTCGAATGCTTCACCTTCAACACCAAGAAGAAGGCATAACTAAGTGACTTAGCCATCCTCGGGTAGTATGAGGAATAAACCATGGCGGCCTATGGCAATCGATGGAGGACTTTGCTTTCAAAGCTGCCCTACCTTCCCCCTATGTCTAACCTCACTCAAATGTTCTCAAAGAGCTATTTGAGGTCGATCTCTATGCTATTGTAGCTACAGCAATATGCCACCTTAGAAGAATCTCTGGCACAAGCCAGGATCATTGAAGATATCAAGATACAGGATGGCAAGATAGCCAAACCTAAGAAAAAAGAGTGGACTAAGAACACTAAAATAAGGACCATGCAACAAAAATCCGTTGTGGTCAATCAAGTTGCTATCAATGTCCCTAAGCCTGCACAAGTAACATGACCCCAAAAGGTCAATTATCAGGCGGTGCCTCCCAACAACTATGACAGGGAAAATTAAAGGCAAGAGCAGAATTAGTAGCGTCACCCTAGGTGACAATACACACCCTACACAGAGTCTAGGGAATCCCCATTTGACCACTTGTTAGCGGTAAATTTGATCAACCTGCCAAAGATTCAAACCATAGACCCCAACTCTCCTAAGACTAAGGGGTACAGGGAGGATTTTTACTGTAGGTTCCACAGATGATAGGGACATGACCTAAATTCCTGCTAGAAGTTTAAGGTCTTGGTGCAAGACTTAATTGATAATAAGACACTAGTGGTGGATAATACCATGGCACCAAGAAATCAATAAATGGAGGTCTTTAAAGACCCCTTTCCTGCTCATGCTCCATAGGCAAAAACCCTACAAGTTATCGAGTTCACACAGAACTGCTCCATGTAGGGGTATGTAGGGATGATCAGTATAGTGACTCAGAATAGGAGGTATCCAAGTGTAGCCACCCCCGCGACCACTACTGGTGAGGTGCCAACAATGATACAACCGCAATAGCACCTTGCACAACCTCCTCCGCCTAGACCAATGGCCACACTTCGGACCAAACTCACTCAGAGTTTGAGGACCACCTCAGCTAGGCTCTCCATATATGAGCTCATACAACAATCAATGCCCCATCGAGAGGCTCTAATGGATATATTGAAATCCATTGAATTGTAGCCCCATGAAAAAAATTCTTTCAACAACTTCGTGGGACACGTCAAATGATGCACTGAGCCAGTCATCACATTTCGAGAAGATGAAGTGAAATCAGTGGTTAATGACATGGCGGATCCACCCTTGCACATTATCGTGTGGGTCAACGTGATCCCATATAAGAGGGTGTTGATAGACACTGGCTCGTCCAGTAATCTCATCACAACCATGGCCCTAAAACATTTGAAGTTACCCGCATCTCACATCACAGCTTCCACCTACACACTATGAGAATTCAATGATGTAATTTGCTCGATAGTTGGCACAATATTTCTACCCATCCAAGTGGGACAAAACACTATACCTACATTGTGCCACATCTTGGAAGGTAAGATTGCCTAAAATATCTTGCTGGTGCGGCCATGGATCAGGGACATGAAGTGTGTCCCTTTGATAGCTCACCAGTGCTTAAAGTATACATTTGAAGGGGAAGTGCATGTAGTCCCGACGGACTTAGAACCCTTCAAGTATTGTAATGTGGTGCAACTGATGCCACAATCGACCCTTCCATCAATGCATTTGGATTTCCAATTGAATCCATCTAAACAGGGTCCAATTTCGTAGGCATCCCCATTAGCAAGTTCTTCAAAACTCCATCCGGGTCCATCTTCATCATTTGGTCCTCCACCAACGATGCCACTGATGGGGGTCAAATAGAAGGACAAAGGGAAGAAACCTTTGGAAGAGGCACAACCTCTGGAAGAGACACTGCCATCAGTATCAACTATCTCTACTGAGGAGATGCCTAGCCGAATGGAAGTCGAGGCTCCTAGTTCACCCGACATGGAGTGGACTCAGGGAGAACTTTCATTCCCTCCCCCTCAACCACCAACAATCGTTGTTGAGATGGCCTATACGGGCCTCAGGGAGTATTTGGTGTAGAATATTATAGCAACACCCACACTGGAGTCCATGTAGGACATAGGGAGACCTTGCCTCCCCATCGGCTTGCACCATGCATGCAAGAGGATGAAGATGAAGAGCCTTTTGCTAAAAATGTCAACTACTTGTCTAAACCAGACTTTACTTTGAGATACCTTGGCCAATGCAATTGGCATGGATATGGGTTAGGTAGATATGAGCAAGGCGTACGTTTTCTTTGCCAACCAAGATACCAAATGCCATATGACAAGTCAAGAGTAGGGTTCAACCACCCTCTACCATTGGACATCTTTGTGGAGAACATGCAAGGCCTAGGGATAGGCAACAAGGGGGGATTGGCATCAGATTCATATGCCAACCCTAACATGACATATACATTGAGGGATTATCTCCCATTAATGGAAATCAACCTTGTTGACCCTCGCAATCCCTTCCCTTTGCTCGAGAGAGGAGAAAGCTCGAGAGCTCATTTTCAAGGAGGGTCTAGACAATGTCAAGAAGGGTCCTCAAAGTACGAATCAAAATATGAGGTAGCACCATGGGACCCCTTCAAATAAGGTAGCAATCACTCATAGGTGATCCCCATGGATGATTATCAAGAGAGTCTCTTGACAATGTTCCCTTTAGATGCTCCAATCGAGCAAGCACCACTCTAAGTAAATCAAGCCCCACTGTAGAGAGTGGAACAACCCCAAGGATCCAGATCAATTTGCTTGAGCAAGGTGAGCCTTTAATACCGCAAGTAGTTATCGAAGCCAACGAAGGCCTTTGGATCTCTGATAGTGATTATGAAGATGAAACTAAGATGGCATATCTTAATCACATGCAGCAAATGCGAGGTGACCATACCCCTTGGAGATTAATGACATATTCGAATAATTAAACATAGTGCCAAGGCATGAGTGGTACTTAGACCCAGCGCAATGGGACCAAGTGTTGGATCCACCACTCTAGGCATACAAAGCATACCTTTCGCCCAAAGACCCTATAGTGACATCAGTGCCAAAGGGCAGACCCTGTCTTCCTATCCACACATAGGGCCGATCCATTCATGCTAATACCTCTAGAGCCAGACCCAGAGCACAGAGAACATCTAGGATGTCTGAGTCATCATCCCCGCAGTAATAGAGACCAAAATAATTTCATCAACATGATCTCCATTGACTTAACTGCCCCCATCCACAACCTGGCCGATCTAGCACAGTCATTATATCTAGATATAGAGCCATAGACTGAGATCACATTAATTCACATCCATCCCCATAAGAGTACTGGCATTTTGATGAAATACTTCATTTTACCCCTGGGTCAACTCAAGATATCTTCCATGCTAAAGAGGAACCCGAGGTTCCTAACGATGATCTTAACTCAGCAAATGATATCCATTTGATCCCAACTCCACACCAATTGGAGGACGGATCCCACATGTCGATCGAGGAGACAACTGACGTAGACATTGGCTCTTTTCCAATGAATCCATAGGTCATCAAGCTGGGGGTAAGTTTATCCCTCGAATAGCAAGCCGACTACATTGCCCTTCTAAAAGAGAAGGAGGTTTTTGCATGGTCATACAGAGACATGTCGGGGCTAGATCCGTAGCTAGTCACGTATAATATAATGCTTGATCCGACAGTCAAGCCAGTTAAGAAAAAACTATGCAAGACGCACCCAACAGTGGCCTTAATGGTCAAAGATGAATTACAAAAGCTATTGGATGCACAATTTGTCATCTGTGTGGACTACCCACCATGGCTGTCCAACATGGTTCCCATCAAAAAGCTTGACAGGAGGATTCGCATATGCACTGATTTTCAAGATCTAAACAAAGTGAGTCCTAAGGATGATTTCCCATTGCCAAGCATCGAGACATTGGTAGACACCACAACGGGTCATGAAATGCTTTCCCTCATGGACTATTTATTGGGATACAATCAGATTTGTATCAATCTTGAGGACTAGCTAAAAATGGTGTTCACAACGCCTTGGGGAACATTTTGTTAAAAGGTCATGCCTTTTGGCCTTAAAAATGCTGGCGCCACCTACAAACATGCCATGACATACATCTTCCATGATTACATGCATAAAACTTTGGAAGATTACATGGATGATTTGTTGGCCAAATCTCTTTTGCACCCAGATCATCTCGATGACTTAAGCAAGATCCTTGATCCCCTCATGGAACATAAAGTCATACTGAATCCCAAGAAGTGCGTATTTGGTGTCACATTTGGAAAACTCTTGGGTTTCATAGTCTCAAAGCGAGGAATCGAGGTCGACCCAAACAAAGTCAAGGCAATCCTTGAAATGCTTCCCCCAACTACCATCAAGCAGCTCAAAAGCCTACAGGTAAAGGTCACATCGATCAAGCACTTCATAGCATAGCTATCTGACAAGTGCCAACCCATGAACAACTTATTACACAAGGGGGTAGCATTTCACTAGGATGACGAGTTCCAGTCAGCCTTCGATGACATTAAACAATACTTGGATTCACCGCCAGTATTGGCACCACCCAGACTAGGAGTGCCGTTCTACTTATACATCTCAGCTACTGAGGTCACACTGGGTGCCATGTTAGCCCAAAAGAATGAACTTCACAAAGAACAGGCTACTTACTATCTTAGGCGCACCCTAGTCAGTTATGAACTTAACTATGCATACATTGAGAAACTCTACTTGGCAGTGGTGTTTGCTACCAAAAATTTGTGCCATTACATGTTGAGCAAAAAGACGTATGTTGTGTCTAAGGAGAATCCATTACGATACATGATGAGTCATACTTATCATAGTAGTCGCACGACAAAATGGATCGTATTGTTGACAAAATTTGACATAGAGTTTCTTGGACATAAATCCATAAAAGTTTAGGTCATCGCCGATCAACTAGCAGAATCTCCTCTCAAATATTATCAACCTCTGATTATAGAACTACCCTATGATGGGGTCTTCCATGTCTCAGAATTGCCAGATTCTGATGAGCTTGAGTCACAGGCTGACATAACCCTATTTTTCGATGGTTCTAAATGTGAGCAAGGTGGTCACGTGAGAATAGTATTCTTCACACCACAAGGTGGTCCAATGCCTCTATCATTTAAATTAAATTTCCCATGCACCAACAAAAATGTAGAGTACGAAGCCTTGCTCATAGGTCTTCAGACAGTAATCACCATGAACATTAAACGATTGAATATCTTTGGTGATTCGTTGTTAATTTTCAACCAATTCAAAGGGGTATTCCAATTCAAATGCCCATTTATGTAGGCCTACAAATCCCTTGTGGACAAATTCTTGGCAAATATTGAATGGTACGACATCGAGGCACTCTCTCGATCATCGAATCATTTTGTGGACACTATGGTCTCCTTGGGGTCATTAATCCCGCAAGACATTTCTAGTGATATGAAAACCATTCAAGTCAAAATGCTATCACAATCCATGATGGAGCACGCAAGATCTGACTTGACGCCAGGAATCCACTTGATCCAAATTGAACCATCCCCGGATAAGTTCTCTCGAATCCATGATTGTCTGAACCACGCCAACTGGGGGTCCTTGTTCTCCCCTACTCCCCTTAATAGCAACACAATGCTATTCTTGCAAGTTCTTTCCCGTTCAACTTTTTCTAGGGATGAACTTCAAAAGGGATTGGTTGTTCATACCATCGAGGCTTCTGATCAGTAGGATTGGTATTCACCCACAAGGGACTACCTCAAGTTAGGTAACCTCTCGCCTGGATTGATGCATGCCACGAAATGATCATTCAAGCAGAAAGTGGCAAAGTATGTCTTGTTAGGAGATATTTTGTACTATTGTAGCTATGAAGGAATCCTCCTTCATTTCTTTGACCAATAGGAATCCACTTGGGCAATCACCCAAGCACACGATGGTACGTGCGGTGGCCACTTCAGTGGTATGGCCATCGTAAAGTGCATTCTCTGCAAGGGCTATTATTGGCCATCTTTAGAGCGATATTTTTGTGCCTATGTAAGTAAGTGTGTGAAATGTCAACACCATGCTAATTTGACACCCGTACCTTCCTAGGCATTGCAGTCGATCCAATCGGCTTGGCCATTTTTGTAGTGGGGCCTCGATCTAATCGGTAAGATCTCCCCTACATCGTTAGGTCGTCACACATTTATCATAACGACCATAGAGTATTTCACCAAGTGGGTGGAAGCAGCTTCGCTTACCTCTACAACAGGACCCCGCATTATGGAGTTCATTTTGCACAACATCATATGTCATTTTGGTATTCCATCCAAGATAATTTTGGATAATGGGACGTCATTCAAGAACAAATATGTGCGTGCTTTGACCACAAAGTACAAAATTCAGCACAATTTTTTGACACCCTATTATCCATAGGCAAATGGGCAAGCAGATGCGTCAAACAAAATGCTAGTTGCCATCCTCAAAAAGATAGTTGCAGACAGTCATAAGGATTGGCACATCTAGATCCCACTTGCCCTGTGGGCTTATCGCACCAGCATTTGGACACCCACTGGGGCAACTCTGTTTTTGCTCGTATATGGCTCCGAGGCTGTCATGCCTCTCGAGTTGGAAATTCCTTCCCTGTGCATATCAATACAAGAGTTCATCTATGATGACACTGTATGACAGGCCCGGTTATACTAGCTTACGTTGCTTGATGAATGACGCGTTAATGCTCTCGAGCATTTACGTATCTATCAAGAGTGACTTAAGAAATCATACAACATGAAAGTTCATCTGAGGGACTTTTAGGTTGGTGACTTGGTCTTGAAAGAGAACCAATAGAACTCTAGTTTGCCATCCCATATAATGTACAAGTTCATGGCAAACTGGTTAGGTCCCTATGTAATTGATAGCAAAATAGGACCTGGAACATACCGGCTAGCCTCTCTCGATGAAATCAAGGAACTAGAACCCTTGAACATTAGTCATTTGTGGTCATTCCATGTTTAGAAGAGCCATAGCCCAAAAAGCTCCAAGGATTCCCATAATCTCTTGGTAAATCCCATAATGCTCCAAGGATTCCTGCAATCACTTGGTCAACCCAAAACGCCCCAAAGGTGCCCATTATCCCTTTGGTCAAACAAAAAAGCCCCAAGGATTCCCACAATCGCTTGGTCAAAAATAAGAAAATTCAAAAACAATAAAATCATCAAAAATAACAAAAATTCACATCTCATTTCTAGGCATACTCACAATTATCACAACAATAAAGAGCTCCTTTTACATCTCATCTTCATAATCACAAAACTCATTCCATCAAAAACACAAAAATATATAGCGGCATTAAGCATCACATCCATACATTGTATATTTGTGGTCATACAGGTCCAAGGCACCATAGACTGTAAGTACTCCACCAATCCATCAAAAATAAATGCCATTCACTTATTTTTACCATACCATAGTCACTGGTCTTCTAATGTATCAAGAGATTTTGTCTTTTAGTCGTCATTAGCTTTCTAGCCACATACTATACCAAGTCAGACGGATTTTACAAAGATAGAGTCCTAATTGGATCGCACCTTGGTATGTAGCATCCCAACACAAATTAAAACACATAAGAATTTCCAAGTTGTGTGAACAAAATATGAAACCTACAAAGCAATCCAGGTCACCATAAGCGAAACGGTTATCAATGCCCCTAAGAATGCTGAGATTTGGCAAAAGGACAAGCATCTTCCCTACCCAATTCCCCAAGAATCCCAAGTTCTCAAAAAAAAAGTTGCAAAACATCACAAATTTGCAAAATTCAAAAATCCAAAATTTTTGACATCACAACCAAAGTGCATACATCAAGAAAAGCACATAAAATAGTGATTCTTATCACTCCATAGTCAATTCCCTTGCTCAAAATAAAAAATAAAATAAACAGTGATTTTTATCACTATAAAAGAGCAAGTATCCCAATACAACTGAAGAAAAGAAGGGAGTCGAACTTAAATCCTTGGAACTCTCAGCATTCTGATAGGTCATGAGGCAAACCTTGGTACTGTTTTGGTGGATAGCCTATCAGTCACTGGTGGTAAAACTCTCGCATGACGATATATCTGTCACAATAACTTGTGTGCAAATCAATGTTTGCATGTGGATGAGCTAGCTTAGTACAGGTTTGGTTGACATCCTATCTGGCACTGGCGGTATCCTGAAAAACACCACATAAATGATCCTTAGTACAGGTTTGGTTGACATCCTATCTGGCACTGGCGGTATCCTGACAAACACCACATAAATGAATTCAATTGCACACATAGGGATGTGAAATAACTGGGTCAAAAACAAGTCTGATTCATACCTTGTTAAAAAGTCTTGTAACATGAAAGTACAGTCATGGCTAGATAGTTAAAACATTTGAGTCTCAAAAAACCTTAAAATACATTTTAAACCAACTAATATCTTTCATCCTTGCATCGCCATCAGAAAATACAAAAAAAACATGTATACATGAAAAGTCATTTACCACAGCAATCGCCTAGGACAGAAAGCCATAAATTTCTAAATAGTCTATAGTTCGACCACCAAAAATCACAAAATTAATTCATCCATTCCATTTGCATATCATATAAATTAAAAACATTTACATTTCAGCAAAATGTATGCATCCATCACTATAACTTAACATGCATACATCCATATTCATCAATCATCGTGCATAAAATCAAATCATCACATGTGCATAAACAAAATAAAGTCATCTGTATATATCATCAAAAATGCCCGTAGGCTACAATGAACCGGTCCTGTGACCCCGCAACAAAATCCAAAAGCTCAAAAATCCCCAAATCCTAAGGCATCGGCCACCATGATCACGCAAGATCAGTGTGATAGGAACTACCCCCCATGGTGTGGGTCCTATGAGACTCCTCAGGGTGACTACTGCCAGCCCCCACATCATGCCTACTCAAGGCCCCCTCATCCAATCACTTGTGCCGAGAGGATGTTGATTGCTCATTCTTGCTCCCTCTCGAGCGGCGTGACAATCCACCTTCATTGAACATAGGGACCCGCCCATCGAGGAAGCTAATCTCTCCAACTATTGTTGCACCAAGTCCATCTCCCACTGGTGATATGTAGCCAAGTTCTCATCACATTGTGCTAAATCCCTATCCCTCTCCGCCAGCTGCATCCGTAGGAGATCCCTCTCTCGTGCAGCATCAGTGTCCCCATCCTACCGGCGGTGCGCAACCCATGCATTTTCCTGCTCTGACAGCTGCATGCACAGGAGATCCCTCTCCCGTAGTGCATCCCCCAGCTCCTCATCATGCCTTCATAGTAGCCCCTCCAATCACACATTCTCAACACACAACCCAGACTTCATGTCCTCTGAAACTACCTGAGGCATTGGCATCTCTGGAACAGCAGCCTGCTTTGGCTCCCACTACTCCGTGACGTCCTGCATCTTCGGCTGATCCAAAATCCCAAGATCCACATCCACATCATCCACCTCCACCATGTTCATATCCTCCATTGGAGCTCCCCAATCATCTCCTAGTGCCTCGACACCCTCCCTGCCTGCTGCTGCTACCTCTACGCCCCTAAGTGTCCCCTCTCCTCGCCATCATTGCAGTATCCACCACTGGTCATACTCTGCGGTAGTCTCGACGTCATCCACATCTGGGACGTCGATCGTCCCATCTGAATCCTCGCCAAGTGGCATGATGACTGGTTGGTCCAGAGTCCTCTCGTCCCTTGGCATCGATAGACCACGGGCTCACTAGGCAACCCCTGGTGCATCCCAAATTGTCATGTCACTCGGATGTAAGGGAAGAACTCCTACTTGGTTCCATATCGCCCAATCAGCCACTGCTCCCTACGTACCTGTCGAAGCCACTCTCCAGCCTTTGGTTAGGCTGGATAGTCTCAATAGGGGTGCCAGAACACCTCACTCATAGCAAGCTGAGTGAAGTCATCGGCATAGTGCCCTACGGCACCTACCCACCATCGACTCTGTCCTTGCTCCTCAGACCACCACCACAAAGCCGTGTAACCTATATCCTTATCCACCATCTCTGCTCAAGTCATCCATGGTAACCCCATTGGCCTCTCCACCACTATGTGATGCCAAGCCTAGCTCTATAACAAATAGCTATAGCCGATCCCCTTCCACCTTCGGCAGCGGACCTCGTATAGCTCACCATAGAGCTATGCCAGTAGTGTCTATCCCCATCTCATGATCAAAGGCTCATGCATAAAACACTCCACAAACTGATAGACCACATCCAGTAGGTTCCATGGGAACCTCACACCTAACGAGTCAGGTAGCAGCATGTTGGAAATGAGGCCCATGAGTACTGCGTGCCTCACTCCCAACACACCCTTCTCCAGCCACCATCGAACTAGAATCCCACCAATATAGCAGTCAACCTCTACCCTCTCCACTTGACCATCCACCTCCAACTCCTCCCCATGCCCAAAGAAGCATGTCAGCACTGTTGTCCACTAATCCCGCGACATCGTCCTGATCAGCAATCTGTCTATTGGAATCCAAAGAATCTGATAGACATCCTTCAAAGTGATTGTCATCTCCCTTGTTGGGAGATGGAAAGTATTAGTCCGTGGATCCCACAATTTTATCAGGCCATTAGGTAGGCCCTATCCCCAATCACTGGCTCTAACCAAGTCACCTGCTTGAGCCCAAGGGCATCAAGCCACTCCCAATCAGCCACAGCTAGCGCCTCCCATGCTTCAGCAAAAATAGTAGGCACACGATACCAACTCTTCACAACCTGCAAAAGAAAACAAAATAAACACATTAAAATCATGAAAAAAAGTGTACATCTACAAGTAGTATAAACAAAAAACAAAATTCTTTTATCAACCTAGGGTTTTATACTCTCAAATTGATAAATTAAAACAAAGAATCCGATAAACATCCTCCAAAGTGACTATCATCTCCCCTATTGGGAGATGGAAATTATTAGTCTGGGGATCCCACAAGTTGATCAGGGTCATCAGGTAGGCTCGATACCCAATCATTGGCTCTAACCGAGTCACCTACTTGATACCAAGGGCATCAAGCCACTCCCAGTCAGCCACAACTAGCACCTCTCGCGCTTCAGCAAAAATAGTAGGCACACGATACCGGATCTTCACAACCTGTAAAAGAAAAAAAAATAAACACATTAAAATCATGAAAAAAAATGTACAGACTATAGACACCAAAATAGCACCAATCTGATTATGTGACTGCAAACACTAATCACATTGGCACACACAGCCCCAAGGGCAGCCCCTAGAGGTTAAAAAATTGTCCTAACCACTCTCATAGTAGTTTTGGAAGGCCAGAGATCAGTTTGGCACCTTCAAGCACTTTGCTCAATATCCGTTCCACCCTAGAACGAATTCAAACTGGGATTCGCCCCACCCAGGGACGAATTCTGAATTCACTCTAGGGTGGGGCGAATTGTAGGTTTGACAGGAAAAAAGTCAAATCTTGACAAATGGCAGCTCAGGTCTGCCACCCAATGCTTCCTTCATCACATGGGAGTATGGATGAGCATTTTCGAGATTTAGAGGCATTTGCAAGGTCAGTCATGAAGTCCCAATTCAGGGAGGAATCTCCTTCCCCCTGGGAAGGCATGATTGCCAAGTGGCACCTCTGCATGCCCATTTCAAGAGACCTCCATGTCTATAAATTAGTGATTTTCCTAACCCCAAAATATACAGATAAGGAGAATTTTAGAGCAACAAAGTTCTATCGTTTTATTTACACACCTCACACCTTTTGGATTTGCGCCTTTCACATCCTTGATCTCATTTAGAGGGGAGGTCATTGGGTGACTATTGGGAGGATGAATCTGGAGCCCAAAAACTAACATTTGTCGACAATACCACACAATAGGTTTTGGACCCATCCCAAGTCGATTGGTGCCGAAATCAGGCCCCAAACAGCAGGCGGCCTGCCCCATGGGCGTCCCCTCTCACACTGCCACAATCTTAACCGCCCCCCTTCAAAACAATGGGAATTCCATGGTAGAATTTTTTTCTTTCATTTTTGCATTTAGTTCTATGATGCTTAGATAGGTTTTCATTTTAATTTCGTCTCGTTTTGAACAAGTTTGACCATATTTCTATCTTTGATCGCTTCTACTAACTTGCAGGTAGCATCATCAAATTCCCACTAACAGAGGCCAAATTTAGAAAATCTGACCATCTGGGTCTTCCCAAAATCCCCCCAATTAGCTAACCCCAAGTTTGTAGGCCTTTTGGAGCTTCCTAGGTAGGACATTGGGACGGTACCTTTTCGACGCTTTGTTGTAGGTGAATTCGTCCCACCCCAGAGTGAATTCAAATCGGTGAGGAATTTCTTGACTGTTATTTTTGTAGTGCCATCCTTATGATGTCCTAATGCCCCTATCAAATTTCTAGAGAATTTGGATTCATTTTAGTTACAGTTTAATTCATTTTTCTCATTCGCTTATCGTAGGCTTGGGGATTGCATGTTTTGTTTCATCTGCAGGTGCTACTAACTATTTCTTGTTCCCTTGAATGCAGGATCAAAACATTGGAGGAGTAGAAAGGAATCAACATTTGTAAACACAAGCGGCAGCGACATTCTGGTCCACCCATCTTACATGTGGGCACACGGAAGAAGGAAAGGCACCCATGAATGTAACAAGAACGCATGCTTAAACGCTCCTAGCCCTTGGAAAGGAAGGATGCGCATTGTAACCGAGTTTGAAACATATCAATAAAAGGGTTTTCTTCTCTATTCACTTGTGTTTTGTTTCGATCCGCTCATGCCTTTCTCTCTTTTCATGCACTTTCAAATTCCTAGGATTTAGCGTTGAGTTTGGTTTTTTTTGTTTGCATTTCATATTCGCTTTCCTTTTTGCTTTCGTATCCTCATGCTTTCAGTGGTGATCATGGTGGGACTCTGTCCTCTGCATTTTTGGATCAGAAATTTGATCAAAATTTACCTTGCTTGCAGGTATATTTTTTTGTGGAATGCAGGACTGCTGTTCGTTCCAGTCTGTGGCTAACACAGAACTGTAATTCGTCTCACCCAGGGATGAATTGGAATGCGCCCCACCCTAGGATGAATACAGTCCTATAATTCGTTCCACCTAGGGATGAATTCCAGTCTGTGAAGTTTCTGGGCAGAAACTCAGGACTGACAGATGTGGGCAGAGAAGATGTAAGGATTTTGCGTTTTCTTTATCATTTTATGTTTTCAGTGTTTCTATTTTTTTTGGGGGGGGTTATTTGTTTGCTTAGGGAAAGTTTTATTTTTGTTGTTTGCTTGTTTCCTTTTGCAATATAAAAAGAACCCCACACACCACGTGGCAACTTAAAAACCAAGGCGTTGGTCATAAAACCCCAACCCTTGATCAAGACCAATGGTGGATTTCATCACCACCTTGGCTTGAATTTTACATCCATTACCTCGATCGCAACTGTTGCTAGATGTAAATCCTAACGAAATCTGACCGAGTGTAGCTGGGGTGATTCCCATTGCATGAGGATAAGTCTTCTATGGTAGGTGTCATAAATAGGGCAATTCCCCTTCCGTACCGCCTACGTTCCACGTACCATCTGCTCTCACATACCTATAGTTTCCCTCACGTAAGGGTGGGTATATAGATAGGTTGGTATATCGGCCTGGCAATGATATATCGAAGGGGCGACCAATTCTAGGATTCATAAGAGCCCTCATTTTGCATTTAAACGTTCTTTAAAAACCTTCAAAACCAAAAACAAAAAGAAACAAAAACAAAAACAAAACAAAAAAAATTAAAACACACTAAACCAGGTTTAGGACACACTCTCAATATTTAAATGAGATAATCACTATTTGTGTATGTGTGTGCTCTTTTCTATTTAGTGTAGCATAAAAAATCATTAAAAAAGAGATTAAAAAAATCTACATAGCTTGTAGGAAAGCACCACCATGGTGTACACATGTAGCCAAGCCCAATCAGGGGCGAAAGCTATGGAAAGTGTACAAGGCGGCACAAGTCACCTCCGCTATAGCACCAAGGACTTGGTCATATCGCCTTGGTAGCCCAATCCGCAAGAGAGTTCGTACCAGTCCATGTCAAGATGGAACTATAGGGACACCCATTTGAGGGACATGCTCGTTCATCATAGCCCCTTTTAGGAGGAGTCCTTACACGTGGCACTCAACATAGACAAAAAAGCTCCCTTAGAAGCTCGATATGAGTGGCCACCACGTGATGAAGTGCTAGAATGGCATAGTTTCCATGAGGAGAGGCCACATGATGATGGCCTCCCCCCTTTGCCCCCCATCACTGTTAGAACCAATAGACAAAATCCAGAGCATAAGGCTCTTCAAACCGGGCGAGCTAACTCTACCCACCCCTTTCACACATATGAAATGGAGCCCGAGGAAGATGATTACATTTCTCAAGAGCAATATACAGTGCAGGGGCCATGCGCTTCCACACTATCTAGATACCATGATCACCCACTAAGGCCATAGCCTCGGGTGAATGCCACCAACCTCGATAGAAGGAAGCGACCTATTGAGATCTCAGATCATCATGACCAAGGTAAGTGCATAGGAGAGGCATCTAGGCCTTATAGGCTTAGGATGGTGGAGCAAATTGACTTGGCAATCACCAGACATGCCACCTGCCAAGCGCATATCACGTAGCTTGAGCTAGATCAGCAACAGCTAGAGCATTTATATCACCTTAGCAAAGAGCGCATTAGGTGCCAAACAGATGAGCTGCTACATAACCCAATTCCTGAAAGGGTTCCAACCCCGTGCACCCAAAGAGCGAAACCATATGAGAGGCATAATCCCTTGGTGCGAGATAGGTCTCCGCGACCTTACCAAGTGCTGCCTCTGAGAATTCCTAGACCTGAGCAGGAGGCCACTCCCTGGGAAAACGATGGGTGCCCTCCATGGAGACCCACCCAGGGTCATAGGTCTCATATAGAGACTCCTCAAGAAGCTTACGAGGATTATGAGCAATAATATGAGCGAGCTAAAATGCCCTACATAGGCGAAGGAGTTGCCATCTGACCACCCCTTCATAGGCCTCAAGTCCCCCACAACCCGCAACGGGAGCAAACTAAAGAGGAAGAGATTAAATCTTCCGATGCATACAAAGCGCTGCTAGAGCGGCTAGAGTCTGTGGAAACAAAAACCTTTGGGCCTCAAAAGCCCACTTTATTCCAGCTTCGCAGTCATCTTGTGCATCCATCAGTGCCAGCACCTCCTTACCTTGAGCACTTTAAGATGCCTCAGTTGGCAACCTTTAGAGATGAGGAGGATGCTCAAGAGCATGTGACAAGGTTTCTAAGCTAGTGCTTCAACATTCAGGAAAATGATGCTTTGTTATTTAGAACATTCATAACCACATTCATAGGCCCTACCTCGGATTGGTTTACTCAGTTACCAAAGCACAACATTAACAATTTAGATTAGTTAGTGGATGTGTTCCTTGAATGCTTCACCTTCAATACCAAGAAGAAGGCGTCACTAAGTGACTTATCCAGCCCCAGGAAGTATGAGGAGGAGACCATGGCAGCCTACGGGAATCGGTGGAGGACATTGCTCTCAAAGATGCCCTACCTCCCTCCTATGTCCAACCTCACTCAGATGTTCTCCAAATGTTGTTTGAGATCGATCTCTGTGCTATTGCAGCTACAATAATTGCCACCTTAGAAGAAGCTCTGGCACAAGCCAGAATTATTGAAGAGATCAAATTACAGGATGGTGAGATAGCCAAGCCTAAGAACAAAGAGTGGACTAAAAACACTAAAGTTGGGACCACACAACAAAAACTCGCTGTGGTTAACCAAGTTGCTATCAATGTCCCTAAACCTATCCAAGCAACTCAGCCTCAAAAGGCTAATTATTAGGAAGTGCCTCCTAAAAACTATGACAGAGAAAATTAGAGGCAATAACAGGGTCAGCAGCATCGTCCTAGGTGACAATTCACACCCTACATAGAGTCCAGGGACTCCTTGTTTGACTGCTTGTTAGCAGCAAACCTAATCAACCTGCTAGAGATTTAGACAATAGATCCCAATGCACCCAAGCCTAAGGGGTATATAGAGGACTTGTATTGTAGGTTCCATAGGTGGCAGGGACATGACCTAAATGCCTATTGGAAATTTAAGGGCTTGGTGAAAGACCTAATTGATAACAAGACCCTAGCGGTGGATAATCCCGTCGCACCAAGAAATCAACAAATGGAGGTCTTCAAAGACCTCTTGCCTACTCATGCTCTGTAGGAAAAGACCCTACAAGTTAATGAGGTCACACAGAATTGCCCCATGCAGGGATACATAGGGATGATCAATATAGTGACTCGGAACAGGAGGTATCCGAGCATGAATGCTCCTGCGGCAGTGGCAAGAGAGGTGACAACAACTTCGCAACCACAACAGCACCTTGCACAACCTCCTTCACCAAAGCCGGTGGCCACACTTTGGACCAAACTAACTCAGAGTTTGAGGACCACCTCGGCTAGGCTCTCCATATACAAGCTTATACATCAATCTATGCCCCATCGAGAAGCTCTAATGGAGATTTTGAAAGCCATCGAGTTGCAGCCCCACGAGACAAATTCTTTCAACAACTTTGTGGGGCATGTAAAATGATGCACTAAGCCAGTCATCACATTTTGGGAAGACAAATTGAGATCAGTGACTAAGGACATGGAAGATCCACCCCTACACGTTATCGCATGGGTCAACGAGATCCCATACAAGAGGGTGTTGATAGACACTGGGTCGTCCAGCAACATCATCACAACTGTGGCTCTCAAACATTTGAAGTTGCCTGCATCTCACATCACATCTTCCACCTACACTCTGTAAGAATTCAATGACACAATCTACTTGACAATCGGCACAATAGTCCTACCAATCCAAGTGGTACAAAATACCATACCCACATTGTGCCACGTATTGGAAGGTGAGATGGCCTACAACATCTTGTTGGGCCGGCCATGGATCAGGGGCATGAAGTGTGTCCCTTCGATAGCTCACCAATGTTTAAAGTATACATTTTAAGGGGAGGTGCATGTAGTCCTGGTGGACTTGGAACCCTTCAAGTATTGTAATGCGGTGCAGCTGATGCCGCAATCAACCCTGCCATCAACGCATTTGGATTTCCAGTTAAATCCATCTAAACAGGGTTCGATTCTGCAGGCATCCCCGTTAAAAAGTTCTTCAAAATCCCAGTCAGGTTCATCTTCATCATCTAGTCCTCCACCAATGACGTCATCTATGGGGACCAAATAGAAGGACAAAGGGAAGAAACCCCTGGAAGAGGCAGAACCTTTGGAAGAGACACTGCCATCAGTATCAACTATCTCTACTGAGGAGATGCCTAGCTGGATGGAAGTCGAGGCTTCTAGCCCACCCGACATGGAGTGGACTCAAGGAGAACTTCCATTCCCTCCCCCTCAACTGCCAATGATCAATGTTGAAATGGCCAACATTGGCCTAGGGGAGTATCTTGTGTGGAATATTGTAGCAACACCCGCACTAGAGTCCATGCAGGACATGGGGAAACCTCGCCTTCCCATTGGCACTATTGTTCCCCTAGGCTACCCGCGGAACCAGAAAAACTTTGTGTATGGGGGCCTTGATCATGGCATTGCACCATGCACGCAAGAGGATGAAGATGAAGAGCCTTTTGCTAAAAATGTCAACTATTTTTCTAACCTAGAATTTTCTCTGAGGTACCTTGGCCAATGCAATTGGCACGGATATGGGTTAGTCCGATATGAGCAAGGGATACGTGTTCTTTGCCAACCAAGATACTGTTAGTCAAAAAGTGACTAACTACAGAAAAACATCTGATGCTCCTTTTTGCATATTTTCCAAGAGGACCGAAGTGGCCCATATGCTAAATATCAAAGAAAATGCAAAACACCGCAAGGAGGAAAAAGTGTCGCGATATCGCGACATGTTGCATTTTCGCGGTTCAAAGCAAAAAGAAAAGCAAAAGGGAAAAAGTGTCGCGATATCGCGACATGTTGCTTTGTCGCGGCCAAAAGGGAAAAAGTGTCGCGATATCGCGACATGTTGCTTTGTCGCGGCCAAAAGGGAAAAAGTGTCACGATATCGCGACATGTTGCTTTGTCGCGGCCAAAAGAGAAAAAGTGTCGCGATATCGCGACATGTTGCTTTGTCGCGACCAAAAGAGAAAAAGTGTCACGATATCACGACATGTTGCTTTGTCGCGGCCAAAAGAGAAAAAGTGTCGCGATATCGCGACATGTTGCTTTGTCACGGCCAAAAGAGAAAAAGTGTCACGATATCGCGACATGTCTCTGGTTCATAGTGAGGAGAAAGAGCAAAGGGCAAAAAGTGTCACGATATCGCGACATGTTGCATTTTCATGGCTAAAGAGCAAGAGAAAGAGCCAAGAGGGAAAAGTGTCACGATATCACGACATGTTGCTTTTTTGCGGTCCAAAGCAAAGAGAAAGAGCCAAAAGGAAAAAGTGTCGCGATATCGCGACATGTCTCATTTTTGTGGTTGGAAGCGGCAAAAGAGCAAAGCAAGAAAGAATGTCACGATTTCGTGACATGTCTCATTTTCAGGTGAAGCGGAGAAGAGCAAAGCAAGGAAAGAATGTCATGATTTCGCGACATGTCTCATTTTCATGGGAGGAGAGCAAAGGAAGAGAGAATGTCATTTGCAATGTCTCATTTTTGTGGAAGAGAAGAGCCAAAGCAAGGAAAGAATGTCACGATTTCGTGACATGTCTCATTTTCGATGGGAGGCAGCAAAGGAGCAAAGGAAGAGATGAATGTCATGATTTCGTGACATGTCCCATTTTCATGGCTGGAAGCGGCAGAAGAGCCAAGCAAGGAAAGAATGTCATGATTTCGTGACATGTCTCATTTTCATGGTTGGAAGCAGCAGAAGAGCAAAGCAAGGAAAGAATGTCACGATTTCATGACATGTCTCATTTTCACGGTGGAGGCGAGAAGAGCAAAGCAAGGAAAGAATGTCACGATTTCGTGACACGCCAGCTGTAAAGGAATAAAGTATATTTTTGGCAACTGGAGACGAGCACTGACATCAGGTGCCGATTTTTGAAGAATGGTCTGTTGATTATAACCTGGCAGGTCCGCTGGATGATTGCCAATCTATCCAATCTACGGGAAATCCGTTGTGTATTGTTAGAAACTGTAGATGATTGCTTGTAAAATAAGTAAGATGTACTTAGGAAGATACTCTTTTAGGGTATATATAGGGGTGAGCGACTCCAGAAAAAGGGTCGGCTCTTGGACGTTTACAAGACTGTGTGTACGTACTTCGAATACAAGCAATAAAATCACATCTCCCATTGGCTTCTGGTTCATATCGTGCAAGTGTATGTATTAATGTTCTTTATTTCTGCTCACAATATTGAATTGTAGATTGAGTCTGTTCTTGTATCTGAACTTTCGCAATACATAAATCATATTGCTTGGAATAAGAATCTAATATATACGCATGCTAAACGAAATATCAGAAATCATATCTGGAATTATATAATTTCTGCATGGGAATGTGTTTTAAATGCTTTGGATAGAAGTAAGTAAATCTGTCTTTGATGTTGTCTAATCTGTACCATGAGAAAAGTTTCTAGCTTAGGCTATATTTCCCTTTATCTCTTGTTCCCCTTTTCTCTAAAAAACTCAAAGGAACCAGCCTTCTCTGGAGACTAGACAGATGATCTCAAGCAAGATCTGTCTATTCAATGTTGGCAAAGTCTAAGGCGCATCACTATTAACCGAAGGCAGATTTTGTTCCAACAGTTTTTGGCACACTCGGTGGGACCAGCAATCCCACAGTATTGTATAAGTTTTGGTGTTTTACCTTCAGAGCCTTTTGTTTGCAAAATCTCAAGAAAAATCACCTGGCGACTCCGTTGCATTTAGACCATAAAAGAAAGACCTTGTCTAGAAAGCCTTCTGGTTATATAGCCATATGATAACCAGATCCCGAGCTAGAAACTCTGAAGAACCTATCGAGTTTTTTGAACTACATCTCGAAAGCCTAAAAGCACACCCTGTGCTAGTCGCATGATCAAATCCGCCCGGCACCATTAGCACCTCTTTACCACCCGCTGTAGGAGCATCTGGATTTCTTAATCCCATAGCAGTTGTAACTCCTTTAGCAATCATGGCAGCCGCCCCTACCCCAACGCATCTTGTATGGAATCAAACTGGCCCTTTGAACTTGGGAACACACCACCAAATTCCACAAGCTGCATTAAAAGCCTTACCGACCTTTGATGGAACAGGCAAAATAGCAGATGAGCACTGTTTAGATGTTTCAGCGCTAGCATCTATTTATAACATCACTCAGGAAGATGTAATGGTCAGATTGTTGATTATATCTTTGAAAGGAAAGATGCTCTATTGGTACAGAGCGCTTCCCGCTGGATCCATTACTTCTTGGGCAGTACTAGCCGGCCGTCTGGTCGATGAATTCAATATACATGCGGATCCTTTCACATTGCTGAATCAATTCACTGTCATTGAGAGGCATCCACAAGAAGAAATCCAAGATTTCAACATCAGGTTTACCAAAACTCGTGATAGAGTACCGCAAGGCCTAAAGCCCACGGAAGAACAAGCTATATGCTATTATCTAAGGGCTTTTGATTCAGAGCTCAGTATGATAATAAGGCAATCCCGTGTAACCACTTTTCCTGGGATCTATGTAGAGGCAGCAAAGGGCGAAGCTGATCTCATCGCTACAAAAAGATATCCATCAAAAACTCTATTGCCAATTTTACCAGAGTTTTCCCAAGCATCAATCTCTAAACTGCCTGTACTCCCATCAACGCAGGCCCTCCCAGCTATAGCTACACCCCCTCCGTGCATTACCAGCCCACCCCTTGCATCCAGCCCCCGTGATCAATACACGACCATAATTAATACAATGAAGGCATTGTCAAATGAAATGGCATCCATGAAAAAGAGAGAGGCTGAAAGGAGTTTTCCGCCAAGAAGGTTCCCTCAGGTAACAGGAGATGCAACACAATCAAGCAATAGGGGACATGTAAGACCGAGCACGGTATATACAAATGAGACAGTGGAGGCCGATGAGCCTCCCACTGATTCTAACTCTTGGTGTACTACATGTAACGATCCACATGGGGAAAGTTCGTGTATAATACACCAGCATTATGTACAAAGTATAGCAGTTGAAAAGAGTAAAGAAAAAATGAAAAGCCGTGTAAATATAATTAGAGAGGAGGACCACAACTTCATGATGCCTACAGTAGAACAGGTTTCAGTTTTGACAAGATCAGGTAAGAAACCACTGCAAGCAGACCCTAAAGAGCTTCAGCCATTGGATGTTTCCCCTGCTCCCAAGGAAGTTCCCAAAGAAAATCCTAAAGGAAGTCTCCCTCAGGAAAGAGAATATCAGTTTCCAGCCAAAATTCAAGGGCAAGAAACACACAAAGAATTTTTTCCTCAGGGGGAAAATGAAACCCAAGAACAAGCTAGGGAAAGGTTGAGTTTCCCCTCGCTGACAAAAAGGCAAAGAACTGAAGCTACCCAGGGATACAAAAATAAATGTGAAACTTTTGCCAAAGAAAGAGAAAGGATAGTTGATTCACCTATATTCAGTATAGTGGAGGAAATGAAAAAGACTCCTTCTAAGGCAAGTATGTATGATGCTTTTCAAATCCCAGGTCAAATCAATCTCCTACAGGAATCCCTAAGGACAATGAAAAATGGAGGTGGGACTGCATCACCTTCGAAAATGGTTCTAACGAACTTGACATCTGCCACTGGTAAGAACAGGCCCCCCCCTTTTATTTATCCCTTCAAATGAAAGGATGGGTTGTCCACAACTGCATGATAGATTCAGGCGCTGCTACCACTGTGATACCCAAAGCAGTATGTGATATTATGGGAATGGAGTACACTAGGAGCAGCACAGGCATCCTACAGTTAGATGGTACTCCAATAAAAATTGTAGGAGTGATAAAGGATATTCCCATACGGCTGCATAATTTGCCTCAGATGACAGTCATACAAGAGGTAGTAGTCGTAGACTTGGAGCCCTATTTTGGTATGTGTCTATCCAGAGAGTTCACAGCAAATATAGGAGGATACTTATCCTTAGATTATTCTCATTTGGAGATACCTTTCAAAGGTAGAAGGGTCAAGATTTTTAATGAGAAACCATCGACGTTTCATGTAGAAAGGATTGGTGAAACTGATCGTGTAAATATGATGACTGAAGAAACAATAGAAGAAGACCTGATGGAAGAAACATTAGAAGAGCTCCAAGCTGAGGACGAGTTTTCTCTATAGAACTTTAATGCCATGATAGAAACAGAAATAGGAAACTATTCTATTGAGAAACCAAAAAGAAAATTGGTACCCTCCCTAGAAGAGGATGGTTCTGTGAATCATTTGTGGAAGCTTTTCTTTGATGGGGCTAGGTGCAAGAATGGAGCTGGTGCCGAAATAGTTTTGATTTCTCCCACTGGAGAGGAAAAGGTTTTCTCTTACAAGTTGACTTGGAGTTGCTCCAACAACGCAGCAGGAATATGAGGCCCTGTGCTTAGGGTTAAGAAAGGCTGAGAAATTGAGAATCAAACAGTTACTCATCTATGGAGATTCAGAACTTATTGTGAATCAAGTCACCAAAAAAGGTATAAGTAAACAGGATTATTTGAAGGCTTACAGGAACAAAGTGTGGGATCTCTTAGAGGCCTTTGAGGCCCTAAATATAAAGTTTATCCCTAGAGAACAGAATACCCACGCAGATTTGTTAGCTTCAGTGGGAGCTAATTTTTGTCCTGTAAGTAATGTTATTCGAAGTCTAAAACTGTTAGACTTATATACAGGCCTTCAGTACCTGATAAAAATATTTTTCGGCAAGTTTTTGAAAATGATGAACAGGTACTGGATTTCTTAATCCCTGAAATGAATTGCTCAGCCAGCCGAGATCTGCAGGATGAAGAGGAAGGGAACCAGATCAGAGAAGTGCGTAAAAAAGGAGCTAAGCCTTTTAGGCAAAAGCAAAAAAGGAATTATATGTACAGTATAATATAAGCATATTCAGACAATATTTGTAAATATTACCATTTTTTCGGCCTTAACACAAAAAAAAAGATTTTCAGTCACAGCCAATCAGAAGTCGACATTTTTTTTGAATAGAGATACTAAGGTATAAAGGGAGTTTTGGCGAGGTAATGTTCACGTTTGATCTAAGTGCATTTTCCTGTGTTCTTTGTCTTTCTCTGAAAGATTCTTTTTACAACTGCGTTGTTGACTCCGATACCCAATGGATAAAGGCCTGGTTCAAAATTTTTGCAAGCAAAAAATCCCCCGAAAGGCGCCAAGAATGTTAGTCAAAAAGTGACTAACTACAGAAAAACATCTGATGCTCCTTTTTGCATATTTTCCAAGAGGACCGAAGTGGCCCATATGCTAAATATCAAAGAAAATGCAAAACACCGCAAGGAGGAAAAAGTGTCGCGATATCGCGACATGTTGCATTTTCGTGGTTCAAAGAAAAAGAAAAGCAAAAGGGAAAAAGTGTCGTGATATCGCGACATGTTGCTTTGTCGCGGCCAAAAGGGAAAAAGTGTCGCGATATCGCGACATGTTGCTTTGTCGCGGCCAAAAGGGAAAAAGTGTCGCGATATCGCGACATGTTGCTTTGTCGCGGCCAAAAGAGAAAAAGTGTCGCGATATCGCGACATGTTGCTTTGTCACGGCCAAAAGAGAAAAAGTGTCGCGATATCGCGACATGTTGCTTTGTCACGGCCAAAAGAGAAAAAGTGTCACGATATCGCGACATGTTGTTTGGTTCATAGTGAGGAGAAAGAGCAAAGGGAAAAAGTGTCACGATATCACGACATGTTGCATTTTCGTGGCTAAAGAGCAAGAGAAAGAGCCAAGAGGGAAAAGTGTCATGATATCGCGACATGTTGCTTTTTCGGTCCAAAGCAAAGAGAAAGAGCCAAAAGGAAAAAGTGTCGCGATATCGCGACATGTCTCATTTTCAGTGAAGTGGAAAAGAGCAAAGCAAGAAAGAATGTCATGATTTCGCGACATGTCTCATTTTTGTGGCTGGAAGCGGCAGAAGAGCAAAGCAAGGAAAGAATGTCACGATTTCGCGACATGTCTCATTTTCATGATGGGAGGCAGCAAAGGAGCAAAGGAAGAGACGAATGTCACGATTTCGTGACATGTCCCATTTTTGTGGCTGGAAGCGAGAAGAGCCAAGCAAGGAAAGAATGTCACGATTTCGTGACATGTCTCATTTTCAGTGGGAGGCAGCAAAGGAGCAAAGGAAGAGACGAATGTCACGATTTCGTGACATGTCCCATTTTCATGGCTGGAAGCGGTAGAAGAGCCAAGCAAGGAAAGAATGTCACGATTTCGTGACATGTCTCATTTTCGGGGAAGCAAAGACCAAAGAAGAAAGTCACGATTTCGACTGTTCTTGGAGGCGAGAAAAGCAAAGCAAGGAAAGAATGTCACGATTTCGCGACACGCCAGCTGTAAAGGAATAAAGTATATTTTTGGCAACTGGAGACGAGCACTGACATCAGGTGCCGATTTTTGAAGAATGGTCTGTTGATTATAACTTGGCAGGTCCGTTGGATGATTGCCAATCTATCCAATCTACGGGAAATCCGTTGTGTATTGTTAGAAACTGTAGATGATTGCTTGTAAAATAAGTAAGATGTACTTAGGAAAAGATACTCTTTTAGGGTATATATAGGGGTGAGCGACTCCAAAAAAAGGGTCGGCTCTTGGACGTTTACAAGACTGTGTGTACGTACTTCGAATACAAGCAATAAAATCACATCTCCCATTGGCTTCTGGTTCATATCGTGCAAGTGTATGTATTAATGTTCTTTATTTCTGCTCACAATATTGAATTGTAGATTGAGTCTGTTCTTGTATCTGAACTTTCGCAATACATAAATCATATTGCTGGAATAAGAATCTAATATATACGCATGCTAAACGAAATATCAGAAATCATATCTGGAATTATATAATTTCTGCATGGGAATGTGTTTTAAATGCTTTGGATAGAAGTAAGTAAATCTGTCTTTGATGTTGTCTAATCTGTACCATGAGAAAAGTTTCTAGCTTAGGCTATATTTCCCTTTATCTCTTGTTTCCCCTTTTCTCTAAAAAACTTCAAAGGAACCAGCCTTCTCTGGAGACTAGACAGATGATCTCAAGCAAGATCTGTCTATTCAATGTTGGCAAAGTCTAAGGCGCAACACTATTAACCGAAGGCAGATTTTGTTCCAACAGTACCAAATGCCATATGACAAGTCAGGAGTAGGGTTCAACCACCCCCTCCCCTTGGACATCTTGGTGGAGAACATGCAAGGCCTAGGGATAGGCAACAAGGGGGGATTGGCATCAGATCCATATGCCAACCCTAACACCACATATACATTGAGGGATTATCTCCCATTAACGACAATCAACCTTGTTGGCTCTAGCAATCCCTTCCCTTCGCTCGAGAGAGGAGAAAGCTCGAGAGCTCATTTTCAAGGAGGGTCTAGACAATGTCAAGAAGGGTCCTCGAAGGATGAGTCGGAGTATGAACCAGCGTCGTATGACCCCTTCGAATCAGATAGCGATCACTCATAGGTGATCCCCATGGATGAATATCAAGAAAGCCTCTTGACAATGTTCCCCCTGGATTCTCCCATCGAGCAAGCACTGCTCCAAGGAAATCAAGTCCCCCTGTGGAGAGCGGAACAACCTAGGTGGGACCACATCAATTTTCTTGAGCAAGGCGAGCCTTTAATGCCACAAGTAGTCATCAGAGCCAACGAAGGCCTTTGGATCTTCGATAGTGATTATGAAGATGAAACAGAGATGGCATATCTTAATCACATGTGATAGATGCAACATCGGTGCCCCTTGGAGATTAACGACATATTTGAACAATTAAACATAGTGCCAGGGCATGAGTGGTACGTAGACCCAACATGGTGGGACCAAGTGTTGGATCCGCTACTCTGGGCATACGAAGAGCACCTTCCACCCAGAGACCCTATAGTGACATCAGTGCCGAGGGTAGACCCTGTCTTCCTATCCGCACATAGGGCCGATCCATTCGTGCCCGTCCCTCTAGAGCCAGATCCAGAGCATAGAGAGCATCCAGGATGTCCGAGTAACCACACCCATGGTAATGGAGACCAAAATCATTTCATCAACATGATCTCCATTGACTTAACCACCCCCATCCACAATCCATCCGATCCGGCATAGTCATTGTATCTAGACATAGATGCCATAGACTGGGATCGCGTCAATTCCCCTCCATCCCCATCCGAGTACTGGCCTTTCGATGAAATGCTCCATTTTACCCCTGGGCCAACTCAGGATATCTTCCATGCTGAAGAGGGACCCGAGGTTCCTAACGATGATCTAAACTCAGCAAATGATATCCACTTGATCCCAACTCCACATCAGTTGGAAGACGGATCCCACATGTCGGTCGAGGAGACGACTGACGTAGACATCGGCTCAGATCCAATGAATCCATAGATCATCAAGCTAGGGGTAAGTTTATCCCCCAAAGAGCAAGCCGACTACATTGCCCTTCTCAAAGAGAAGAAGGAGGTTTTTGCATGGTCATACAGAGACATGCCGGGACTAGACCCACAGCTAGTCACGCATAATCTAATGCTTGATCCGATAGTCAAGCCAGTTAAGCAAAAACTATGCAAGATGCACCCAACAGTGGCCTTAATGGTCAAAGATGAATTGCAAAAGCTGTTGGATGCATAGTTTGTCATCTGCATGGATTATCCACCATGGCTGTCCAACATGGTGCCCATCAAGAAGCCTGATGGGAGGATTCGCATATGCACTGATTTTTGAGATCTAAACAAAGTGAGTCCTAAAGATGATTTCCCCTTGCCGAGCATCGATGCATTGGTAGACGCTACAACGGGTCACGAAATGCTTTCCCTCATGGATGGTTTCTCGGGATACAATCAAATTTGTATCAATCCCGAGGACCAGCTAAAAATGGCATTCACAATGCCTTGGGGAACATTTTGTTATAAGGTCATGCCTTTTGGCCTTAAAAATGCTGGCGCCACCTACCAACGTGCCATGACATACATCTTCCATGATTACATGCACAAGACTTTGGAAGATTACATGGATGATTTGTTGGCCAAATCTCTTTTGCGCTCGGATCATCTCGGTGACTTAAGCAAGATCCTCGATCGCCTCATGGAGCATAAAGTTAGACTGAATCCCAAGAAGTGCATTTTTGGCATCACATCTGGAAAGCTCTTGGGTTTCATAGTCTCAAAATGAGGCATCGAGGTGGACCCAAACAAAGTCAAGGCAATCCTTGAAATGGTTCCCCCAACTACCATCAAGCAGCTCAGAAGCCTGCAAGGAAAGGTCACGTCGATCAAGCGCTTCATAGCGCAGCTATCTGACAAGTGCCAACCAATGAACAAGTTGTTGCACAAGGGGGTAGCATTTCACTGGGATGACGAGTGCCAGTCAGCCTTTGACGACATCAAACAATACTTGGCTTCACCACCAGTATTGGCACCACCTAGACCAGGAGTGTCGTTCTACTTATACATCTCAGCTACTGAGGTGGCACTGGGAGCCATGTTAGCCCAAAAGAATGAACTTCACAGAGAACAGGCTACTTACTATCTTAGCCGCACCCTGGTCAGCTATGAACTTAACTATGCATACGTTGAAAAACTCTGCTTGGCAGTGGTGTTTGCTACCAAAAAGCTGTGCCATTACATGTTGAGCAACAAGACGTATGTTGTGTCTAAGGAGAATCCATTGCGATACATGATGAGTCATACTTATCATAGTAGTCACACGGCAAAATGGATCATGTTGTTGACGGAATTTGACATAGAGTTTATTGGACAAAAATCCATAAAAGGTCAGGTCATAGCCGATCAACTAGCAGAGGCTCCTCTCGAAGATGACCAGCCTCTGACTATAGAACTACCCGATGATGGGGTCTTCCATGTCTCAGAATCACCAGATTCTGACGAGCCTGAGTCACGAGCCGACATAACCCTATTTTTTGATGGTTCTAAATGTGAGCAAGGTGGTGGCACGGGAATAGTATTCTTCACACCGTAGGGTGCTCCTATGCCCCTGTCATTTAAATTAAATTTCCCATGCACCAACAATAATGCAGAGTATGAAGCCTTGCTCATAGGTCTTCAGACAACAATCACCATGAACATTAAATGATTGAATATCTTTGGTGATTCACTGTTAATCGTCAACCAAGTCAAAGGGGTATTCCAATGCAAATGCCCAGTTCTGCAGGCCTACAAAGCCCTTGTGGACAAATTCTTGGCAAATCTTGAATGGTACGACATCGAGGCACTCCCTCGGTCATCGAATCATTTTGCGGACACTATGGCCTCTTTGGGGTCGCTAATCCCGCAAGACCTTTCTGGTGATATGACAACCATTCAAGTCAAAACACTATCGCAATCAGCGATGGAGCGAGCAAGCTCTGATTTAATGCCAGGAATCCACTTGATCCAGATTGAGCCATCCATGGACAGGTTCTCTCGAATCCATGATCATCTGAAACATGCCAACTGGGGGTCCTTGTTCTCCCCTACTCCCCTTAATAGCAACACAACGCTATTCTTGCAAGTTCTCTCCCGCTCAGCTTTTGCTAGGGATGAACTTCAAGAGGGACTGGTTGTTCATACCATCGAGGCTTCTGATCAGCAGGATTGGTATTCCCCCATAAGGGACTACCTCAAGTTAGGTAACCTCCCGCTTGGATTGATGCATGCCACAAAATGAGCACTCAAGCAGAAAGCGGCAAAGTATGTCTTGTTAGGAGACATTTTGTACCGTCACAGCTATGAAGGGATCCTCCTTCGTTGCTTAGACCAGCAAGAGTCCACTTGGGCGATCACCCAAGCACACGATGGTACATGCGGTGGCCACTTCAGCGGTATGGCCATCGCAAAGCGCATCCTTCGCATGGGCTATTATTGGCCATCTTTAGAGCGAGATTGTTGCGCATATGTGCGAAAGTGCGTGAAGTGTCAACATCATGCCAATTTGACACACGTACCTTCCCAGGCCTTGCAACCGATCCAATCGGCTTGGCCATTTTCACAGTGGGGCTTAGATCTCATCGAAAAGATCTCCCCTGCGTCGTCCGGCCATCACACGTTTATCATAATGGCCACAGAGTATTTCACCAAGTGGGTGGAAGCGGTTCCGCTAACCTCTACGATTGGACCCCGCATTGTGGAGTTCATTTTGCATAACATCATATGTCATTTTGGTATTCCATCCAAGATAATCTCGGATAATGGGACGTCATTCAAGAACAAAGATGTGCGTGCTTTGACCACAAAGTACAAAATTCAGCACAGTTTTTTGACACCCTATTATCCGTAGGCAAATGGGCAAGCAAAGGCGTCAAACAAAATGCTAGTTGCTATCCTTAAAAAGATAGTCACAGATAGTCATAAGGATTGGCACATCCAGATCCCACTTGCCCTATGGGCTTATCGCACTAGCATTCGGACGCCCACCGGGGCAACTCCATTTTTGCTCGTGTATGGCTCCGAGGCAGTCATGCCTCTCGAGTTGGAGATTCCCTCCTTGCGCATATCAATGCAAGAGTTCATCGATGATGACACTACGTGGCAGGCCCGGTTAGACCAGCTTACGTTGCTTGATGAACGACGCGTTAATGCTCTCGAGCATTTACGTATCTATCAAGAGCGACTTAAGAAAGCATACAACATGAAAGTTCACCTGAGGGACTTTCGGATTGGTGACTTGGTCTTAAAAGAAAACCAACAGAACTCTAGTTTGTCGTCCCATCTAAGGGACAAGTTCACGGCAAATTGGTTAGGTCCCTATGTAATTGATAGCAAAATAGGACCTGGAACATACCGGCTAGCCTCTCTTGATGGAATCAAGGAACTAGAACCCTTGAACATCAGTCACTTGCGGCCATTCCATATTTAAAGGAGCCATAGCCCACCCAAAAAGCTCCAAGGATTCCCATAATCGCTTGGTCAACCCAAAAAGCTCCAAGGATTCCCATAATCGCTTGGTCAACCCAAAAAGCTCCAAGGATTCCCATAATCGCTTGGTCAACCCAAAAAGCTCCAAGGATTCCCATAATCGTTTTTAAACCAAAAGCTCCAAGGATTTCCATAATCGCTTGGTCAACCCAAAAGCTCCAAGGATTTCCATAATCGCTTGGTCAACCCAAAAGGCTCCAAGGATTCCCATAATCGCTTGGTCAAAAACAAGAAAAATTCAAAAACAATAAAATCATCAAAAATAACAAAAATTTGCATCTCATTTCCATGCATACGCAACATCATCATAACAGTACAGAGTTCTTTTGCATCTCATCTGCATACTCACAAACATCAATCCCTCAAAAATACAAAAATATATAGCTGCATTAAGCATCACATCTGCATATTTGTGGTCATACAGGTCAAAGCACCATAGACTGTCATTACTTGGCAAAAACCATCATCTTCTACATTTTTCCACTTTATCAATAGTTCATCGCCTATAACCACCATTCACATTATTCTCCCACATCATAGTCAGTTGTTTCTAATGTATCGAGAGTTTTCATCATTCAGTCATCATTAGCTTTCTAGCCACATACTGTACCAAGTCAGACAGATTTTACGAAGGTAGAATTCTACTTGGATCACACCTTGTTACGTAGCATCCCAACACAAGTTAAAACATATAACAAAATTCCCAAGTTGTGTGAACGAAAGATGAACCCTGCAAAGCAATCCAGGTCACCATAAGCGAAATGGCTATCTTGCTCATCCCCCTGTGCGAATGACCCCAAAGAATGCTGAGAGTTGGCAAAAGGACAAGCATCCTCCCTACCCAATTCCCCAAGAATCCCAAGTTCTCAAAAGGTTGCAAAACATCAGAACAATTTGCAAAAGTCAAAACTCCAAAATTTGATATCCCAAAGTGCACACATCAAAAGGCACAAACAATAGTGATTCTCATCACTCCATATCCTAATCCCTTGCTCAAAAGAAAAATATAATACAAAAATAAACAGTGATTTTTATCACTACAAAAGAGCAAGTATCCCAATACAATTGAAGAAAAGAAGGGAGTCGAACTTGAATCCCTGGAACTCTCAGCATTTCGACAGGTCATGAGGCAAACCTCAATACCGGTTTGGTTGATAGCCTATTGGTCACTGGTGGTAAACCTCCCGCATGACGATATATCTGCCACATTAACTTGTGTGCAGATCAATGTTTGCATGTGGATGAGCTAGCTTATGGTATCCTATGATAGCACCACAGATTAATCTGACTAAATACAACAAAGGAGTTAGTGGAGCTAATCAGGTGATCCTCAGTACAGGTTTGGTTGATAGCCTATCTGGCACTGGCGGTATCCTGACCAACACCACATAAATGAACTCAATTGCACACACAGGGATGTGAAATAACTTGGTCCAAAACAAGTCCGATTCATACCTTGTTCAAAAAGTCTTGTGAGATAAAGTACAATCATGGCTAGTTAGTTAAAACATCTGAGTCTCAGAAAACCTTAACTACATTTGAAACCAACTTGCTATATTTTAGTCTCGCCATACCAAAAAAAAAAAAACATGTATGCCTACAAAGCTATTCACCGCAGCAATCGCCTAGGACAAAAAGCCATAAAGTTCTAAATAGTCTATGGTGCGACTACCAAACATCACAAATTCAATTCATCCATTCCATTTGCATATCATATCAATTACAAACATTCACATTTTAGCACAACATATGCATTCATCACTATAACTTAACATGCATACATCCATATTCATCAATCATCATGCATAAAATCAAATCATCACATGCGCATAAACAAAATAAAGTCTGTATATATATATCAGCAAAAATGCCCGTAGGCTACAAAGAGCTGGTCCTCTGACCCCGCAACAAAATCCAAAATCTCAAAACCCCCAAGCCTAAGGCGTCGGCCACCATGATCACGTAGGATCGGTGCGACGGGAACTACCCCCATGGTGTGGGTCCTATGGGACCCCTCAGGGCGGTCGCTGCTAGCCCCCGCATCACGCCTACTACCGCCTCCCTCATCCAATCACCTATGATGAGATGATGTTGACTGCTCAGTATCACTGCCCCTCATCCGACATGAAGACCCACCTCCCGAGGGCTCAGGTAACCACCCACCGAGGTGGATAATCTCTCCCTCCATATCCATCCGATGCCGAGACCAATCTGCCTCCCATCGCAACCATTCTGCCTCCCATCGATGATAGTAAGCTACTACATCATCATGCTGCACCAGCTACGTCCATAGGAGATCCCTCTCCTGTGCAGCATTGGTGTCCCCATCCCCCATGGTGTGCAATGAATGCGCTCTCCCGCTCTGCCAGCTGAGCCCGTAGGAGATCCCTCTCCTGCAAAGCTTCCCCCAACTCCTCATCCCACCTCCGTAGTAGCTCTACCAACCGTGCAATCTCAACACATAGCCCAGACTCCGTGTCCTCCACTTCACCTGAGGCATAGGCATATCTAGAACAACAGCCTACTGGCTCCCACTACTCCGTGATGTCCTGCATCTTCGACTGATCCGGAACCCCCACATCCTCATCCTCCACCTCCACCATATCTGCATCCTCCCGAGGAGCTCCCCAAGCATCTCCTGGTGCCTCGGCACCCTCCCCCCCATGGCTGCTACCTCCGCACCTCCTAGTGGCCCCTCTCCCCACCATCACCGTAGTACCCACCACTGGTCATACTCTATGGTAGTCCCGATGTCATCCACGTCCGGGACGTCGATCACTACATCTGAATCCTCACCTAGTGGCATGATGACCGGTCGATCTAGAGTCCTCTCATCCCCTCGATGCCGATAGACCATGGGCTCACCAGGAAACCCCTAGCGCACCCCAAACTATCATGTCACCCGATTGTAAGGGAAGAACTCATGCTCGGTCCCATGCCACCCAATCAGCCATCGCTCCCTACGTACCCATCAGAGCCACTCTCCAGCCTTCGGCCAGGCTGGACAGTCTCGATAAGGGTGCCAAGACACCTCCCCTGGAGTAAGCCCAGTGAAGGCATCGACATAGTGCCCTACGACACCTGCCCACCGTCGACTCTATCCCTGCTCCTCAGACCACCTCCATAGAGCCACATAACCGATATCCTTATCTACCATCTCTACCCGTGTCATCCATGGTAACCCCCCTGGTCTCTCCATCACTATGTGCTGCCAACCCCAACTCTGCAATAGATAGCTACAGCTGATCCCCTTCCGCCTCCGGTAGCGGACCTCATATAGCTCCCCATAGAGCTATGCCAGCAGTGTCTGTCCCCATCTCATGATCAAAGGCTCCTGCGTCGAACACTCCACCAACCGATAGACCACATCCAGTAGGTTCCATGGGAACCTCGCACCTGATGAGTCAGGTAGCAGCATGTTGGAAATGAGGCCCATAAGCAATGCGTGCCTCACTCCCAACACCCCCCTCTCAAACCACCATCGAACCAGAATCCCGCCCATCTGGCAGTCAACCTCTGCCATCTCCACTGGACCATCCACCCCCAACTCCTCCCCATGCCCGAAGCATCGTATCAGCACCGTTGTCCACTGATCCCGTGGTGTCATCCTGATCGGCAGTCCATCTATCGAAATCCGTAGAAGCCGATAGACATCCTCCAAGGTCACTGTCATCTCCCCTGTTGGGAGATGGAAGGTGTTGGTCCGGGGATCCCACAGGTTGATCAGGGCCATCAGATAGGCCCGATCCCCGACCACAGGCTCCAGTCGAGCCACCTACTTGAGCCCAAGGGCATCAAGCCACTCCCAGTCAGCCACAGTCAGTGCCCCCCGTGCTTTCGCAAAAGCAGTAGGTACACGATACCGGCTCTTCACAACCTGCAAAAGAAAACAACACAAAAACATTAAATTCAAAAAAAAAAATTCACCTAGGTTTTAACTACGTTTTCCACTCAGTTTTAAGCTAAGTCTTGGTTTGTGTTCAGCTCAGTTTTAGGGTTTCAATTTTAATTTTGAAAAGCAACATAACAAAGAAAATTAAACAAATCACTTGCAGTTTTAAAACATATAACAAAAGCAATAACGCTAAGGAGCACTTACTGGTCTCACTTCGGCTCCGCCGCTCGATCCGGTTTGTGCACTCATAATGTCAGGAGAAATTCGGTAGCGCTTCGCTTCACAGAATTGACCTCCTCCTCCGTAGAGCTCCAAATCGCCAGAAAAAACAAGTGCAAATGAGCCCAAAACCTAGTTTTGGCCTTTAAATAGGCTTTTTGAGCCTGTAATCATTCCTCCCTAGAATGAGCACTCTAGTTAGCACTCGTTCCACCCTAGGATGAATACTACATAGGAATTCATCCCACCTTGGAATGAATTCAGCACACAAATTTCAAAAACAGCAAAAAATGCACAAAAATGCACCAAAAGTAGCAATAAACCTGTCCAATGAGAGTGCTTTTGCACTTGACATTTCGGGCATGCAAAATAGATGTCGGGGTCACAAATCCTCACTATCCTACTCCCTAAGAAGGCTACCATAGCCGGACCACTCCATGGGAAGATGGATCTTCGAGAATTTCATCCCCAAACGACATCGCCAAAAGGGTCAAAACCCACCCAAAAATAGCAATAGAGTTGCCGAACGAAGGCGCCTTCGTGCCTGACATTCTTGGCATCCAAAATAGATGTCGGGGTTATAAATCATCACCATCCTACTCCCTAAGAAGGCCACCATGGCCGGACCGCTCCACGGGAAGACGGATTTTTGACAATTTCAGCTCCAAATGGCGTCGCCAAAAGGGTTAACACCCACCAAAAATAGGTCTAAATGTCAAAAAACTGCACACACATTCAAAGATAAATCTCTGAAGGCACCCTTACCTAAGTCATCTTGGGTCAAGCGACTCGTCGCTTTTCTCATGTAGGTCATTCCCTCATCGATTCGTCGCTTGAGGGGGTAGTCACACTTAGTCACCAATCAACAAATACACACCCAATCATGGAAATAGCATGCATTCAAAGAATCATTGACAAAGACAATCACGCCCCTGCTTGGGGCAGTAAACAAGCAATAATCACAAGCTGATCAATCACTTGGCATTCGTGAATCATGAACTCAAGGTTCCCACAGACAAAAGGTTGCGCCCTTTGCCTATTCATGACTGATCAATGTCCAAGCTCAAGTAACACCTCACCGAAAAAGGTTAACACTTGAACCGAGTTCCTTCGCTCGTCAGAAGCAAGGATTCAAGAATGCATGCCCTTTTCATGCTTGGGGCATCAAAAGTTGGTTAGGTTACTAAGAAACCCTAATCATTAGTGCTTTGGTTATCTATTTTTGCTCGACGCTGTGCCATGCACAACGCATCCCAAAAAGGGGCATCTATAGACACCAAAACAACACCAATCCGATTATGTGACTGCAAACACTGATCGCTTTGACACACACATCCCCAAGGGCAGCCCCCAGAGGTTAAACAGTGGTCCTAACCACTCTCACAGCAGTTTTGGAAGGCCAGAGATCAGTTTGGCACCTTCAGGCACTTTGCTCAATATCCGTTCCACCCTGGAACGAATTCAAACTGGGATTCGCCCCACCCAGGGACGAATTCTGAATTCGCTCCAGGGTGGGGCGAATTGCAGGTTTGACGGGCAAAAAGTCAAATCTTGACAAATGGCAGCTCAGATCCGCCACTCAATGCTTCCTTCATCGCATGGGAGTATGGGTGAGCGTTTTCGAGCGTTAGAGGCATTTGCAAGGTCAGTCATGAAGTCCCAATTCAGGGAGGAATCTCCTTCCCCCTGGGAGGGCATGGCTGCCATGTGGCGCCTCTGCATGCCCATTTCAAGAGACCTCCAGGTCTATAAATTGGTGAGTTTCCTCACCCCAAAATATACAGAGAAGGAGCATTTTAGAGCAACGAAGTGCTGCCATTTTATTTACACACCTCACACCTTTTGGATTTGCACCTTTCACATCCTTGATCTCCTTTAGAGGGGAGGTCATTGGGTGACTATTGGGAGGACGAATCTTGAGCCCAAAACCCGACATTTGGCCACAATATCCCACCAAATTTTCTGACAATACCCCACAAGAGGTTTTGGACCCATCCCAAGTGGATTGGTGCCGAAATCAGGCCCCAAACGATGGGCGGCCTGCCCCATGGGCGCCCCCTCCCACACTGCCACAATATTAATCGCCCCTTTTCGGAATGATGGGAATTCCATGGTAGACTTGTTTTCTTTCATTTTTGCATTCAGTTCTATGATGCTTAGATAGGTTGTCATTTGAATTTCGTCTCGTTTTGAACAAGTTTGACCATATTTCTATCTTTGCTCGCTTCTACTAACTTGCAGGTAGCATCATCAAATTCCTACTAATGGAGGCCAAATTGGGAAAATCTGACCATCTGGGTCTTCCCAAAATGCCCCCAATTAGCTAACCCCAAGTTTGCAGGTCTTTTGGAGCTTCCTAGGTAGGACATTGGGACAGTACCTTTTCGGCATTTTGTTGTAGGTGAATTCGTCCCACCCCGGAGCGAATTCAAATCGGTGAGGAATTTCCCAACTGTTCTTTTTGCAGTGCCCTCCTGGTGATGTCTTGATGCCCCTATCAAATTTCTAGAGCATTTGGATTCATTTTAGTCATAGTTTAATTCATTTTTCTCATTCACTTATCGTAGGCTTGGGGATTGCATGCTTTGTTTCATCCACAGGTGCTACTAACTATTTCTTGTTCCTTTGAACGTAGGATCGGAACATCGGAGGAGCAGCAAGGAATCAACATTCGCAGACACAAGCGGCGGCGACGTTCTGGTCCGCCCATCTTACATGTGGGCACGCGGAAGAAGGAAAGGCACCCATGGATGTAACAAGAACGCATGCTTAAACGCTCCTAGCCCTTGGAAAGGAAGGATGCGCATTGTAACCGAGTTTGAAACATATCAATAAAAGGGGCTGTCTTCTCTATTCACTTGTGTTTCATTTCGATTCGCTCATGCCTTTCTCTCTTTTCATGCACTTTCAAATTCCTAGGATTTAGCGTTGAGTTCGGTTTTTTTTGTTTGCATTTCATATTCGCTTTCCTTTTTGCTTCCGTATCCTCGTGCTTTCAACAACTACAAGCAGTATAAATGAAAAAAAAAATTCATTTGTCAACCTAGGGTTTTATACTCTCAAATTGATAAATTAAAACAAGAAAATCAAAAATTACAAACTTAATTTGTCAACCTAGGGTTTTATACTCTCAAATTGATAAATTAAAACAAAAATTACAAACTTAGTTTGTCAATCTAGGGTTTTTAACTTTACATTGATAAATCAAACAAGAAAAACAAAAATGACTAAATTTGAGCGAAGTTTTTAAAACAAAACTACGTTTAACACTAAGTTTCTAATCTCAATTTTACCATAAGTTTTTAAACTCAGTTTTGATCTTTAACTAGGGTTAGCCTACGTTTTTTAGCTAAGTTTCGATTTTTGTTAGCCTAAGGTTTCTGTTAGTTTACAAAAAAATGAACACAAAAAAACATGGTTTCCACTAGGATTTCAACCTACGTTTTAATGAAGTCATACCAAAACAAATAAACACATTCATTTCACTAACATTTTTTTTCATTTTTACATTTAAAAAACAAAATACAAAAAAGAAGCAAAAAATAACTTGCGGTTTTAAAACTGTAATACAAGAAACTAATAAAGAGGGAGTTCACTTATTGGTCTCACTTCGGCTCTGCTGCTCGATCTGGTTCGTGCACTCATGGTGGTGGAAAAATTCAGCAGTGCTTCACTTCGTAGAATTGACCTCCTCCTCCTCAAAGCTTCAAATCGCTAGAGAAAACAAGTGCAAATGAGCCCAAAACCTAGTTTTGGACTTTAAATAGGCTTTTTGAGTCTACAATTGTTCCTCCCTGGGACGAGAACTTTGGTTAACACTCGTCCCATCCTGGAATGAATGCTCAATAGGAATTTGTCTTACCCAGGGACGAATACAGAGCAAACATTTCAAAAACAACAAAAAATGCACAAAAATGCACCAAAAACAACAATAAAACTGTCCAATGAGAGTGCTTTTGCACTTGACATTCCGAGAATGCAAAATAGATGTCGGGGTCACAAATACTCACTATCCTACTCCCTAATAATGCTACCATAGCTTTACCACTCCACGGGAAGATGGATCTTCCATAATTTCATCCCCAAATGGCGTCACCAAAAGGGTCAAAACCCAACCAACAATAGCAATAGAGTTGCCGAACGAAGGTGCCTTCGCACCTGACATTCTTGGCATCCAAAATAGACATTGGGGTTATAAATTGTCACCATCCTACTCCTTAAGAATGCCACCATGTCTAGAACGCTCCACGGGAAGATGAACTTTTGCCAATTTCAGCCCCGAAAAGCGTCACCAAAAGGGTTAACACCCCCCAAAAATAGGTCTAAATATCAAAAAACTGCACACACATTTAACGCTAAAACATCTAAAGGCACACTTACACAAGTCATCTTAGGTCAAGCAACTCGTCGCTTTTCTCATGTTGATCATTCCCTCATCGATTCGTCGCTTGAGGGGGTAGTCACACTTAGTCACCAATCAACAAATACACACCCAATCATGGAAATAGCATGCATTCAAAGAATCATTGGCAAAGACAATCACGCTCGTTCTTGGGGCAGTAAACAAGCAATAATCACAAGCTGATCAATCACTTGGCATTCATGAATCATGAACTCAGGGTTCCCACAGACAAAAGGTTGTGCCCTTTGCCTATTCATGACTGATCAATGTCCAAGCTCAAGTAACACCTCACCGAAAAAGGTTAACACTTGAATTGAGTTCCTTCGCTCGTCAGAAGCAAGGATTCAATAATGCATGCCCTTTTCATACTTGGGGCATCAAAATTTGGTTAGGTTACTAAGAAACCCTAATCATTAGTGTTTTGGTTATCTATTTTTGCTCGACGATGTGCCTTGCACAGCGCATCCCAAAAAGGGGCATCTGTAGATACCAAAATAGCACCAATCTGATTATGTAACTGCAAACACTAATCGTATTGACACACACAGCCCCAAGGGTAGCCCCCAAAGGTCAAAAAGTGGTCCTAACCACTTTCACTGCAGTTTTGGAAGGTTAGGAGTCAATTTGGCACCTTCAAGCACTTTTCTCAGTACTCATTTCACCCGAGGATGATTTCAAACTAGGATTCACCCCACCGAGGGATGGATATCAGTATTCGCTCCAGGGTGGGGTGAATTGTAGGTTTGACAGGAAAAAAGTCAAATCTTGACAAATGGTAGCTCAGATCCGCCACTTAACACTTCCTTCATTGCATGGGAGTGTGGGTGAGCATTTTCGAGCGTTAGAGGCAGTTGCAAGGGCAATCATGAAGTCCCTAATCAAGGAGGAATCTCCCTCCCCCTGAGAGGGTATGATTGCCAAGTGGCACCTCTGCATGCCCAGTGCAAGAGACCTCTAGGTATATAAATTGGTGAGTTTCCTCACCCCAAAATATGGAGAGAAGGAGCATTTTTGAGCAATGAAGTGCTGTCGTTTTACTTCCCCATACGCCCCTAGTTGATTTGTGCCTTTCACATCCATGATCTCTTTTAGAGAGGAGTTCATTGGGTGACCATTGGAAGGATGAATCTTGAGCCCAAAACCTTACATTTGACCACAATATACCACCCAATTTGCCGACAACACTTTACAAGAGATTTTGTACTAACCCAAAGTGGATTGGTGCCGAAATCAGGCCCCAAACGGCGGGTGGCCCGTCCGGGCGCCCCCGCATTGTTGTGGGTCTAATCGTCCCTTTTAGGAACGATTAGGAATCTACGGCTGATTTCTCTTTCTATTACTTTCATGTTTTGTATTCGATATTTATGCTGCTTAGATAGTTTGCAATTTTGATTTCATATCGTTTTGATCGATTTTTGTCATGTTTTATCATTTTTTACGCCTTTACTAACTTGCAGAGGACATCATCGAAATCTGGGTGTTAGAGGCCAAATTGGGGAAATCTAACCATCTGGGTCATCCTAAAATACCCCCAATTAGCTAACCCCCACTTTTGCAAGAGATTTGGAGCTATCCAGATGTGACATTTTAAGCAGTGCTATCTGGCATTTTGTTGTAGGTCTATTTGTCCCGCCTTGGAGTGAATTCAAATCTATGAGGAATTTCTTGACTGTTCCATTTACAGTGTTTTCTTTGCGAGGTATAGATGCCCCTGTCAAATGTTGAGGTCATTTCGATATATGCTAGTTATCATTTTATTTATTCTTTGCATGCACTAATCGTAGGCTTTGGGATTGCATGTTTCATTTCATCCGTAGGTGCTACTGACTATTTCTTGTTTCTTTGAACGTAGGATCAGCACGTTAGAGGAGCAGCAGGGAGTCAACATTCATACACACAAGCGGCGGTGACATTTTGGTCTACCCATCTTACATGTGGGCACGTGGAAGAAGGAATGGCATCCATGGATGTGACAAAGAAACAAATTTAACGCTCCTCGCCCCTAAAAAGGGAGGAGGCAAATTGTAACTGATTTCTGAAATGTATCAATAAAAGATAGGACTATTTTCCGCATTGGATTTTTTTTTGTGTTTCAATTCGTTCATGCTTTCCCCATTTCATGCATTTTCAATTTGTAGGATCTAGCGTTTAGTTTAGTTCTATTTTTTTTTGCATCGTACTTGGAGCTTTTTCCATTTTTGTTTCCGTATCCTCGTGCTTTCAATTTTTTGTAAATTCTTACACATGAACATGAATTTGAGTAGAATACCATATTCACATGGACATGTTTTTTTTCAAAATGATTAGTTACCAAGTAATACACCAATGTTATTAAATAGTTTTGAATACTACAAACAAAACAACATTTAACATTCTAAGTATCCATGTTTATTATCTTTTCAATATCAATAAATTATAAGAATAAGCCACAGGGTTATGCATAGCAATGAATATTCGCAAACTAGATGAATATTAGCATTTTCAAAAATGCAAATTGGTGATTTTGGGGGACCCTATACATCGATCATTTCTCAAAAAAATTTTGGGAAAACTTTTTTAGGTGTCAATTCGTCGTGCATTGATAATCGTATTACGTTTTTTTTTTAATTCACTAACACTCTCACCTAAGACATGGACCATTTTTGCAAGTCAAAAATTAAATTTTTAACTTATCCCACCAAATTTGCCAACTATACCATAATATATTAATAACACACTAGAGATACTTATTTATTTAAAACATTCAAACTATTAAAAAATTGAGCAAGCGCTGTGAAAATTAAAACCTTCAAAGTGAAAAGATGAACTAAAATATTTGATTTGTTGTAGAATTCCATCGAACTTTAATCGTGCGCAAAAAATAGTCGATTCAGATCAAAACTCTACTTGAACTGAAACAAAACCCTTTTTTGCACTAAAGCTAAACCCAATTCTATAATATGTACCCAAATTGGCATCTAGACCTTGTTCTGTACTCAAACCAAAATCAAAACCGTTTTACATTTGAAATGATAGAAGGACCTAGTTTTGTACCCATACCAACATCTAGATGCTATTCTATATCTAAAATGATGTCCAAACCTCTTTTTGCATCTGATTAGACTATCAGGCCTCTTTTATCGCCCGAAGAGACTGTTAGACATCTTTTTCCATCCAAAATGATTGTTGGACATATTTTTTGACCCAGATCGACTGTCGAACTTATTTTTTGCTCATACTGACTATTGGATTGCTTGTTCCACTAGGATCAATTATCTATGATTCTAATGCACATATATTGTTTACTTGAGTTCTTTCTCAACTTGTATGAGTTTACCCCATACTTTTATTAGTATTGTTACTTCATGGAATTTTTCTATGGATTCATTTCATATTAATATCTTTTTATATCCTTCACCATCTAGAATATTTCATCCATCTGAAAGCACGAGATTCCGGGCAAAGGAAACACTAATTGCGATGCAACCAAAATCAAATGCGCTTAAGTCCTAGAAACGTAAAGTGCATGAAATGGAAAAGAAACGCATTGGAAGAGACACAAGCAAATGGAGAAAACACAGCCCTTTCATTAATATCCCTTGATCTCTGTTACAATGACGTCTCCTCCCTTTTCGGGGGCTAGGAGCGTTAAAAGAATTCGATTACAATCACTCAATGTTCCTCTTTCCGCGTGCCCACGATTGCAATGGGCGGGCCAAGATGATGCCGCCGCTGATGTCGATGAGTTCTTCACCTCCGCTGCTTCTCCTGCGAACAAAGAAACAACCAAGATGTCAGTAGCACCTGCTGCAAGTGAAAAGTGTTCGTTCTTCTAAAATCATCGAAATATGCATGCAAACATTTATCTAAAACAGTAAACAAAATGATTCTAAATAGCCTGAAAACTTGCCAGAAGAGAGAAAATGTTACCAACAGGCCATTGCCACTGAGACAGTCGGCCAATCTGCTTTCAACTGGAAATCGTCCCTGGGTAGGACGATTTCTGACTGTAAATCGTCCCTGGGTGGGACGATTTCTTCTGTGTTGGGGAAGCCGAACTGACACGCTCCAATGTCGACTCCCGAGGTCTCCAAAACACCTGCAGACAGAGGGGTTATGTAATTGGGGCCATTTTGGGATGACCCAGATGGTCGGATTCTCCCAATTTGGCCTCTACCCTCGGGAATTTGATATCGCCTCCTGCAAGTTAGTGAAACTACAAAACGACACAAAACATACTAGAATCTGATCAAAGGTTATGAAATTGCAGCTATGAATTCACCAAACAGAAAACACAATATGCAACATGAGAAAATAAACTAGAATGCTTCTGAAATAAAACTTAAGAAAAGTGCGGGGGTGCCCAAGTGGGCCTCCCACCGTTGGCACTTGATTCCGGCGCCAATCCACTAGGGATGGGCCCAAAACCTCTTAGGATTGGGGGGTCGGCGAATTGGTTGGTTCAGGTGTCCATGTGTTGGATTTAGGTCCGGTTCAAGCTTCCAAAAGCCACCCAACAACCTCCCTTGCAAAAGAGATTGGTGGATGTGGGAAGGTGAACCAAAAGGGATGCAAGTGGGTCTTCAACTCGGCAGCACTTCGTTGCTTGAAAACTCCTTCAACTTTGTATATTTTGGGTGAGAAAAGTCCCACCTTTTATAGACCCATGGGGTCTCTTTTGGGAGGGAAGCACAAATGCCATGTGTTGGTCATAGGCGCCATGTGGCAGTCTTGTCTTCCCATGAGGGAGGGGAGTCCTCCATTGACTTGGGCTTTCATAATTGCCCTTGTGACAGTCCTCAAACGGCCTATTTGTCCACTCACACACGCGTGCGAGGCAGGAGTCATCAACTGACTGTTCTGGGCTGCCACTTGGCCTCATTTGTCTTTTTGCCCGTTAAACTTGGAAATCGTCCCACCCGGAGACGATTTCAGAAATCGTCCCTGGGTGAGACGATTTCAAGTTAGCAATCGTCCCTGGGTGAGACGATTACTAGGCAAAGTGTCTAAGTGTGCCAAATTGCTTCTTGACCTCACAAAATTGCTATGAAAGTGGTTAAGACCACTGTTTGACCTCTGAGGGCTGCCCTGGGGGCTGTGTTTGTCAAAGCGATCAGTGTTTGCAGTCACATAATCGGATTGGTGCTGTTTTGGTGTCTACAGATGCCCCTTTTTGGGAAGCGCTGCGGGTGACGCAATGCTGAGCAAAAATAGATAACCAAAGCACTAATGATTAGGGTTTCTTGGTAACCTAACCAACTTTTGATGCCCCAAGTATGGAAAGGGCATGCATTCTTGAATCCTTGCTTCTGACGAGCTAAGGAATTTGATTTCAAGTATTAACCTGTTTTGGTGAGGTGTGACTTGAACTTAGACATTGATCAGTCATGAACAGGCAAAGGGCATTTTTATCCTCAGGGGGAACCTTGTGTTCATGATTCATGAAATGCCAAGTGTTTGATTGATTTGATTGTTGCTTGTTTATTGCCCCAAGCAGGAGCGTGATTGTCTTTGTCAATGATTCTTTGAATGCATGTCATTTTCCTTAATTGGGTGTGTGATTGTTGGTTGGTGACTAAGTGTGACTACCCCCTCAAGCGACGAATCGATGAGGGAATGACCTTCGTGAGAGAAGCGACGAGTCGCTTGACCCAAGATGACTTGTGCAAGGGTGCCTTTAGAGGGTTTACCGTTAAGCGTGTGCAATTTTTCCAACATTTGGACCTATTTTTGGTGGGTGTTAACCCTTTTGGTGATGTCGTAATGAGGGTGAAATCATCGAAAATCTAACTTCCCGTGGAGCGGTCCGGCTATTGTAGCCTTCTTGGGGAAGTAGGAGAGCGATAATTTGAACCTCGACATCGATTTTCTTTGCCAAGAGGTTAAGTGCAAGAGCACTTGTGTCCGACAATGCTTATTGCTTTGTTTTTATGTTGCATGTTTTGTTGTTTTTGTTGTTTTTTTTTGTGACACCATTTGGGGATTAAATTTTCGAAAATCCGTCTCCCGTGGAGCGGTCCGGCTATGGTAGCCTTCTTAGGGAGTAGGATAGTGATAATTTGTGACCCCGATGTCGATTTGCTATGCCAAGAGGTTAAGTGCAAGAGCACTTGTGTCTGGCAATGTTTATTGCTTTTTGTGTTGTTTTGATTTTCTTGTTGTTTTTGAGTGGGCTTTGACCCTTTTGTGACGTCGTTTGGGGATGAAATTGTCAAAAATCCGTCTTCCCGTGGAGCGGTCCGGCTATGGTAGCCTTCTTAGGGAGTAGGATAGTGATAATTTGTGACCCTGATGTCGATTTGCTATGCCAAGAGGTTAAGTGCAAGAGCACTTGTGTCGGCAAGGATTTTTTTTGTGGGATGAAATTGTCAAAATCCGTCTTCCGTGGAGCGGTCGGCTATGGTAGCCTTCTTAGGGAGTAGGATAGCGACAATGTAGACCACGACATCAGTTTTTCTATGCCAAGAGGTTAAGTGCAAGAGCACTTGTGTCTGGCAATGTTTATTGCTTTTTGTTTTTGTGTTGCATTTATTTGTTGTTTTTGTTGTTTTGATTTTCTTTGATCTTGTGCATGATGGTTGATGAATATGGATGTATGCATGTTGATTTATTTTGATGGATGCATATGCTATGATGAATGCAAATGGTTTTGATTTATATGTGATATCCAGATATGAAATGGATGAATGGGGTTTGTGATGTTTGGCTATGGCACCAAGGACTGTTTAGAACTCTGTTATTTTGTTTTTAGGCGATTGTTGTGATGCATGACTTTGTATGTATACATGTGGTTTTTCTTTTTTGTATTTTTTTGATGGTATTGTAAGGATGAAAAGTAGCGCAGTTGGTTTAGAAATGTAGCTAAGGTTTTCTGAGACTCAGATGGTTTTAACTCACTAGCCATGACTGTACTTTATCTTACAAGACTTTTTGACCAAGGTATGAATCGGACTTGTTTTTGACCAAGTTATTTCACATCCCTGTGTGTGCAATTGAGTTCATTTAGTGGTATTTGTTAGGATACCGCCAGTGCCAAATGGGCTTTCAACCGAACCTGTACTGAGGATCACCTAATTAGCTCCACGAATTCCTTTGTTGTATGTACTAAGATTAATCTACGGTGTAATCCAGGATGCCATAAGCTAGCTCATCCACATGCAAACATTGATCTGTACGCAAGTTAATGTGACAGATATATCGTCATGCGGGAGGTTTACTTCTGTTACCGATAGGCTATCAACCAAATTGGTACTAAAGCTTGCCTTATGACCTTTTAGAATGCTGAGAGTTCCAGGGATTCAAGGTCAACTCCCTTCTTTTCTTCAATTGTATTGGGATACTTGCTCATTGTAGTGATGAGATCACTGTTTATTTTGATTTGTTTTTCTTTCGAGCAAGGGATTGGGGTTATGGAGTGACGAAAATCACTATTGTTTGTGCCTTTTGATGTGTGCACTGTAGTTTGTCAAATTTTGGAGTTTTGACATTTTGCAACTTTTTTGTGTTTTGCAACTATTGAGAACTTTAGGGATTCTTAGGGAATTGGGTAGGGAGGATGCTTGTCCTTTTGCCAACTCTCAGCATTCTAGGGGTCATTCGCACAGGGGATGAGCAAGATAACCGTTTCGCTTGTGGTGACCTAGATTATTTTGCAGGTTTCATCTTTCGTTCACACAATTTGGGAATTTTTAGTGTTTTGATTTGTGTTGGGATGTTACGTAACAAGGTGTATTTCAAGTATGACTCTACCTTCGTAAAATCTGTTCGACTTGATACATTACATGGCTAAAGAGGAAAATGATGACTGAATCACTGAAACTCTTGGTACATTCCTAGACCACTGACTGTAGTGTGGTAAAAGTTATGCATGGTGTTTTTGTTGTTTTTGTAAAATGAGACAATGCGGAACAAGATGGACTATCAGAGCTATTGCAGCCTATGGTGCCTTTGACCTGTATGACTACAAATATGCAATGTATGGATGCAATGCTTAATGCAGCTACATGTTTTTGTATTTTTGATGGATTGATTTTTGTGAAGTTGAATATGAGGTGCGAGAATATGAATTTATGATGAATTTGAGTATGCCTAGAATTGAGATGCAAATCTTTGTTGTTTTTGATGATTTTTGTTGTTTTGTTTTTTTGTTTTTTGATTTTTGACCAAGCGATTGCGATAATCGTTGGAGCTTTTTGGGTTTGACCAAGTGATTGCGATAATCCTTGGAGCTTTTGGGGTGACCAAGTGATTGCGATAATCCTTGGAGCTTTTTGGGTTGACCAAGAGATTGCGATAATCCTTGGAGCTTTTTGGATTGACCAAGAGATTGCGATAATCCTTGGAGCTTTTGGATTGACCAAGAGATTGCGATAATCCTTGGAGCTTTTTGGATTGACCAAGAGATTGCGATAATCCTTGGAGCTTTTTGGGTGACCAAGTGATTGCGATAATCCTTGGAGCTTTTTGGTGTGACCAAGAGATTGCGATAATCCTTGGAGCTTTTTGGGTTGACCAAGAGATTGCGATAATCCTTGGAGCTTTTTGGGTGACCAAGAGATTGCGATAATCCTTGGAGCTTTTTGGAGTGACCAAGAGATTGCGATAATCCTTGGAGCTTTTTGGGTGACCAAGTGATTGCGATAATCCTTGGAGCTTTTGGGTTGACCAAGTGATTGCGATAATCCTTGGAGCTTTTGGGGTGACCAAGTGATTGCGATAATCCTTGGAGCTTTTTGGGTTTGGATTATGGTTCTTTAAGGGATAGAGGTACCCCCAGCTTGATGGTCTTTGCACTTTGGATCTGGCTCTAGAGGTATGGGCACGAATGGATCTTCCCTAGGTGCGAATTTTGCGAAAAGGAGGGCGGGGTCTTCCCTCGGCACTGCTGTCATGATGGGATCTCGAGGTGGACGATGCTCATCTTGAATTTGGAGCCATGGATCCAACACTTGGTCCCACCTCGCTGGGTCTACATGCCATTCATGCCCTAGCAGTATGCCCATCTGTCCCATTAGATCTTCATGAGTTAGAGCGCGGTGATGTCGTCGCGCATGTCTGAGATAGTCCATTTCAGTTTCATCTTCTGAATCGCTTTCATAGATCCAAAATTGTTCATCCTCTTCAGCATCTGTTGCTTGCGACGTTGAGGACTCTTCTTGTTCCAGTGAATTAATCTGGTCCCATTGCGGTTGTTCCACTCTTGGTGGAGGGACCTGATTCTCTTGAGACTGTATTGTTTCATCTGGAACCTCTAAGGGGAACAGCTTCAGAAAGATGTCCGGCAGCCATTGATGTTCTCTTTGAGGATTACTATCTGAACTTTCACCTCTCTCTAGCAAAGGAGAGGGATTATTGTTGTTTCTAGGGGTGTTTGTTGACCATGGGAGGTAGTCTCCCAATGTGTATTCTGTATTTGGATTGGCATAAGGGTCTAATGCCAATCCCCCTTGTTGCCTATTTCTAGGCCTTGCATATTTTCAACCAAGATGTCTAATGGCAGGGGATGGTTGAACCCTACCCCTGACTTGTCATATGGCATCTGATATCTTGGTTGGCAAAGGATCCGCATCCCTTGCTCATATCTCGCCTAGCCCGTATCCATGCCAATTGCATTGGCCTAGATATTTTAGGGCAAATTCTGGGTTTGATAGATAATTGATGTTTTCAACAAAAGGCTCTTCGTCTGTTTCCTTTTGTTGGCATGGTTCAAGACCATGATCAAGGCCCCCATACACAAAATTTGTCTGGTTTGGAGGGTAGCCTAGAGGAACAATTGTCCCTATGGGAAGGCGAGGTCTTCCCATGTCTTGTACTGACTCCAATGTGGGGGTTGCCACAACATTTTGCACTAAGTATTCCCCCAGGCCCGTACTGGCCATTTCAACAGTGATTGTTGATGATTGGGTGGGAGGAAACGGTAGTCCTTCTTGAGTCCATTCCATGTTTGGTTGTTCAGGAGTCTTGGTTTCTGTTGTGTTGGGTGTTTCCTCTGTTGATATCGTTGAGATTGTGGGCAACCTTTCTTCTAAGGGCTTAACCTCTTCCATGATTTGTTTTCCCTTGTCCTTCTGTTGGGCCATGATAGGTGGCGTTGATGATGAAGGAGCCGGTGATGAAGTCTCACCTGGCTGGGATTTTGCCTTGTTGGCCACCAGTGGTGCCTGCGGTATTGGACCTTGTTTAGATGGATTTAATTGGAAATCCAAATGCGTTGAAGGGAGGGTCGATTGAGGTATGAATTGTACCGCATTGCAATACTTGAAGGGCTCTAAGTCCATTGGGACTACATGTATTTCCCCTTCATAAGCATACTTCAAGCACTGGTGGGCGATCGAAGGGACACACTTCATGTCCCTGATCCAAGGCCGCCCTAGCAGTATATTATAAGCCATTTCACCTTCCAGCACATGGCACAGTGTAGGTATTGACTTTTGTCCTACCTGGACTGGCAGAACGACTGTGCCGACTGTCGAGCATATTGCATCATTAAAAGCTCACAGTGTGTACGTGGAGGCTGTGATGTGAGAGGCTGGCAACTTCAAATGCTTTAAGGCTGCAGTGGTTATGATGTTACTGGACGAGCCAGTATCTATCAGCACTCTCTTGTACGGAATCCCGTTGACCCGCGCGATAACGTGCAGGGGTGGATCTGCCATGTCATTTGATATCGTTTTGACCTCATCTTCTCTGAATGTGATGACCGGCTCCGTACATTGTTTCACATGTCCCACGAAGGCGTTGAAAGAATTTGCCTCGTGGGGTTGTAATTCAATGGCTTTTAAAATGTCCATAAGAGCTTCTCTATGGGGAGCTGATTGTTGAATAAGCTCGTAGATGGACAGACCTAGCCGACGTGGTCCGCAAACTCTGCGTGAGTTTGGTTCGTATCGTGACCTCGGGTCTAGGCGGAGGTAAGCTGCGTTGGGCGTTGTTGAGGATGCGATGTTGCCGGAACTTCCCTCGTAGCTACCTCAGGGGCAGCTGTCGGGTACCTTCTGTTCCTTGTTACTATGCTAATCATTCCCACAAATCCCTGTGTGGGAAGATCTTGTCGCACCTCGTTAATGCGGAGTGGTTTTGTCTCGTGCCTCGTGGGCTGGCAAGGGGTCCTTGAATACCCCCATTTGTTGGTTGTTTGGTGCGATGGGGTTGTCCACAACCAATGTTCTATTGTCGATCAAATCCTGGACTAGGTCTTTGAATTTCCAGCACCCATTCAAGTCATGTCCTCTGCGCCTATGGAATCTACAATACAATTCCTCTCTGTACCCCCTAGGCTTGGGAATGTTAGGGTCTATAATTTGGATTTTCGGTAGAGTGACTAAATTTTCCGCTGACAAGCGGTCAAATAAGGAGTCCCTAGACTCCGCATATGGGGTGAAATTTTGCCTAGGGCGACGCGGGTAATTTTGCTCCTGTCTTCTATTATCTCTTTCATAAGCAGGAGGCCTTGCCTGGTAGTTAGCCTTTTGAGGCTACGTTTCTTGCACAAGCGCGGGAACATTTATCGCAACTTGGTTGACTGCAGCGTGTTGTGGTTGCGTTGTCCCGGTTTTAGTGGTTTTATTCCACTCTTTCTTCTTAGGCTTGGCAATTGCGCCTTCGCCTATCTTAATCTCTTCTATGACTCTGGCTTGCGCCAAAGCTTCTTCTAAGCTGTCGTATTGTCGCAGCAACAATAGACCGAGAGATTGATTTTAAGCAACTTTTTGCGAACATCTACGTGAGATCAGACATAGGAGGACGGTAGGGTAACCTAGAAAGCAAAGCTCTCCATCGATTCCCGTACGCTGCCATTGTTTCCTCTTCAAATTGCTTGAGGCTCGCTAAATCACTTAGTGATGCCTTCTTCCTTGTGTTGAAGGCAAAGCGTTCAAGAAACGCGTCTACTAATTGATCTAAATTGCTTATGCTTGTGTTTGGGCAGTTGTGTGAACCAATCCGAGGCGGGGCCTGCGAATGTGGTTATGAATGTTCTAAGCAACAATGCGTCATTATCTTGGATGCCGAAGCATTGGCTTAGAAATCGTGTAACGTGTTCCTGTGCGTCCTCTTCACCTTTAAAAACTGCCAATTGAGGCAACTTGAAGTGTTCGGGGTAAAGAGGTGTAGGCACTGAGGGATGCACCGGATTACTGCGGAGTAGACGTAATGTGGGTTTTTGATGCCCAGCGGCTTTTGTCTCCACAGACTCCAAACGCTCCAATAGCGCTTGGTATGCATCGGAAGATTTTATTTCTTCCTCTCTTGTTCGCTCTTGTTGCAAGTTACGGTAAACTGGAGGCCTATGGAGGGGTGGCCGAATGGCATCCCTCCTGCCTTGATGGGGAGTTTCAACATATTCCTCTTCTGGTTCATACTCCTCGTAAAATTCTTGAGGAGTCTCTGGGCGAAACCTATGACCCCGATCAAGCTCTTGCTTGAAGGTACCCATCATTGTTTCGGGGAGTTGCCTCCCTCTCGAATCTATGAGGTCTTGGAGGCAGAGCTTGACGAGGTCGTGGAGACCTGTCCTGCACCAACGGATTACGCCTCTCATACTGTTCAGCTCTTTGGATGCGAGGGGTTGGCCCCCTCTCAGGTATTTCATAGCGTAACTCATCCGCTTCGCGTTGCATGCGTTCTCTATCCAAGCGGTGTCGGTACTCTATTTCCTGATAACTTTGTTTAAGCCGCATGGTTTGGGCTTGACGGGTGGTATATCTGGCGATAGTCGGGTCAATTTGGTCTACCCTATTTTTCTCAGGAGGTTCGAATGTTTCTCCTATGTGTTTACCTCGAGTTTGCTGATCTAAGGTTTCAATGGGTCGCTTCCCTCTGTCGAGGTAAGCGGTATGTGCTCGAGGTTCTGGCCTCAAGGGGTGATCATGATATCCTGCTGGTGCGAAAATGCAAGGTTCCCGCGTTGTTTGTTGCCCTCGAGGAATGCGATGGCTTTCCTCGTACTCCCTTTCACGGGTGTGAAGGGGGTGGGCGGAGTTAGGTCGCCCTATGTAAGGAGCCCTACGCTCCGGATTTGGTCTCTCTGTTCTGATGATAGGTAAAGAAGGGACGCCATATCCACGTTGCCCCTCCAAATGGACGGTGTGCCTGTCTAGCGCTTCATCGCGCGGTGGCCACTCATGCCTAACTTCAAGAGGTGATTCTCTATTTATGTCAAGGTCTACATGTAAGGCATCTTCCCGAAAGGGGCTGCTTTGAATAGGCATACCCCATCGAGGATTCTGAATTGGATTCTTTTGTAGGTTAGACCTATAAGGCGGTATGACCAAATCCTCAGGACTGAAGCGAAGGCGACTTGTGCCTGCTTCTTGTGTACCTTCCGGAGCTTCTGCCCTTGATTGGGCTTGACTGCGGGTGTACACCATTGCGGTGCTTCTATGCTATCTAAATAAGTTTTTATCTCGTTTATGATTTTTTTGTCTACACTAAGCAGAATTAAGCACACACATTCACAAAACCGTGATTATCTCTTTTAAGGATTATTGGTGTGCCCTAAACTGGTTTAGTGCATTTTGATGTTTTGTTTTGTTTTTGTAGGTTTTGAAGATCGTTTAAATGCATTATGACGGCTCATATAACTCCCAAAATGGTAGCCCCTTCAATATACCAACCAGGCCGATATACCAACCTCTCTATATACCCGCCCTTACGAGAGGGAGACTATAGGTACGTGAGAGCAGAAGGTACATGGTACGTAGGCGGTACGAAAGGGGGATTGTCCTGTTAATGGCACCTACCATAGAAAACTTATCCTCGCGCGCATGGGAATCACCCCAGCGACACTCGGTCTGTCTTCGTCAGGATTTACGCCTAACAACAGTTGACAATCGGGAAATGGATGCAAATCAAGCCAAGGTGGTGATGAAATCCACCAATGGTCTTGATCAAGGGCTGGGGTCTTACGACCAGCTCCTTGGTTTAAAATTGTTACGTGGAGTGTGTGAGGTTCATTTTATTTAACGAAAATGAAACAAGCATGAATGATTTTCCCTAAGTAATGCAGGATAAAATGAAAACAGTCAAAGAAACAGAAAACAGAAACAAAAAATTTAACAGAGATGATAAAAATCCCTACCTCTTCTCTGCCTGCTCCGATTGCCTCTGAATTTCTGCTCTGAAAATCTGCAGATAGAAAATCGTCCCCTGGTGAGACGATTTACAGAACAGAAATCGTCCCTGGCAGAGACAATTTTAAAATCGTCTCGGGGTGAGACGATTTCCGATAAAGTAATCGTAATGATCGGAGACGATTAACGATCTACAAAAAAAATGTACTGTCAAACACAAAACACAAAAATTTAATTAGTTTTACGTGATTTTAAAAATAGGGAACAGGTCCCACCGTGATCGCCACTGAAAGCACGAGATTCCGGGCAAAGGAAACACTAATTGCGATTGCAACCAAAATCAAATGCGCTTAAGTCCTAGAAACGTAAAGTGCATGAAATGGAAAAGAAACGCATTGGAAGAGACACAAGCAAATGGAGAAAACACAGCCCTTTCATTAATATCCCTTGATCTCTGTTACAATGACGTCTCCTCCCTTTTCGGGGGCTAGGAGCGTTAAAAGAATTCGATTACAATCACTCAATGTTCCTCTTTTCGCGTGCCCACGATTGCAATGGGCGGGCCAAGATGATGCCATCGCTGATGTCGATGAGTTCTTCACCTCCGCTGCTTCTCCTACGAACAAAGAAACAACCAAGATGTCAGTAGCACCTTCTGCAAGTGAAAAGTGTTCGTTCTTCTAAAATCATCAAAATATGCATGCAAACATTTATCTAAAACAGTAAACAAAATGATTCTAAATGGCTTGAAAACTTGCTAGAAGATAGAAAATGTTACCAACAGGCCATTGCCACTGAGACAGTCGGCCAATCTGCTTTCAACTGGAAATCGTCCCTGGGTAGGACGATTTTTGACTGTAAATCGTCCCTGGGTGGGACGATTTCTTCTGTGTTGGGGAAGCCGAACTGACATGCTCCAATGTCGACTCTCGAGGTCTCCAAAACACCTGAGACAAAGGGGTTATGTAATTGGGGCCATTTTGGGATGACCCAGATGGTCGGATTCTCCCAATTTGGCCTCTACCCTCGGGAATTTGATATCGCCTCCTGCAAGTTAGTGAAACTACAAAGCGACACAAAACATACTAGAATCTGATCAAAGGTTACGAAATTGCAGCTATGAATTCACCAAACAGAAAACACAATATGCAACCTGAAAAAGTAATCTAGAATGCTCTGAAATAAAACTTAAGAAAAGTGCGGGGGTGCCCAAGTGGGCCTCCCACCGTTGGCACTTGATTTCGGCGCCAATCCACTAGGGATGGGCCCAAAACCTCTTAGGATTGGGGGGTCGGCGAATTGGTTGGTTCAGGTGTCCATGTGTTGGATTTAGGTCCGGTTCAAGCTTCCAAAAGCCACCCAACAACCTCCCTTGCAAAAGAGATTGGTGGATGTGGGAAGGTGAACCAAAAGGGATGCAAGTGGGTCTTCAACTCGGCAGCACTTCGTTGCTTGAAAACTCCTTCAACTTTGTATATTTTGGGTGAGAAAAGTCCCACCTTTTATAGACCCATGGGGTCTCTTTTGGGAGGGAAGCACAAATGCCATGTGTTGGTCATAGGCGCCATGTGGCAGTCTTGTCTTCCCATGAGGGAGGGGAGTCCTCCATTGACTTGGGCTTTCATAACTGCCCTTGTGACAGTCCTCAAACGGCCTATTTGTCCACTCACACACGCGTGCGAGGCAGGAGTCATCAACTGACTGTTCTGGGCTGCCACTTGGCCTCATTTGTCTTTTTGCCCGTTAAACTTGGAAATCGTCCTTACCGGAGACGATTTCAGAAATCGTCCCTGGGTGAGACGATTTCAAGTTAGCAATCGTCCCTGGGTGAGACGATTACTAGGCAAAGTGTCTAAGTGTGCCAAATTGCTTCTTGACCTCACAAAATTGCTATGAAAGTGGTTAAGACCACTGTTTGACCTCTGAGGGCTGCCCTGGGGGCTGTGTTTGTCAAAGCGATCAGTGTTTGCAGTCACATAATCGGATTGGTGCTGTTTTGGTGTCTACACCATCATGTTCATGTGTTTGTATTAGTACAATTATATCATTTGCTTTAGCTATGGGCCCTAGACCAAGACCTCTTCTCCATGGATATCCATTACAATTCCAACTTATCAATGTTAAGGGTTCCTAGTGGGCCCCAATTTTACATCTATTTTGGTTTATCACATTTTTAATGCATGCTTTCCCACGTTTTAACCATACCTTTTTACCCTCACTCCTTGTTGTCTTTATATTTTCCCATTCTATGCTAATCTCTTCTTGTTGCTTAGGAGTAAGATACTTATCTAGGTAAAGATATGATCATGTAGCATTCCTATATTTTAAAGAATATGTCTTTTACCTCATAAAATAAATATTATGAATCAAATTTATATAGCTCTCATATCTTCCCTTACTTTCTCCATTCTACATGTTTGATGAATTTATTTGTTTTAATGTAGTTTATAAAAAATAAATTTCCTTGTTAATTTGGTTGTGTTTCCTTGTTCTCCATGCTCTTTTATTCACTTAAAGATGATTTTTATTGAAATTTTTTATCTTTTATTTGCTTTAATAGTTGCATTCTAATTTGTTTCTCTATTAAATCTCTTTGTTCCTTTGGCTTGATTGTTGGATATCTTACCACCTGTGTGCATGATCTAGTTTCCTCTAATTTATTTACAATTCTTGTTCTCTTGTCATTATATTTGCAATTGTTGTCTTAATTTCTTGTAATCAAACAAAAATTTAATTATTTTTTTACGAACCTTACATTATATGATTTTTTAAAATATTATGGTAATAATAGTATAGTATAATATGGATGGATTAATTTCATTTCCACATAATTAAATAAAAATATAATATTTAAATTTATTATATGGAATTGAAACATGTTTCACCCTCATTACATCAATAACCATATAGTGAAATTATAACAACTTGATAATTATGCATATATTGCCTAATAATGTTTGAACCAAGTCTCCTCCTTAGAAGTTGAAGTATTTAGTGGGTTGATTTCATGTCATTTGATAAAGTATTATGATTCACCCAATCAAATTTGAACCTTGGTTTCAAATGTGAAACTTCTCACTAAAAATTAAATATTTTTAATCAACTAATACATAACTATTAAAATAAGTCCCATTCATATTAATCATATAAGTTTTTTTCTAATTTTAACATTTCAATTTGAAGATGTATAATGCTATGTTTATTTCTAATGAAATTCATTTGATGTAAACTTTAACTTAAAAAATTAATATTAATTGCAATTATATTTAAGGTCTTTTCTATTTAATTTTTTTAACTAGAAAAGTATTTACCTAAGATATAACTTTTCTAATAAAATTTAACTATATAGTTTATAATATATTTTGTAAGATTTTTAATTATGTTAATTTTATTTTTTTAATTTCTAACTATACAATATTAAAAAATGATAGATGCAAGTATTGATTTATTTTTTGTGTATGGTGTTAAGAAGGGGATTTTTGAAAGGAATCACAAAAACCTTATTTACAACAAATGGAGCACTAGGAAGGCAAGAAAGAATCAAGAGGTTCCCAATTAAACAAATATGTATCATAACCCAACAAAACTTACCAATAATATACTTAAACTTTATCATCCAAGCCAATAAATGAAGATCAACATTCAAAAAATGATCCAACATTCAGCAGAGAAAGACCCAACATCTAAAAAAGATCTCATAAATAAAAAAAAACAACATTCCTATCTAAATTTAAACTAATAAAATTAGACCTAGAAAGGATCTTCCCACCCAAGCCACCACGAGAGAAGCAAATCTAGAAAAAAATGGATAGTCAAACAAGCCATCCCATGGAAAATTAAAAATAAATCCTCTAGCTAGTCATCAGTTAATTCCAACAGAAGTCCAAAAGTACAAAGACTTGAATCCAAAATTCCTACAACGCACAATCAACTAGCATTAAAGACCTAATAAACAAGAAGCAATGAGTAGTGACAAAACAAATAGGCACAAAGAACATCATCAAGAAATTTATAATATTAGGGGATCCAAGAGAGATCTTCCTGCCCCAGATTGGAAGAAAAAATTTCAAACCAAGGACACTTCAGATAAATCCAAACAACATAAGATCTCATCCAAAGAAAACCTCAAGATTTATAAAGGCAACCTAAGTCAAAAATTAGGGTTTCCAAAGGCTCATAGAACCTTCATAGTAGGGTTTTGATAGACTCCTAAAACCATGACATGGTTTTGGAAGGCTCCCTAAACCTTAGAATAAGCTTTTGAAAGGCACCGAGAACCTTGTATAAATAGATCAGGCTTGCAGTAGAGGACCTAGGATTTTGGAAGGCTCCCCAAACCTATTTGTATATACATGTTACTTTTTTCTTCAATATTGACTACATTTTAGACAATTCTCTTTCATGGAATTAGCTTGATACCTTATAAATAATAGGGTGGCCATTTTTACCCTTCAAGTAGATCCCCTCTCGAAGAAATGAGCATCCATTATTTTGATGGTTACGGTCCCTAAAAATTAGAGAGACTCATAATCTATGAGAGCAAGAGCTTCAAGTATTGATTGATTTATAGAATTCATAAATCTTGATATTTTTATAGATTAATATTTGTTTTAAAAATCATACTTAATAGAAGATAATAATTATAACGAAAGATAAAAAATTTAATAAATGTATATTATATTATTAGAAAATAAGTATTGTCTAACAACTATCACCTTATCTAATTGTAATTACATGTATCATTTATTAAATAGATGGAACACTCATGGTCATATTAGATCAATAGAATCAATCTAACAACTACCAACTTATCTAGCTATAATTACATGTATCATTTATGAAATATATGAAACACTTATGGTCATATTAGAATCAATATAATCAATAAAATAAGTGACATTTGTTAATATTTTGATGTATAATTGCTTAATTCACATTGATGATTCTAATTACTTAGTATTTTCTACATTTAATATAAATTTTAATGCAATATTTAAAATAATATGATCCTAGTGTAATCGAGCTTGTTATGAGTTTTGTTGAGTTGGTTCTCAGGGAGCATTATTTGGAATTCAATGGTTCTTTCTACAAGCAGATTCGAGGTACTGCTATGGGTAGTAATTTTGCTATGGTCTATGCTTGTCTTTTCCTCTGTCATCTTGAAAAATAGTGGGCAAGCAATTTCGACCTTTCTGATCTGTTGTTCTATAAGAGGTTCATCGATGACGCCTTTGGTATCTGGACAGGCTCTGAAGATTCTCTTAATCAAGCCTTGACAGCTTATCAGAGTTTCTATCCGAAAATCAGAATCACTCCAACTATCTCTCGAGTTTCTGTGGACCTTTTGGACATCACTTTCTTCAAAGGGTCAGATTTTAGCACTGTGGGTATTCTTTCCACCAAGTGTTATCAGAAACCGCTCAATGCCTATCAGTACATTCCATTCTGTTCGTGGCACCCTCTTCATCAAAAGCGTTCATTTGTGATAAATGAGCTTAAGAGATACTTGGTTCGTGAATCTGATCCTACTGGGTTTACTCAGTTACGAAGGCTTCTCTATTTCAGACTTCGGGCTCATGGCTATCCAAGGAACTTTCTACTCCAATGCTTTCGTCAAGTCTCTCAGAAGGATAAATCAGCGCTACTTCATCAATTGCATTCTGTAGTTCAAAAGAGTAAGAGGACCCCCCTTGTTTTCAAATTAAACTTTAGTCCCTCGGCTAAAGCATTAAACTTGGGGGCAACCCTAAACCCTACATTTCATCGGCTCTGCCAAGAAGTTCCTACGCTGTGCCATATTCCACTTTCGAGAGTCTGTTGGTAAAATCCAAGGAAACTTGGCTCTTTTATCATGCGGAGCAGATTTCCTTGATATTTTAGATGCTATGTAACGGTTCATTTTTTAGACGTTATGTAACGGTCCATTTTTGTAAACGTTATGTAACGGTTAAAAATTAATACACCCGCTAAAAAAAAAATTAACTGCTAATTAAGTCATAATTAGCAGTTGAAAGGGTGTGACCGTTGGTGGTTGAAAGGGTGTGATCGTTGAGAATTTTAAATGCTAATTAAGTCATAATTAGCAGTTGAAATGGGACTTAATTAGCAGTTGAAAGGGTGTGATCGTTGGTGGTTGAAAGGGTGTGATCGTTAGTGGTTGAAAGGGTGTGATCGTTGGTGGTTGAAAGGGTGTGATCGTTAGTGGTTGAAAGGGTGTGACCATTGGTGGTTGAAAGGGTGTGACCGTTGAGATTCATACCCTCTCATCCCTATATATTCTAGAAAAGAATTTCATTTTGTAACATAATTCTCAAGTTCAACTGATGAGCGGTAGTTTTCGCAAAACCGGTTTTGAACAAAGAATGAGAAACTTGTAATCTTTCATTTTCTATAATGAAATTTTCTTGTTACTTGATATGAAATTCGTCTCGCTATGGTTTGGTTTATTTTCAGAAGCTTCCAGTTATGATTTCAAAAAAAATTTAACTCTAAAATTTTTTTTAACTCCAAAAAAAAATTTTAACTCTAAAAATTTTTTTAACTGAAAAAATTTTTTAACTCTAAATTTTTTTTTTAACTCTAAAAAATTTTTTAACTCTAAAATTTTTTTTAACTCTAAATTTTTTTTTAACCCGCTAAATTTTTTTTTAACTGCTAATTAAGTCATAATTAGCGGTTGAAAGGGTGTGACCGTTGAGATTCATACCCTCTCATCCCTATATATTCTAGAAAAGAATTTCATTTTGTAACATCTTTCTCAAGTTCAACTGATGAGCGGTAGTTTCCGCGAAACCGGTTTTGAACAAAGAATGAGAAACTTGTAATATTTCATTTTCTATAATGAAATTTTCTTGTTACTTGATATGAAATTCATCTCGCTATGGTTTGGTTTATTTTCAGAAGCTGCCAGTGATGCTTTCAAAAAAAATTTAACTCTAAAATTTTTTTCAACTCTAAAAATTTATTTAGGTATTCCCATTAATATTCAAAGGCAAAAAAATAAAGATTGGAATTGGTTGTTGGACAAAGTCAAGAAGAAAATTGGAAAGTGGACCAACAAGTGGCTTTCTTCTGGGGGTAGAATCACCTTGGTAAAATCAGTCCTTCAAGCTATTCCTATTTATGTTTCTTTCGTTTTGAATATCCCAAAGGCTATTCTTCGAGAATTGGATCAAATCAGTCATCGTTTCCTTTGGAGTGGTACTAAGGAGAAAAGAAAATGGGCCTTGGTGAAATGGGATACTTTATGTCTTCCTAAGAGTGAAGGGGGGTTAGGATTCTGGTCTTCAATTAATAACAACAAAGCTTTAGTTGCTAAATTATATTGGAGGATGTTGCATAACCCCAATGCTCTTTGGGCCAATAATCTCCGTGCTAAATATCTTGAGAACAAAAGTCCTGAAGACCTTGTTCGCTATCAACTTCCTACCAAAGGTTCTCCTATTATAGCAGTTCTTAAGACTGGTGAGGATTTGATAAAGAAAAAATTATTTTGGATCATTCATAATGGTAAACATGCAAATTTTTGGACAGATTCTTGGGATGGTCACAAGCCTTTGATAACTCAGTTTCCCGATTGGAGACCTTGGATGGAGGAGCTTCATCGAGCTAATTGGATAAAGGTGGCTAATTACTGTCGGTACCATACTGGTAATTCAAAGGTTGGTAGATATTGGATCCCTATTGAGGACTGGCCTATTCAAATCCCGGAAAGGCAAAGACAAGATATCCAAGGCATCCTTCATATGAGATCCCTCTCTTGGTCCCATGAAAAAGATTGTTTTGGATGGAACAACACTACTAAGGGTGAGTATTTAGTTGCTCAAGGTTATTTGACCTTATGCCATAATAATCCCAACCATTTTTTTGACATATTTTCTCAATTGTGGGCTCAAAAGCTCTGGCCTAAGGTGAGGTTCTTTAATTGGATTTTATTGCATCGTAGGGTGCTTACTGGTGAGCAACTTATGAAGCGTGGTTTTCATGGCCCTTTTAGATGTGAAATGTGTGAAGAGAATGTAGAAAATATCAACCATATTTTTATTGAGTGTACTTTAGCCTCTAAGCTATGGAGGAGAATGGCAACTTTACTTGGCTTACAGTGGTCCAATTTTTTCACTTTTGAACAACTTTGGAGGGATTGGCCTAATCAAGAGGGTGTTGATCATTTTATTAGGCAATTAGTTTGGATGGGTTCTACCATTCTTCTTTGGAATATTTGGAATGAAAGGAACAACCAAATTTTTAATCAAGATAGGAAGGATATTCACTATATTTGGCAAAAGACCATAGCCAACTTAGTTGAATCAGTCCATCATCTCCTTAATCACCCCCAAAAATCCCACCAAATATGGGATCAAGTGATGCAAATATTGAAGTTTAACCCTTCTAAGGGCAACCAGCTTAAAGGGAATGTGAGTATTAGTAAGATGGATAGGACTAGAAATTTGCAACCTCCTCCTAAGGATTTTGGAAAATTCAATACTGATGGAGCCTCTAGAGGGAACCCTGGAAAATCCAGTGTGGGAGGAATTGGTAGACTTTTAGATGGCTCCCTGGTTTTTACTTTTGCTGAGAATTTGGGTATTCTTTCCAATAATCTTGTTGATGGGTATGGTATCCTTAGAGGCCTTCAGGAGGCTACTAAGGTTGGATGGGAAAAGGTGTTAGTTGAGTCTGACTCTCAACTTATGATTAATCTCTTGAAGACTCCTTCTAAGAATCATAAGGTGGATTGGAGAATAAAAAGAATTATTGAGAAGATTCGGTTAATCCAGATGGGATTTTTGAAAGTTGATTACAATCATGTGGTCAGAGATAAAAACAAGAGTGTTGATGCTTTAGCTAATTGGGCTTTGGACAAAGGTGATCTTACTTGTTATGGCCACCCTCCTATATGGTGGGCTTCTCAAATTAGAGAAGCTCTTCTTTCTATCATTTCTTTGGATGGCTCCAGTTCTGAAGGTACCTAGTTTCTTCTTGTTTTTTTTTTTTTTGTTTTTTTTTTGTTGTTGTTTCTCTTTGGTTCATTTAGTTTTTTTAGTTCCCTAGCTCATTCTATTCTTTATTTTTTTTCTCTGTTGATTCTTGCATTAATATTCTTCTGGTCTAGATAGGTCATTGTTTTGTTCATTTTTTTTCTTTTGTCTTCTTTGTTTTTTTTGTTTAGTTTTTTAAGGTGGGTGGGTTCTTTTGTTTTGTTTTGTTTTTGTGTTCTTTGTGTTGTTTTTTTGTTGTTCTTGTGTTTTTGTTGTTTTGTTTTTTTTGTTTTTTTTATGTTTATTGTTATTGTTCTTATGTTTTTTTCGTTCTTGTTCTTGGGTTTATCTTTGTTTGTGTTATTTCATTTTTTTATGTGTGAGTGTTTTCTATGTTTTTTGTTTTTGTTTATTGTCTTTTGTTGGTTGTTTTTATTTTTATTTTATTTATTTTATTTTTAGTTTTTGGTTGTGTTTATTTTTCATGTTTTTTTGGGTTATGTCTTTGTAGTGTTCTGTTGTTTTTGTCTTTTTTGTGTTTTGTTATGTGGTTCTTGTGTTTTTCTATGTGGTTTGTGTTGTGGTTTCTTTTATCTTATTGTGCGTGTTTGGTTGTGCTTTTGGTTTTGACACACTCAAGGAGTTTGTTTTTTATTTTATTTTATTATTTTTGTTGTTATTTTCTTTGTTTAATTTGGTTTTGTGTGTTTGTTTGCTCCTTGAGTATTTCAAAGGTGGTAGGCCAGGTCCGAGTCCTGGGCATTTTTGGCGGAATGGATACCCCTGCCTTTGGGTCTTACCCGAAAGTGGCATCCCTTTTGGGATGTTTTCCACAAATAAAAATAATAATAATAATATGAACTTAATCGATTAAAAATACATTGCCAAGATAAAATTTAGGTATAAAATTTTGTTAAAAGATATATGTATAAATCAAATATTATGGTTATTTGGTTACTTATAATATATTATGGTAATATGGTTAGGATTTAATAGGGATTGACTAATTTTAATATATGGTTATAACTAATTTTTAACACCAAATAGAATGATTTTAATAAATTAAAATCTTTTAACTTTTGGACCTAAGTTTGAATATTGCTAAACAATATATATAATTTTTTATTATTGTAATGCTACTATATATATTCATGATGTAATATGGGTATTATTTTTTCAAATGCAAGTAACTAATTACAATAACTATCAAATAAATACTAGAATATAAATGATAATAAAAAAAATTTAATGTAATTAAAATTAAACTTTTAAAAGTGAAATGATTTTTTTTTTAAGTTTTCTAGTTATTTACATACTGCCCCTACCAGTCCCTCAACCATATCCTTTGTAAGGTCGAGATATACGTTTATCGATAAGGGATTAACACTCAACCACACATATATACGTTGTGGTTCATAACCCCTCGTAAGGCCCGAGAGCTACACATATCAATATTAATAGATATTAATAGGGGATTAACACACAACCACACACATATATCACAATTTGAACATAGCCAGACCCCTATAATGTTGAGAGCTATGCATATCAGTATCAAAATCCAACCACACCCATACGTCACAATTTGAACCTAACCATGATCTTATAACAATTTGAACCTAACCATGATCCCTTATAAGATCGAGAGCTACACATATCAATATTAATAGAAGATTAACACACAATCACATGCTACAATTTAAACCTTGGATGTTCCAAAGAAACGTCAAACTTCCATTACCCTATTCCTCAAGAAAAAATTATTTTAGATATCTTGCCCAATAATTTACATTTTTAAAAAAATATTTTTCATAGTGACCATGTGGAATAGAAATTAAAAAAATAAAAAAAATTATTTTTACCATTTATAAACCATAGTGCTTAATGATAGTCTTTAAAAAAAAACTTATTGGTGGTAGAGAATGATGGGATGGTGGCTCCATTATGCTCTCAATTATAATTTACATCCTATTTTACTAAAAACATATTGTTATTTTAAATTTTAATATTGTAATTTATAATAAAAATTATAAATATAAAATTATTTAAAATAATTTTAAAATAATAATAATACATCAAACAATTAACATTAATATAATAAAAAATGTATAAATATCTTATTAAATTAAAAAATAAAAAATATTTGACTAATAAACCATCTAGATAAACTATCACAATATTGTGATTTATATCTTGCAATTATATATGTTTTATTTATAAAAGCTTTTATCCTCAACTACTAAAAAAATAAAAATAAAAATATCTTGCTTTACATTTAAATAATTTCTTGTGTTTATATTGCATTTTGTTCAAAGAAAAGACACACAAATTCAAAGTTGAAGGACTTCTTTCTTTAGTTGTTGATTGGAGGCAAAGGCTCACTCAACCCACCGTGTAAATTCATTGATGTCTATTGTCCGTTTTAAACTAATTAAATTCCGGGTCTGCTTTTGCATACTTTGAAAACAACTTCGAAGAAATCTCATGTTGAACGACAATCCGATGTTTGTTTTTGTGGTTGTATTAAAAGGCAGTCGGAGCGAGTAAATTTATTGTTATCGTTAAGTAGCGAAGGCATTGCGTTGTTCCCTACGCCACGTTGCCACCTAAATGCCGTAAAAATTCATTATTCAAAAGCGATGATTTTTGGTATGAGAAGAGCTCTCTCCTCACGCGAAGTGACGTAAGAAGGGATGATTCTTGGTAGGAGATCTTTATCTTTCATAGAAGTGACATGCCAGGGCTGTTTAACCAATCTTACTCCAGTCAGGAATCGAGGCCTTTGCCAACTGTACTTTAAATCAGTGATACCAAATTATCAGAAATAAAACTATCTCAGGAAATAACTATCTCACATGATAAAACCAACTTAAATAACAAGATAATTATCAGAAACAAAATTAACTCACAATATTTAATTCTCACAACAACATAAACTTGCAACACATGGCAAATCATCTCATTCAATTTTTTCGAGAGGTAAGAACATCTCCCAATAAAACTAACTGAAATATCTCACAAGATAATTATCAAAAATAAAATTGACTTACAACATTTAATTTTCACAACATCAACTCATAACACATAGAAAACCATCCCTCCTGCTTTTACAATGGAATTTACTTACAAAATGACCCGACAATCCCATCCCTCTTTCTTCCTTTACAATGGAATTTTATAAATTTTAGGCAGTGAGAGTGAATTCCAAGAATACTAACCAAACAAACATCCCGTATAACCAATAGCAAACCATCCCTCCTGTTTTTACAATGGAATTTACTTACAAAATGACCCGACAATCCCATCCTTCCTTCTTCCTTTACAATGGAATTTATTAATTTTAGGCAGTGAGAGTGATTTCCAAGAATACTAACAAAAAAAAAAAAACATCCTGTAAAACCAATAACACGTCGGTTTTATCCGATACATGAAGAGACAACTGCTGACCAACCAACAAACCGTGGTTTTATCCAACAATCGAAGAGATAACTTCTTTTCTAACACGTGAAGAGATAAGATTTATCCCTATAAATTAAGGAGATATCTCCCTCTCTGTCATGTTCAAGTGTGCTGTGTTGCCATATGTATTCAAGAAGTAATTGTAATATGGCGAAATTCAATTGGATTTTTCTTGTGACAATGTTCACAATGCTTGTGGCTTCGGCTCCACTACTAGTCAGGGGACGTGTGTGCTGCAACCATCGCTCCAAACTCGCCTATTATGCCTACGATGGTGCTGTCACAGGTTTTACCGCTACCCCAAAACTTCCAATTATGCAATAAAAAAATATGCATTGCATTACATTAACTACGTGTTTGTGGAAATTATGTATCTAACGGTGATTCTCTATTATTACAATTTTAGTGGGCGCGTGTGGGTACGGTTCATCTGCATCAACACTCTATGGTGGCAATGCGGCAGCGGTCAGCCCTAGCTTGTATCGAAACTGTGCCGGATGTAGTGGTTGCTATCAGGCACGATACTTCAAACTTCACTTTTATCGATTTCTACCTAACGTATACTTGGCTAGGGTTGGAGTTGGGATTTATACTGCCAATGGCACCATCTGTTTTCATTTAGTTCTGTTACAAAATATAGCCATCTCATCTATTAAAGCTATTGCTAATGGCATTGCAGATAAGATGTTTGGATCCGAAACTGTGCACCCAATCAGGAACAAAGATCGTGGTGACAGACCTTACAACAAGCAGCCAGACGGATATTGTGGTGCCCAAGAGCACATTCTCAAGTATGGCCCTCCCGCAAATGGTTCCTGAGCTTCTCAAAGCCGGAATTCTGGATATCGAATATACAAGGTAATTATCATTATCATGCATGGTTGCGTTTGACACATGTAGGTGAATATGTAAGAAATACATCATAATTATAAGATTACCTTCAATTTTTTTCCCTTGCGCAGAATCTTCGCAGATTACCTTCAATTTTTTTCCCTTGCGCAAAATCTTCTGCGAGTACCCGACCAACAATCTGACGGTGAAGGTAGACGGAAGCAGCCAATATCCCTACGATCTTGCTCTGGAATTCTTGTTAGGAATGGAGCCTAATTATGAGGAGGCTAAACAGAGAAAGTTTTCAGATTTACAGTCTTTTAGTCTACCAGAGGAAGTTTCCGGATTTACAACAGGACAGCCAGGGAAAGTTTTTTTGTTTTTATCCCAAAATTAGATGTTGGGAACTCAATGTTAATCTTGGAATGTATTAAGAAAAGTAGTTTGTTTTTCTGTTTTTTTTCTTATATATAGTTGTGAGGAAAAACAAAGAATATTATGACAATAAGAAAATTATTATGTTGATTCCTTAGAAATATAGAGAGGAAATTACAGCAGATGTTTGCTGTAGGTTGTAACCCTCTATTGCTTGGATTGAGAAAGGAAGGACTGAAAATTCTCGGTGGATGTAACCCACATTGGGTGAACCACGTTAAAATCGTTGTCTCTTCTTTTGTGTGTGTTTGTCTTATTTTGTTAATTCTGCCGTTAAAGTTTGAAACACTATAATTGCTTTTCTATATAAATATATTTTATATAGTGATTTACTCTAACAAGTGGTATCAGAGCGGTTGTTTTGTTGGGTGCACTTGACAGAAGGAGAATTTCTGGATCAAGTGGGAGCAATGGCGGAAGAAGGGAGGTTTAGAGTTCAAAAATTCAATGGCCAGAACTTTCAATTCGGAAGATGCGAGATGGAGGATTACTTGTACCAGAAAGATCTTTACTTACCTCTTGAGGGGGAAACAAAGAGACCTTCATCTATGTCTGATGAGGAGTGGAGTCTCTTTGATAGAAAGGCATTGGGTACTGTGAGGCTGTGCTTGGGAGCCACCGTAGCCTTCAACATCTCTGATTGAAAGACTACCAAGGGAGTCATGGATAAGTTGGCCAAGATGTATGAGAAACCATCAGCATCAAATAAGGTATTCTTAATGAAAAGGTTATTTAACATGAAAATGAGTGAAGGAGGATCTGTGCATGATCATTTAAATGAATTTAATACTATCACTAATCAATTGCATTCAATAGGATTGGATTTTTATGATGAGCTTAGGACCTTATTAATCTTATGCTCTCTTTCGAAAAGTTGAAACAGTTTGGTAATGGTGGTAAGTAACTCTGCTTCGAGTTCAAATAAATTAGAATTTTATGATGTGGTTGGTGTGATACTCAGTGAGGACATGAGAAGAAAAACCATAGGAGAATCATCTAGCACCACCTTAACTGCTGAGAATAGAGGAAGAGGAAGAGAAAGAGGCAAGATTTCACATCATGGCAAATCCAAAGGTAGATCCAAATCACATGGAAAAGGAAAGCTACAGTGTTGGCACTATGGTAAAAAGGGTCATCTCAAGAAGGACTGTTGGCAAAGAAAGGGTGATGGAAATGAAGGTAATGATAATAATGGTAACGCTTCAGAAGCCAATATTCTTGGACAAATTCTACAAGATGCTTTAATCTTATCTCTTGATAGAAATAGTGATTATTGGGTAATTGATAGTGGTGCTTCATTCCATGCTACCTCACATAAGGAATACTTCATAGATTATGTTTCTGGAGATTATGGACAGGTTTTGTTGGGAAATGACCAACCATGTAAAATCATGGGTATTGGAAAGATTTTGATTAAATCCCCAAATGGATGTCAATGGGCTCTTAAAGAGGTGAGACACATTCCAGATTTAAAGAGAAATCTTATATCGGCAAGTAAGCTTGATGGTGAAGGATACACGATTGCATTCGAAGAAAATGCTTGGAAAGTTACTAAAGGTTCATTGATAGTAGCTAGAGGTAAATTGGTGGGTACTCTTTATTTACTTACTGATTTTTCTCACTGCTCCATGAATTTAGTTTCTACATATGAGAGTGCATCTTTGTGGCACCAAAGACTTGGCCATATGAGTGGAAAAGGTATGGAAATTTTACATTCAAGAAAGTTATTGCCTATGTTAAAAGAGATTGATTTGGAATTCTGTGAGGATTGTGTTTATGGTAAAGCAAAGAGAGTTAGATTTCTCAAGGATGGCAAGGAAAGGAAGAAAGAGAAATTGGAGCTTGTGCACTCAGATGTTTGGGGCCCAACTTAGGTAACTTCTCTTGGAGGTTCCTCTTACTATGTATTTTTTATTGATGATGCAACAAGGAAAACATGGATATATTGCATTAAGAATAAAAGTGATGTTTTTAATACCTTTAAGAATTGGAAAGCATTAGTTGAAAATGAAACTAGAAAAAGGTTAAAGTGTCTAAAGTCGGATAATGGTGGAGAATATTGCAGTAGAGAATTTGATGTGTTTTGTTCTAAAAATGGAATTAGAAGAATCAAGGTAGTTCTAAGAACACCTCAAGAAAATGGGGTTGCAAAAAGAATGAATAGAACCATCATGGAGCGTGCTAGGAGCATGAGAATACATGCAGGCTTACCATTATTTTTATGGGCTCATGCTGTTGATACTATAGTATATCTGATTAATAGAGGACTATCTAGTGCCTTGGATGGAGGAATTCTGGAAGAGCTTTGGATAGGTAAGCCAGTAAATTATTCTTTCCTTAAGGTATTTGGATGTGAGGCTTTTATGCATATAGACAAAGAGAACAGAAATAAGTTAGATGCTAAGGCCCAAAAGTGCTATTTTATTGGTTACGATATTGATGGCTTGGGTTATAGATTATGGGATTGTGATAACCGAAAAGTCATTAGAAGTAGGGATGTCATATTTAATGAAAAAAACTTGTATAAAGATCGGTTGCAGGGAAAGAAACAGAAAGAGAAAATTGCTGAATACATAGACCTTGATGGACACATAGAAAAGGTAACTCCAAAAGTGGTAGAAGATCAAAATGTACAGCAGCAACAACAAGCACCTCAATCTCTAGAAAGTGTTGTTAGACGATCTACCAGGATAAGTAAAATTCCTCAACGTTTCTTTGATTATGTTTTGTATACTGATGTTGGTGAGCCAGAATGTTTTCAAGAAGCATTACAGATGGATACCAGGAATAAGTGGGAGCTTGCAATGAATGAAGAAATGGACTCTTTATTCCACAACCAAACTTGGGATTTGGTTGAGCTACCCAAAGGTAAAAGAGCGTTGACCAATAAATGGGTGTATAGGATTAAAGAGGAGAATGAAGGGCATAAGAGATATAAAGCAAGACTAGTGGTCAAGGGATTTGCTCAGAAAAAAGGTATTGATTTTGATGAGATATTTTCTCCAGTTGTAAAAATGACCTCTATTAGAGCTATTTTGAGTCTTGTAGGTATAGAAAATTTGTTTCTGGAGCAATTGGATGTGAAGATAGCATTTCTTCATGATGATTTGGAGGAGGAAATTTATATGCACCAACCAAAAGGATTTCAGGTGAAAGGTAAAGAGGATTGGGTATGTAAACTGAAAAAGAGCTTGTATGGGTTAAAACAAGCTCCTAGATAGTGGTATTTAAAATTTGATAAGTTCATGGCTAATCAAAGGTTTGAAATATGTCAAAGTGATCATTGTATATATTTTAAGCAAACTGGAAATGGTAACTATGTTATTTTGCTATTGTATGTGGATGACATGTTAGTTGTAGGAACAAATATGCAAGATATAAACATGCTCAAGAAGAAGTTGGCTAAATCCTTTGCCATGAAGGATTTGGGAGAAGCCAAACAAATCCTTGGTATGAGGATAATAAGAGACAAGGAGAGTCACACTCTAAAATTATCACAAGAAAAATACATTGAAAAAGTGCTTAAGAGATTCAACATGAACAATGCAAAGTCTGTTGCTACTCCATTGGCAAAGCATTTCAAACTCACAAAATATTTGTGTCCTAAGAAACAAAAGGAACAAGAGCATATGGCTAAGGTTCCCTATGCATCAGCAGTTGGAAGCTTGATGTATGCAATGGTTTGTACAAGACCAAACATTGCCCATGCAGTGGGAGTAGTGAGTAGATTTATGAGTAATCCGAGAAAAGGACATTGGCAAGCAGTAAAATGGATACTCAGGTACTTGAGAGGAACTTCAAATTATTCTTTGAATTTTGGAGGCTCTAATATATGCTTGAAAGGTTTTGTAGATTCTGATATGGCAGGTGATCTTGATGGTGGAAGGAGCACTACTGGCTACATCTTTACTATAGGAGGAGGAGCGGTTAGTTGGATTTCTAAACTCCAACATGTAGTTGCCCTTTCAACCACTGAAGCTGAATATGTTGCTGCTACAGAAGCAAGCAAAGAGATGGTTTGGTTGCAAAGACTAATGGAAGAACTTGGGAAGAAGCAAGAGGATAATAGGTTGTGGAGTGATAGCCAGAGTGCTATATACCTTGCGAAGAATTTGGCATTCCATTCAAAAACTAAACACATCAAACTCAGGTATCATTTCATTAGATCAGTAGTGGAAGATGGATCTTTGAAATTAGGGAAGGTTCACACATCACAAAATCCTGCTGACATGCTTACAAAAGTGGTGTCAAGAGAAAAGTTGAGCTTTTGCTCAACTTCAATTGGCCTTAAGGAATAAGAGGCCATGATGAGAATTTTTCAGTCCTTGGTTGTAGTATGGTGCAATGGAATTAGTCTCCAAGTGGGAGATTGTTAGGAATGGAGCCTAATTATGAGGAGGCTAAACAGAGAAAGTTTCCAGATTTACAGTCTGTTAGTCTACCAGAGGAAGTTTCCGGATTTACAACAAGACAGCCAGGGAAATTTTTTTTTTTTTTATCTCAAAATTAGATGTTGAGAACTCAATGTTAATCTTGGAATGTATTAAGAAAAGTAGTTTGTTTTTCTATTTTTTTTCTTATATATAGTTGTGAGGAAAAACAAAGAATATTATGACAATAAGAAAATTACTATGTTGATTCCTTGGAAATATAGAGAGGAAATTATAGCAGATGTTTGCTGTAGGTTGTAACCCTCTATTGCTTGGATTGAGAAAGGAAGGACTGAAAATTCTCGGTGGATGTAACCCACATTGGGTGAACCACGTTAAAATCGTTGTCTCTTCTTCTGTGTGTGTTTGTCTTATTTCGTTAATTCTGCTGTTAAAGTTTGAAACACTATAATTGCTTTTCTATATAAATATATTTTATATAGTGATTTACTCTAACAATTCTTGTACCAAGGAGGCAAAACAGACATTGTTGAGGTGGATGTTGCTGCGGTAATTCAACCATTCATCATATTTATTTATTTATTAATATATTTATTCCCTTGGTTACTTTACTTTAGCTGAGTGTAGAAGATTAGGCAAATGAGTTTGGACTTGGGGACATGATGGATATGGTGTTGCGGACTGTATTTGCTTGCAGGTGGATGGAGACAATTGGCAGGAATTGAGTCACAGAAACGGGGCAGTGTGGGCTATAAGCAACCCTCCCAGGGGTGCTCTTCAATTCCGAATTTTGATGACATCCGGGTCCAATGGATATTGGATATGGGCCAAAAGGTCTGTTCTTCCTTCCCGCTGGACATCAGGAGGTTTATATGACTGTGGACTGCAGATCAATCAAACTGATCTCGGATCCACTTCGGGTTGTTACACATGTTGATGATGATGCCGCTTACTGCTTGAATAGGCTCTACTCCCTACTCTCTGCCAATAATTTCTACTTTCTCTCAATAAAGTCTAATCTCAATCACTTTTGGACTACTTCTGTTAAACAATGTGCGGTTATGGCAGACGTGATGCTTTTGTCGGTTATGTTAAGTATTTCTGCAATAAATAAAACGTCTCTTAAGAAGACATCTATTTTATACGCATCACAAACCTTATTTGCATCCTAGTGCTTAACACCAAAACGTATAAATAATAATACTATATAAGAATTTTGAATTAGAAATTTGTATTATGTTTATAAGCAACGCCCTCTTTAAAATAGGGTATTTATCACCTACACATGTCAAACAGCTACTTTACGTTAACATTTATAAAGAAGATACATGTTATATATGGAAGCATTTAATTACATACATACGTTTTGAATAGGTTTACATTAACATTTATAGAGAGGATACATGTTATATATGGAAGCATCTAATTACATAGATACGTTTTGAGTAGGTTAGGAACACGGTTGTATCTAACACCACCTTACTTATTAAATGTTACGCAACATTTTTTGGATTATATAGGAAAGTTGGTTACAATTACTATTTTTATTAATTAGTTAAAGCAGGATTTAAATTATATGGACTACTTTCAATAAACTTGCATGTTTAGTTTTTGTTGACCCAACGTGAGATGGGGATTACCAGTCGCTTATTGTCAAACGTCGGTCTAATACGCACTCAAAAGATTCGGAGCACTACCTTTTCAAAGGATTCGCTTCCCCAATGTTTAAACCTAAATTTGTTCAATTTGTTCTTGGTAAGTGCCCAACCACATGAACACTTACCAATCCACTACTACCATCACCTTACTTATAAACCATTTAATAATTTGATTCACATTTTGTTATTTTTTCTTTATATTATTTAATGTCTTAGTCATTTATTTGATTACTTTTAACAACAAAATCTCTTATATTATTTTATTTATTATAATTATATATTTACTTATTAACAAACTTATTTTTAAATTCAAACTTAATTAATCTATCAAAAGCTTGTATATATATTTATTTTTTAAGCTTATAATAATATAAGGGTTTTATTTTTACAATAATTATTATAAAAAAATTTAACTATTGTTATAAGATATATTATATTTATATATAATGATAACATTAATATATGTTTTAATTTTTTATTTAAATATAATTTTTTTATTAAATATATAGAGGTAAAATCAATTTCAATTTCCATAAATTTAAACATGTTATTTATTTATATAAACCTATAGATGTAGAAGAAAAAGACAAATATGTCATTTTTAATAGTTATATATTTTGTACATTTTATTATTAAATGCTTATAATATATATTTTTTATTTGGTTAGTGTGATAAACCCCTACCACCAATGCACATGGTTGAGTAGTCTCCTCCCAACCATGATTCTTGCTTATCAATAGGGTATTTAACACACACCCACCACACACACCTCCTCATACACTAATAAAAAAGATTTTTATTAATGAAAAGACAATGACATAACATATATAAGATATAAAAATATAAAATTCTCCTTGTGGAGTGGAAGTAGGTTTGTTTGAGGAAGAGAAAGGGTAGATTAGGCCTCAAGAAATTAAAACAAATGAATTTGGCCCTTATTGCAAAATAAGGTTGAAATATTTTCAAAATGGATGAAGGATGGGTAGATATTTTAACAACTAAATATCTTAGAAAGTATGTTAATTTTCTTGATATTTAGACCAATCTAAAGAAATTTATTTTTTTGAAACATTTTCCTGATTCCAGATATATTATAAAAAATGGCTTGATATGGAATATCGGTGATGGTACGAAAGTGAAATTTTGGGAAAATATTTGGATATATAATGAGCCTTTAATTTGAGACCAAATTCTAAACTCATTGGATCCCTTTACTGAACAATTCTATGGATCTAGAGTTTCCAAATTTCTTGAGTTAAGGGATGGAAAAAGGGAATGGAAGATTCTATCTCTTGTAAAGTCCTCCTCAGGAAAATTTATCCTCTAAGTTCTTTATCCAAAATTCTCAAAATTCTTTATCCGATGATGTGGGGGAGTTGGAGGAAGTGGGTTGTGTAAAACTCCTAGTAAAAGGGAGGTCCTAGGTTCAAATCCCTCCCCATCACATGCATGCGGATATGTAATCCTGGGGTGTGTTAATCCCACCCACTTAATCATAAAAAAAAATTCTCAAAATTCATCTTCTAAATCCTAATATATTAGTTGATTCCCTTATTTGAACAATGGATAATAAAGGCATTTTCTTGGTTAAATCTTCTTGCTTCCTTCAGTATGATGAGGAAGAGGATTAGTTTCCATCCAGTAAGATATGGTTCAAAAACCTCATACCTAAAGTTATTTTCTTCTTTTGGCTAGCTACCTAGAACAAAATCCTTACTATCAAAAACCTTCGCAAAAGAAGAGGCTTGTCTTTGGATGGCGAATATTGTCCTCTTAATACAAAAAAGGATGGCTTATTTATTTATTTAAATATAATTTCCTTTCATTAAATATATAGAGGTAAAATCAATTTCAATTTCCATAAATTTAAACATGTTATTTATTTATATAAACCTATACATGTAGAATAAAATGACAAATATGTCATTTTTAATAGTTACATATTTTTTACATTTTATTATTAAATTCTTACAATATTTGGTTAGTGTGATAAACCCCTACCACCAATGCACAGGGTTGAGCAATCTCCTCGCAACCATGATCCCTTATAAAGAAGAGAGTTATTCTTATCAATAGGGAATTTAACACACCCACCACACACACCTCCTCATACACTCTACCCACACTGCAGTGTGAAACTTGTAATAAAAAATATACTTACTAATGAAAAGATAAAGGCATACCATATATAAGATATAAAAACACAAAATTTAACTCGTGGATTGGAAGTAGGTTTGTTTGAGGAAGACAAGGGTAGATTAGGCCTCAAGAAATTAAAACAAATGAATTTGGCCCTTGTTGGAAAATATGGTTGAAAGTTTTTCAAAATGGATGAAGGATGGGTAGAGATTTTAACAGCTAAATATCATGGGAAAATATGGTAATTTTCTTGATATTCAAACCAATGTAAAGAGCTTTATTTTTTTGAAACATCTTGATTCTAGGTATATTATTAAAAAAGGCTTGAGATGGAAGATCGGTGATGGTAGGAAAGTTTGTCCAAAATAATAATGAATAAGAATAGTTTGTCCAAAATATAATTTTAGAAAAATAAGAATCAAATAAGTCTAATATGAGAAAATTATTTTAAGAAAAAATGTTACAAAATTACAATATGGAAAAAAGAGAATATTTGAATCAATGGTTTCTTCTCACAAAATATGAAGTTCAAATATCAATGATGGTATTGAATATAGTTCAATTTGGAATAGACATAAAAGGTCATGCTTACACCTATAAATTTAGTTAAAGATATCCATTTAAAAAAGTCATTACTACCTTTTGATATGGTTTTCACATATGTAGCTATAACCTTAAAAGCTAAAAACTTCATCTTTAATTTCTATATATCCTTAAAAGAAATACAAATACATTCTTAAAAATATTTTTATAAGCATCCTTGGTAACATTATAAAGTGTTACGCATATATCATATTTATATTTGTAGTTATAATCTTAAAAGATAAAAATTTCATCTTTAATTTCTAGATAACCTCAAAAGAAATATAAATACATTCTTAAAAATATTTTTATAAACATCCTTAATAACATCATAAAGTGTTACAAATATCTCATATTTTTCTTTATCAATGAGTGACCTATGTGTATTATAATTATACTAGCTTAACAATATTGAAGGATAAAGAGAAAACACAATCACCTAAAAAAATGATGTTAACCCATAAGGAAAAATAAGGATTTACAATAGATTTAAAATGTCTATGTACCAAATACAAAAATATAATTTCTATATTAAAATGAAGGAAATTCTACCATAATTTCATTGATCTTAAGATAAAATTAGTTCAAAGTACTTGAATAACATGCATCATAAAATCATCAACTGACATTAGCTCAATTAGTTATATATTTCAACTTTCAAAGAGTATACCTAAGTTCAAATATTTCCATGGGATACATGCATAATTTCCAAATTATTGTAATATCACTATGTGGTCATAAGAAATACAAGTAGGGTCTATTTCAATTCTATATACCCAATGAGAAAAAAATACACATCATACAAGCACCTTAAAATTATCTATTATAAATAAAAAATAAAATTCAAATGACATCTATCAAATTGTGAATATTAGTAATTTATAGCAATAAAAATATATTCCAAGCTTAGATACAAGATAAAGTAGAATGAGTAAAATATAACAATAAATAAATAAACTCTTATTAACTAGATTATTCATAAAGCACAAAAAGTGATATTTTTCCTACAACTTATAGTTAGGAGATTATTTTTGGTGTTTCATTTTTATTATACATAACTCTTGCTTTAACTATACATAAATAGTTTTATCCATGTATATGTTTTTAAAAATTTATTTAACCAAATCTAGTCAATAATATTTGTGTAAAATTTAGTATTCATATTAGGACAAACATAATATATGGTTAAATTATTATTTTTTTCATGATTATGATTATATTTTTGTAGACACCAAAACAACACCAATCCAATTATGTGACTACAAACACTGATCGCATTGACACACACAGCACCAAGGGCAGCCCCCATAGGTCAAACAGTGGTCCTAACCACTCTCACAGCAGTTTTGGAAGGTCAGGAGTCAATTTGGCACCTTCAGGCACTTTGCTTAGTACTCATTTCACCTGGGGATGATTTCAAACTATGATTCACCCCACCTAGGTACATATATTAGTATTTACTCCAGGGTGGGGCGAATTGCAGGTTTGATGGGCAAAAAGTCAAATCTTGACAAATGGCAACTCAGATCCACCACTTAACGCTTCATTCATTGCATGGGAGTGTGGGTGAGCATTTTTTACCATTAGAGGCAGTTGCAATGGCAGTCATGAAGTCCCTAATCAGGGAGGAATCTCCCTCCCCATGAGAGGTCATGATTTCCAAGTGGCGCCTCTGCATGCCCAGTGCAAGAGACCTCCAGGTCTATAAATTGGTGAGTTTACAAACCCCAAAATACGGAGAGAAGGAGCATTTTTGAGCAACGAAGTGCTACCATTTTACTTCCCCATACTCCCATAGTTGATTTGTGCCTTTCACATCCGTGATATTTTTTAGAGAGGAGGTCATTGGATGACCATTGGAAGGACGAATCTTGAGCCCAAAACCCAACATTTGACCACAATATACCACCCAATTTTTTTACAACACTTTACAAGAGATTTTGGACTAACCCCAAGTGGATTGGTGCCGAAATCAAGCCCCAAATGATAGGCGGCCCGTCCAAGCACCCCCGCACTGCTGCGGGTCTAATCGTCCCTTTTAGGAACAATTAGGAATCTACGGTCGATTTCTCTTTCTATTACTTTCATGTTTTGTATTTGATATTTATGTTGCTTAGATAGTTTGCAATTTTTATTTCATGTCGTTTTGATCGATTTTTGTCATGTTTTATCATTTTTTCTGCCTTTGCTAACTTGTAGAGGGCATAATCAAAATCCAAGTGTTAGAGGCCAAATTGGGGAAATCTAACCATCTGGGTCATCCCAAAATACCCCCAATTAGCTAATCCCCACTTTTGTAGGAGATTTGGAGCTATCCAAATGTGACATTTTGAGCGGTGCTATCTGGCATTTTGTTGTAGGTCTATTCGTCCCGCCCTAAAGTGAATTAAAATCTGTGAGGAATTTCTTGACTATTCCATTTGCAGTGTTTTCTTTATGAGGTCTAGATGCCTTTGTAAAAATTTTAGGTCATTTGGATATATGCTAGTTATTGTTTTATTTATTCTTTACATGCACTAATCGTAGGCTTGGGGATTGCATGTTTCATTTCATCCGCAAGTGCTACTGACTGTTTCTTTTTTCTTTTAACGCAGGATCAGGATGTTAGAGGAGCAACAGGGAGTTAAAATTTGTACACACAAGCGACAGTGACATTTTGGTCTGCCCATATTACATGTGGGCATGCGAAAGAAGGAATGGCATCCATGGATGTGATAAAGAAACAAATTTAATGCTCCTCGCCCCTAAAAAGGGAGGAGGCAAAATGTAACAAAATTCCAAAATGTATCAATAAAATAAAGGACTATTTTTTGCATTGGCTTTTTGTTTGTGTTTCAATTTGTTCATGCTTTCCCCATTTCATGCATTTTCAATTCGTAGGATCTAGCGTTAAGTTTAGTTCCATTTTTTTTTGCATCATACTTGGAGGTTTTTCCCTTTTTGTTTTTGTATCCTCGTTTTTTGAGTGGCGATCATGGTGGGACCCTGTCCTCTATTTTTTTTAGATCAAAAATCTAATCAAGACTTGCTTTTGCTTGCAGGTATCATTTTTTTTCGAACGCAGGACTACTGTTCATTTTAGTCTGTGGCGAATACTTAGCTAGAATTCATCTCATACCAGGACGAATTGGAATGCACCCCACTCTGTGATGAATTCAACTCTATTATTCATCCCGTACAGGGACGAATCACTCTCTGCGTAGTTTTAGGGTAGAAAATCAGAGCCAGTAGATTTGGGCAGAGAAGAGCTAGGGATTCTGAACTTTTCTTGTCATTTTCTATTTTCAGTTTTTCTATTTTTAGGTTACTTTATTGCTTAGGGAAAGTCTTCTTTTACTACTTGCTTGTTTCCTTTTTGTAAAATAAAAAGAACCCCACACATCACATGGCAAATTAAACACCAAGGAGTTGGTCGTAAAACCCCAGCCCTTGATCAAGACCAACGATGGATTTCATCACCACCATGGCTTGAATTTTTGCATCCATTACCCCGATCGCTACTATTGCTAGACATAAATCTTAATGAAATCTGACCAAGTGTAGTTGGGGTGATTCCCAGTACATGAGGATAAGTCTTCTATGGTAGGTGTCATAAATAGGGTGATTCCCCTTCCATACTACCTACGTTCCATGTACCATATACTCTCACGTACCTATAGTTTCCCTCACATAAGGGCGGGTATATAGAGAGGTTGGTATATCGGCCTGGCAATGGTATATCGAAGGGGCGACCAATTTTGGGAACCATAAGAGCCATCATTTTGCATTTAAACATTCTTTACAAAAGACTTCAAAAACAAAAACCAAAACACACTAAACCAGGTCTAGGACACACTTTTAATCTTTAAAAGAGATAATCATTGCTTTGTGTGTGTGTGCTCTTTTCTATTTAGTGTAGCATAAAAATCATAAAAAGAGATAAAAATCTACATAGCTCGTAGAAAAACACCACCATGGTGTACACTCGTAGCCAAGCCCAATCAAGGGCGAAAGCTATGAAAAGTGTACAAGGGGGCACAAGTCGCCTCTGCTACAGCCCTAAGGACTTGGTCATACCGCCTTGATGGCCTGACCCACAAGAGAGTTTGCATCATTCCATGTCAGAATGGAACTATAGGGGCACCCCTTTGATGGACACGCCTGTTCATCATAGCCCCTTTCAGGAAGAGTCCTTACACATGGTGCTCAACATAGACAAGAAGACTCCCTTAGAAGCTCGATATGAGTGGCCACCACACAAAAAAGTGCTAGAGTAGCATAGGGTCCATGATGAGAGGCCACATGATTATGGCATCCCTCCTTTACCCCCCATCACTGTTGGAACCAATAGACAAAACCCAGAGCGCAAAGCTCTTCAAGCAGGGTGATCCAACTCTACCCGCCCCTTTCACACATACGAAAGGGAGCATGAGGAAGACCATTACATTCCTCAAGAGCAATGTATAACATGGGAGCCATGTGCTTTTGCACCCGCTATATACCATGATCACCTACTGAGACCAGAGCCTCGGGTAAATGTCACCAACCATGATCATCACGACTAAGGTAAGTGCATAGGAGAGGCGTCCAGGCCTCCTAGGCTTAATATGGCAGAGAAAATTGACCTGGAAGTCGCCAGACATGCTGTCTGCCAAGCACAGATCACACGACTTGAGTAAGACCAGCAGAAGCTAGAGCATCTATATCGCCTTAGCAAAGAGCGCATTCGGTGCCAAACAGATGAGCTGCTCCATAATCTAGTGCCTGTGATGGTTCCAACCCCTCGCACCCAAAGAGCAGAACCATATGAGAGGCTTAATCCCTTGGTGCGATATAGGTCTCCGCGACCTTACCAAGTGCTACCTCCGAGACCTCCTAGACCTGAGTGGGAGGCCACTCCCTAGAACAATGATGGGTACCCTCCGTAGGGACCCACCCAGGGTCATAGGTCTCATCCAGAGACTCCTTAGGAATCTTACGAGGAGTATGAGCAAGAAGAAGAGCAGGAAAAAATGCCCTACCAAGGTGGAGGGGTTGCCATCCGGCCACCCCTCTATAGGCCTCAAGTCTCCCACAACCCACAACGGGAGCAAACTAAAGAGGAAGAGATTAAATCTTCAAATGCATATAAAGCATTGTTATAGAGTTTGGAGTCTATGGAGACCAAAACTTTTGGGCCCCAAAAGCCCACTTTACACCAATTCTGCAGTCATCCTGTGCATCTATTCGTGCCAGCACCCCCCTACCCTAAACACTTTAAGCTGCCTTAGTTGACAACCTTTAGAGGTGAGGAGGATGCTCAAGAGCATGTGACGAGATTCCTGATCCAATGCTTGGGCATTCAGGACAATGATGCTTTGTTATTAAGAACATTTATAACCACATTCATAGGCCCTGCCTCGAATTGGTTTACTCAATTACCAAAGCACAACATTAACAACTTAGATCAGTTAGTGGATGCGTTCCTCGAACGCTTCACCTTCAACACCAAGAATAAGGCATCACTAAGTGACTTAGCCAGCCTCAAGCAGTATGAGGAAGAAACCATGGCGGCCTATGGGAATCGATGGAGGACTTTGCTTTCAAAGCTACCCTACCTTCCCCCTATGTCCGACCTCACTCAAATGTTCTCAAAGAGTTGTTTGAGATCGATCTCTGTGCTATTGCAGCTGCAGCAATATGCCACCTTAGAAGAAGCTTTGGCACAATCCAGTATCATTAAAGAGATCAAGATATAGGATGGCAAGATAGCCAAACCTAAGAAAAAAGAGTGGACTAAGAACACTAAAATAGCGAACATGCAACAAAAACCTGCTATGGTCAATCAAGTTGCTATCAATGTCCCTAAGCCTGCACAAGTAACATAGCCCCAAAAGGCCAATTATCAGGCGGTGCCTCCCAACAACTATGACAAGGAAAATCAGAGGCAAGAGTAGAATCAACAGTGTCGCCCTAGGCGATAATACACACCCTACACAGAGTCCAAGGACTCCCTGTTTGACCGCTTGTTAGCGGTAAATTTGATCAACCTGCCAAAGATTCAAACCATAGACCCCAACTCTCCCAAGACTAAGGGGTACAGGGAGGATTTGTACTATAGGATCCATAGATGGTAGGGACATGACCTAAATTCTTGCTAGAAGTTTAAGGGCTTGGTGCAAGACTTAATTGATAATAAGACACTAGTGGTGGATAATCCCATGGCACCAAGCAATCAATAAATGGAGGTCTTTAAAGACCCCTTGCCTGCTCATGCTTCATAGGAAAAAACCCTACAAGTTAACAAGGTCACACAGAATTACCCCATGCATGGGTATGTAGGGATGATCAGTATAGTGACTTAGAATAGGAGGTATCCAAGTGTAGCTGCCCCCGCGTCAACTATAGGTGAGGTGCCAACAACGACACAACCGCAATAGCACCTTGCACAACCTCCTCCACCTAGACCAGTGGCCACACTTCAGACCAAACTCACTTAGAGTTTGAGGACCACCTCGGCTAGGCTCTCCATATATGAGATCATACAATAATCAATGCCCCATCAAGAGGCTCTAATGGATATATTGAAAGCCATCGAGTTGCAGCCCCACGAAAAAAATTCTTTCAACAACTTTGTGGGACACGTCAAATGATTCACTGAGCCAGTCATCACATTTCAAGAAGACGAAGTGAAATCAGTGGTTGATGACATGGCGGATCCACCCCTACATGTTATCGTGCAGGTCAACGTGATCCCATATAAGAGGGTGTTGATAGACACTGGCTTGTCCAGTAATATCATCATAATCGTGGCCCTAAAACATCTAAAGTTGCCCGCATCTCACATCACAGCTTCCACCTACACACAGTGAGCATTCAATGATGCAATTTGCTCTACAATTGGCACAATAGTCCTACCCATCCAAGTGGGACAAAATACTATACCTACATTGTACCACATCTTGGAAGGTGAGATGGCCTAAAACATCTTGTTGGGGCGGCCATGGATCAGGGACATGAAGTGTGTCCCTTCGATAGCTCACCAGTGCTTAAAGTATACATTTGAAGGGGAAGTGCATGTAGTCTTGGTGGACTTAGAACCCTTCAAGTATTGTAATGCAATGCAACTAATGTCGCAATCGACCCTTCCATCAACGCATTTGGATTTCCAATTGAATCAATCTAAACAGGGTCCAATTTCGTAGGCATCCCCATTAGCAAGTTCTTCAAAACCCCAGCCAAGTCTATCTTCATCATCTGGTCCTCCACCAACGATGCCACCGATGGGGGCCAAATAGAAGGACAAAGGGAAGAAACCTATGGAAGAGGCACAACCTCTGGAAGAGACACTACCATCAGTATGAACTATCTCTATTGATGAGACGCCTAGCCGAATGGAATTCAAGGCTCCTAGTTCACTCGACATGGAGTGGACTCAGGGAGAACTTCCATTCCCTCCCCCTCAACCACCAATAATCACCATTGAGATGGCCAATACAGGCCTGGGGGAGTATCTGGTGTGGAATATTATAGCAACACCCACACTTGAATCCATGCAGCACATGGGGAGACCTCGCCTCCCCATCAGCTTGCACCATGCATGCAAGAGGATGAAGATGAAGAGCCTTTTGCTAAAAATGTCAACTACTTGTCTAAACCAGACTTTAATTTGAGATACCTTGGCCAATGCAATTGGCATGGATATGGGTTAGGCAGATATGAGCAAGGGGTACGTGTTCTTTGCCAACCAAGATACCAAATGCCATATGACAATTCAGGAGTAGGGTTCAACCACCCCTTGCAATTGGACATCTTGGTGGAGGATATGCAAGGCCTAGGGATAGGCAACAAGGGGGGATTGGCATCAGATCCGTATGCCAACCCTAACATGACATATACATTGAGGTATTATCTCCCATTAATGGAAATCAACCTTGTTGACCCTCGTAATCACTTCCCTTCGCTCGAGAGAGGAGAAAGCTCGAGAGCTCATTTTCAAGGAGGGTCTAGACAATGTCAAGAAGGGTCCTCAGAGGACGAATCAAAATATGAGGTAGCACCATGGGACCCCTTCGAATCAGATAGCAATCACTCATAGGTGATCCCCATGGATGATTATCAAGAGAGTCTCTTGACAATATTCCCTTTAGATGCTCCAATCGAGCAAGCGCTACTCCAAGGAAATTAGGCCCCACCGCAAAGAGCGAAACAACCCTAATGAGGCCATATCAATTTGTCAGAGCCAACGAAGGCCTTTGGATCTTTGATAGTGATTATGAAGATGAAACTGAGATGGCATATCTTAATCACATGCGGCAAATGCGATGACCATACCCCTTGGAGATTAACGACATATTCGAACAATTAAACATAGTGCCAGGGCATGAGTGGTACGTAGACCTAGCGTGGTGGGACCAAGTGTTGGATCTGCCACTTTGGGCATACGAAGCATACCTTCTGCCTAGAGACCCTATATTGACATCAGTGCCGACGGTAGACCCTGTCTTCCTATCCGCACATAGGGTCGATCCATTCATGCCAATACCTCTAGAGCCTGACCCAGAGCATAGAGAACATCTAGGATGTCCAAGTCATCATCCCTATGGTAATGGATACCAAAATCATTTCATCAACATGATCTCCATTGACTTAACCACCCCCATCCACAACCCGACTGATCCGACATAGTCATTGTATCTAGATATAGATGCCATAGACTGGGATCACATCAATTCACCTCCATCCCTATCAGAGTACTGGCCTTTCATTGAAATGCTTCATTTTATCCTTGGGTCAACTCAAGATATCTTCCATGTTGAAGAGGAACTTGAGGTTCCTAATGATGATCTTAACTCAGCAAATGATATCCATTTGATCCCAACTCCACACTAGTTGGAGGACGGATCCCACATGTCGATCGCAGAGATGACTGACATAGACATCGGCTTTGGTCAAATGAATCCACAGGTCATCAATATGGGGGTAAGTTTATCCCCCGAAGAGCAAGCCCACTACATTGCCCTTCTAAAAGAGAAGAAGGAGGTTTTTGCATGGTCATACAGAGACATGCCGGGGCTAGATCCACAGCTAGTCATGCATAATCTAACGCTTGATCCGACAGTCAAGCCAATTAAGCAAAAACTATGCAAGATGCACCCAACAGTGGCCTTAATGGTCAAATATGAATTACAAAAGTTGTTGGATGCATAGTTTGTCATCTACATGGACTACCCACCATGGCTGTCCAACATGGTGCCCGTAAAAAATCCTGATGAGAGGATTTGCATATGCACTGATTTTTGAGATCTAAACAAAGTGAGTCCTAAGGATGATTTCCCATTGCCAAGCATCAACGCATTGGTAGACACCACAGCAGGTCATGAAATGCTTTCCCTCATGGATGGTTTCTCGAGATACAATCAGATTTGTATCAATCCTAATGACCAGCTAAAAATAGCGTTCACAACGCCTTGGGGGAAATTTTGTTATAAGGTCATGCCTTTTGGCCTTAAAAATGCTAGCGCCACCTACCAACGTGCCATGACATACATATTCTATGATTACATGCATAAAACTTTGGAAGACTACATGGATGATTTGTTGGCAAAATCTCTTTTACGCCCAAATCATCTTGATGACTTAAGAAAGATCCTCGATCGCCTCATGGAACATAAAGTCAGATTGAATCCCAAGAAGTGCGTATTTGGCGTCACATCTATAAAACTCTTGGGTTTCATAGTATCAAAGCGAGGCATCGATTTTAACCCAAACAAATTCAAGGCAATCCTTGAAATGCTTCCCCCAACTACCATCAAGTGCTTCATAGTGCAGCTATCTGACAAGTGTCAACCCATGAACAACTTATTGCATAAGGGGGTAACATTTCACTGGGATGACGAGTGCTAGTCAACCTTCGATGACATTAAACAATACTTGGCTTCACCACCAGTATTGGAACCACCCAGACCAGGAGTGTCGTTCTACTTATACATCTTAGCTACTGAGGTCGCACTGGGGGCCATGTTAGCCCAGAAGAATGAACTTCACAAAGAATAGGCTACTTACTATCTTAGCCACACCCTGGTCAGTTATGAACTTAACTATGCATACGTTGAGAAACTCTATTTGGCATTGGTGTTTGCTACCAAAAATCTACACCATTACATGTTGAGCAAAAAGACGTATGTTGTGTCTAAGGAGAATCCATTGTGATACATGATGAGTCATACTTATCATAGTAGTCGTACGGCAAAATGGATCCTGTTGTTGATGAAATTTGACATAGATTTTCTTGGACAGAAATCCATAAAAGGTCAGGTCATCACCGATCAACTAGCAAAGGCTCCTCTCAAATATGATCAGCCTTTGATTATAGAACTACCTGATGATGGGGTCTTCTAATGAGCCTGAGTCACAGGTCGACATAACCCTATTTTTTGATGGTTCTAAATGTGAGCAAGGTGGTGGCGCAGGAATAGTATTCTTCACACCGCAAGGCACTCCAATGCCTCTGTCATTTAAATTAAATTTCCCATGCACCAACAATAATGCAGAGTACGAAGCCTTGCTCATAGGTCTTCATACAACAATCACCATGAACATTAAACGATTGAATATCTTTGGTGATTCGCTGTTAATTTTCAACCAAGTCAAAGGGGTATTCCAATTCAAATGCCTAGTTCTGTAGGCCTACAAAGCCCTTGTGGACAAATTCCTAGAAAATATTGAATGGTATGACATCGAGGCACTCCCTCAGTCATCGAATAATTTTGCGGACACTATGGCCTCCTTATGGTCATTAATCCCACAAGACATTTTTGGTGATATGACATCCATTCAAGTCAAAACGCTATCGCAATCCACGATGGAGTGCACAAGCTCTGACTTGATGCCAGGAATCCACTTGATCTAGATTGAACCGTCCCTAGATAAGTTCTCTCAAATCCATGATTGTCTGAACCACGCCAACTAGGGGTCCTTGTTCTCCCCTACTCCCCTTAATAGCAACACAACGCTATTCTTGCAAGTTCTTTCCTATTCACCTTTTTCTAGGGATGAACTTCAAGAGGGATTGGTTGTTCATACCATCGAGGCTTCTGATCAACAGGATTGGTATTCACCCATAAGGGACTACCTCAAGTTAGGTAACCTCCCACTTGGATTGACGCATGCCGTGAAATGAGAATTCAAGAAGAAAGCAACAAAGTATGTCTTGTTAGGAGATATTTTGTATCATCGCAGCTACGAAGGAATCCTCCTTCGTTGCTTGGACCAGCAAGAATCCACTTGGGCAATCACCCAAGCGCATGATGGTACGTGTGGTGGCCACTTTAGTGGTATGGCCATCGCAAAGTGCATTCTTTACATGGGCTATTATTGGCCATATTTAGAGCGAGATTTTTGCACCTATGTAAGGAAGTGCGTGAAATGTCAACACCATGCTAATTTGACACCCGTACCTTCCCAAGCCTTGTAGCCGATCCAATTGGCTTGGCCATTTTTGTAGTGGGGCCTCGATCTAATTGGTAAGATCTCCCCTGCATCATCAGGTCGTCACACGTTTATCATAACGGCCACAGAGTATTTCACCAAGTGGGTGGAAGCGGTTTTGCTTACCTCTACGATAGGACCCCACATTATGGAGTTCATTTTGCACAACATCATATGTCATTTTGGTATTCCATCCAAGATAATTTTGGATAATGGGACGTCATTCAATAACAAATATGTGCGTGCTTTGACCACAAAGTACAAAATTCAGCATAGTTTTTCGACACCCTATTATCCGCAAGCAAATGGGCAAGCAGAGGCATTAAACAAAACACTAGTTGCCATCCTCAAAAAGATAGTCATAGACAGTCATAAGGATTGGCACATCTAGATCCCGCTTGCCCTATGGGCTTATCGCACTAGCATTCGAATGCCCATTAGGGCAACTTTGTTTTCACTCATGTGTGGCTCTGAGGCTATCATGCCTCTCGAGTTTGAAATTCCTTCCCTACGAATATCAATGCAAGAGTTCATCGATGATGACACTGCATGTCAAGCCTGATTAGACCAGCTTACGTTGCTTGACGAACAATGTGTTAATGCTCTCAAGCATTTACGTATCTATCAATAGCGACTTAAGAAAGCATACAACATGAAAGTTCATCTGAGGGACTTTTAGGTTGGTGACTTGGTCTTGAAAGAGAACCAACAGAACTCTAGTTAGTTGTCCCATATAAGGGACATGTTCACGGCAAATTGGTTAGGTCCCTATGTAATTGATAGCAAAATAGGACCTAGAACATACCGGCTAGCCTCTCTCGATGGAATCAAGGAACTAGAACCCTTGAACATTAGTCATTTGTGGTCATTCCATGTTTAGAAGAGCCATAGCCCAAAAAGCTCCAAGGATTCCCATAATCGCTTCGTAAATCCCATAATGCTCCAAGGATTCCTGCAATCACTTGGTCAACCCAAAACGCCCCAAAGGTGCCCATTATCCCTTTGGTCAAACCAAAAAGCCCCAAGGATTCCCACAATCGCTTGGTCAAAAATAAGAAAATTCAAAAACAATAAAATCATCAAAAATAACAAAAATTCACATCTCATTTCTAGGCATACTCACAATTATCACAACAATAAAGAGCTCATTTTGCATCTCATATTCATAATCACAAAACTCATTCCATCAAAAACACAAAAATATATAGCGGCATTAAGCATCACATCCATACATTGTATATTTGTGGTCATACAGGTCCAAGGCACCATAGACTGTAAGTACTCCACCAATCCATCAAAAATAAATGTCATTCACTTCTTTTTACCATACCATAGTCACTGGTCTTCTAATGTATCATGCCTCTCGAGTTTGAAATTCCTTCCCTACGCATATCAATGCAAGAGTTCATCGATGATGACACTGCATGTCAAGCCTGATTAGACCAGCTTACATTGCTTGACGAACAATGTGTTAATGCTCTCAAGCATTTACGTATCTATCAATAGCGACTTAAGAAAGCATACAACATGAAAGTTCATCTGAGGGACTTTCAGGTTGGTGACTTGGTCTTGAAATAGAACCAATAGAACTCTAGTTTGCCATCCCATCTAAGGGACAAGTTCATGGCAAACTGGTTATGTCCCTATGTAATTGATAGCAAAATAGGACCTGGAACATACCGGCTGGCCTCTCTTGGTGGAATCAAGGAACTAGAACCCTTGAACATCAGTCATTTGTGGCCATTCCATGTTTAGAAGAGCCATAGCCCAAAAAGCTCCAAGGATTCCCATAATCGCTTGGTCAATCCCACAATGCTCCAAGGATTCTCGCAATCACTTGGTCAACCCAAAATTCCCCAAAGGTAGCCATTATCCCTTTGGTCAAACCAAAAAGCCCCAAGGATTCCCACAATCGCTTGGTCAAAAATAAGAAAATTCAAAAACAATAAAATCATCAAAAATAGCAAAAATTCACATCTCATTTCCAAGCATACTCACAATTATCACAACAATAAAGATCTCCTTTTGCATCTCATCTTCATACTCGCAAAACTCATTCCATCAAAAACACAAAAATATATAGCGAAATTAAGCATCACATCCATACATTGCATATTTGTGGTCATACAAGTCCAAGGCACCATAGACTATAAGTACTCCGCCAATCCATCTTGTTCCACATTTCTCCACTTTTGTAAACAATCCATCAAAAATAAACGCCATTCACTTCTTTTTACCATACCATAGTAAGTGGTCTTCTAATGTATCAAGAGTTTTCATCTTTCAGTTGTCATTAGCTTTCTAGCCACGTACTGTACCAAGTCAGACAGATTTTACAAAGGTAGAGTCCTAATTCGATCGCACCTTGGTACGTAGCATCCCAACACAAATTAAAACACATAAGAATTTCCAAGTTTTGTGAACGAAAGATGAAACCTGCAAAGCAATCCAGGTCACCATAAGCAAAATGGTTATCTTGCTCATCCCCCTATGCGAATGGCCCCAAGAATGCTGAGAGTTGGCAAAAGGACAAGCATCTTCCCTACCCAATTCCCCAAGAATCCCAAGTTCTCAAAAAAAAAGTTGCAAAACATCACAAATTTGTAAAAGTCAAAAATCCAAAATTTTTGACATCATAACCAAAGTGCATACATCAAGAAAAGCACATAAAATAGTGATTCTTATCACTCCATAGTCAATTCCCTTGCTCAAAATAAAAACAAAAATAAACAGTGATTTTTATCACTATAAAAGAGCAAGTATACCAATACAACTGAAGAAAATAAGGGAGTCAAACTTGAATCCCTAGAACTCTTAGCATTTCGACAGGTCATGAGGCAAACCTTGGTACTGGTTTGGTGGATAGCCTATCAGTCACTGGTGGTAAACCTCTCGCATGACGATATAGCTGTCACAATAACTTGTGTGTAGATCAATGTTTGCATGTGGATGAGCTAGCTTAGGGTATCTTACGACAGCACCATAGATTAATCTGACTAAATACAACAAAGGAGTTAGTGGAGCTAATCAGGTGATCCTCAGTACAAGTTTGGTTGATAGCCTATCTGGCACTGGCGGTATCCTGACAAACACCACATAAATAAATTCAATTGCACACACAGGGATGTGAAATAACTAGGTCAAAAACAAGTTTGATTCATACCTTGTTAAAAAGTCTGGTAACATGAAAGTACAGTCATGGCTAGATAGTTAAAACATTTGAGTCTCAAAAAACCTTAAAATACATTTTAAACCAACTAATATCTTTCATCCTTGCATCGCCATCAAAAAATACAAAAAAAACATGTATACATGAAAAGTCATTTACCACAGCAATCGCCTAGGACAAAAAGCCATAAAGTTCTAAATAGTCTATTTTCCGACCGCAAAAAATCACAAATTCAATTCATCCATTCCATTTGCATATCATATAAATTAAAAACATTTACATTTCAGAAAAACATATGCATCCATGACTATAACTTAACATGCATACATCCATATTCATCAATCACCGTGCATAAAATCAAATCATCACATGTGCATAAACAAAATAAAGTCATCTGTATATATCATCAAAAATACTCGTAGGCTACAATGAACCGGTCTTATGACCCCGCAACAAAATCCAAAAGCTCAAAAATCCCCAAAGCCTAAGGTGTCGGCCACCATGATCATGTAGGATCGGTGCGATAGGAACTACCCCCCATGGTGTGGGTCCTATGAGACCCCTCAGGGCGGCTACTACCAGCCCCCGCATCATGCCTACTCGAGCCCCCCTCATCCAATTGCCTGCATCGAGAGGATGTTGATTGCTCAGTCTCGCTCCCTCTCGAGTGGCACGATGATCCGCCTCCACTGAATGTAGGGACCCGCCCATCAAGGTAGCTAATATCTACCTCCAACTCCAACCGCTACCGCACCAAGTCCATCTCCCACTGGCGATATATAGCCAAGTTCTCATCGCATTGCACTAAAGCCCTATCCCTCTTTGTCAGTTGCATTCGTAGGAGATCCCTCTCTCGTGCAGTATCAATGTCCCCATCTTATCGGTGGTGCGTAGCCCATGCATTTTCTTGCTCTACCAACTACATGCATAGGAGATCCCTCTCCCGTAGTGCATCCCCTAGCTCCTCATCATGCCTCCATAGTAGCCCCTCCAATCATGCATTCTCAGCACATAACCTAGACTCCACGTCCTCCAAAACTTCTTGAGGCATTGGCATCTCTGGAATAGCAGCCTACTCTGGATCCCACTGCTCCGTGACGTCCTGCATCTCTGGCTGATCCAGAACCCCAAGATCCACATCCACATCATCCACCTCCACAATGTTTGCATCCTCCAGTGGAGCTCCCCAATCATCTCCTAGTGCCTCGGCACCCTCCCTGCCTGCTGCTGCTGCCTCCACGCACCCCAGTGGCCCCTCTCCTCACCATCATCACAGTATCCACCATTGGTCATACTCTATGATAGTCCCAACGTTGTCCACATCTAGGACGTTGATCACCACATCTGAATCCTTACCTAGTGGCATGATGATCGGTCGGTCTAGAGTCCTCTCGTCCCCCTGGTGTCGATAGACCATGGGCTCACCAGGAAACCCCTGGTGCACCCCAAATTGTCGTGTCACCTAGCTGTAAGGGAAGAACTCCTGCTCGGTCCCATATCGCCCAATCAGCCACCGCTCCCTACGTACCCATCGGATCCACTCTTCATCTTCCATCCAGGCTAGACAGTCCCAATAGGGGCGCCAGAACACCTCACTCGGAGCAAGACAGTGAAGGCATCGGCATAGTGCCCTATGACACTTGCCCACTGCCAATTTTGTCCTTGCTCCTCAGACCGTCGCCACAGAGCCGTGCAACCTATATCCTTATCCACCATCTCTACCTGAGTCATCCACAGTAACCCCACTGGCCTCTCCACCACTATGTGATGCCAAGCCTAGCTCTGCAATATATAGCTATAGTTTATCCTCTTCTGCCTTCAACAACAGACCTCGTATAGCTCACCATAGATCTATGCTAGCAGCGTCTATCCCCATCTCATGATCAAAGGCTCATGCGTCAAACACTCCACCAATCGACAGACCACATCCAGCAAGTTCCACGGGAACCTTGCGCCTGATGAGTCAGGTAGCAGCATGTTGAAAATGATGCCCATGAGTACTGCGTGCCTCACTCCCAACACCCCCTTCTCCAGCCACCATCGAACTAGAATCCCGTCAATCTGGCAGTCGACCTCTACCCTCTCCATTGGACCATCCACCCCCAACTCCTCCCCATGCCCAAAGCAGTGTGTCAGCACTGTTGTCCACTGATCCCGCGGTGTCGTCCTTATTGGTAGTCCGTCTATTGGAATTCAAAGAATCCGATAGACATCCCCCAAAGTGACTGTCATCACCCCTGTTGGGAGATGGAAAGTATTAGTCCGGGGATCCCACAAGTTGATCAGGGCCGTTAGGTAGGCCCGATCCCCAATCACTGGCTCTAATCGATTCACCTGCTTGAGCCCAAGGGCATCAAGCCACTCCCAGTTAGCCACAGCTAGCGCCTCCCATGCTTCAACAAAAATAGTAGGCACACGATACCGGATATTCATAACCTGCAAAAGAAAACAAAATAAACACATTAAAATCATGAAAAAAAGTGTACAGCTACAAGCAGTATAAATGAAAAACAAAATTCATTTGTCAACCTAGGGTTTTATACTCTCAAATTGATAAATTAAAACAAAGAATCCAAATAATCTAATAGACATCCTCCAAAGTGACTGTCATCTCCCCTGTTGGGAGATGGAAAGTATTAGTCCGGGGATCCCACAAGTTGATCAGGGTCGTCAGGTAGGCTCGATCCCCAATCATTGGCTCTAACCGAGTCACCTACTTGATCCCAAGGGTGTCAAGCCACTCCCAGTTAGCCACAGCTAGCACCTTTCGTGCTTCAGTAAAAATAGTAGGCACACGATACCGGCTCTTCACAACCTGCAAAAGAAAACAAAATAAACACATTAAAATCATGAAAAAAAGTGTACAGCTACAAGCAGTATAAATGAAAAACAAAATTCATTTGTCAACATAGGGTTTTATAATCTCAAATTGATAAATTAAAACAAAAAAATCAAAAATTACAAACTTAATTTGTCAACCTAGGGGTTTATACTCTCAAATTGATAAATTAAAACAAAAAAATCAAAAATTACAAACTTAGTTTGTCAATCTAGGGTTTTTAACTTTACATTGATAAATCAAACAAGAACAACAAAAATGACTAAATTTGAGCGAAGTTTTTAAAACAAAACTACGTTTAACACTAAGTTTCTAATACCAATTTTACCATAATTTTTTAAACTCAGTTTTGATCTTTGTTTAACTAGGGTTAGCCTACGTTTTTCAGCTAAGTTTCAATTTTTGTTAGCCTAGGGTTTCTGTTAGTTTACAAAAAAATGAACACAAACAAACATGGTTTCCACTAGGATTTCAACCTACATTTTAATGAAGCCATACCAAAAAAAATAAACACATTCATTTCACTAACGTTTTTTTCATTTTTACATTTGAAAAACAAAATACAAAAAAGAAGCGAAAAATAACTTGCGGTTTAAAAACTGTAATACAAGAAACTAATAAAGAGGGAGTTCACTTACTGGTCTCGCTTCAGCTCCGCCACTCGATACGGTTCATGCACTCATGGTGGCAAAAAAATTTGGCAGCGCTTCACTTCACATAATTGACCTCCTCCTCCTCAGAGCTCCAAATCGCCAGAAAAAACAAGTGCAAATGAGTGCAAAACCTAGTTTTGGCCTTTAAATAGGATTTTTGAGCCTACAATCGTTCCTCCCTGGGACGAGCACTCTGGTTAGGGCTCATCCCATCCTGGAATGAATTCTCAATAGGAATTTTTCCTACCCAGGGACGAATACAGAGCAAACATTTCAAAAATAGCAAAAAATGCACCAAAAATAGCAATAAAACTGTCCAATGAGAGTGCTTTTGCACTTGACATTCCAGACATGCAAAATAGATGTCGAGGTCACAAATCCTCACTATCCTACTCCCTAAGAATGCTACCATAGCCGGACCGCTCCACGGGAATATGGATCTTCGAGAATTTCATCCCCAAACGGCTTCACCAAAAGGGTCAAAACCCAACCAAAAATAGCAATAGAGTTGCCGAACGAAGGCGCCTTCATGCCTGACATTTTTGGCATCCAAAATAGACATTAGGGTTACAAATTATCACCATCCTACTCCCTAAGAAGGCCACCATGGCCGGACCGCTCCACAAGAAGACGAACTTTTGCCAATTTTAGCCCCAAAAAGCGTCACCAAAAGGGTTAACACCCCCCAAAAACAGGTCTAAATGTTGGAAAACTACACACAAATTTAACGCTAAAACATTTGAAGGCACCATTACACAAGTCATCTTGGGTCAAGCGACTCGTCACTTTTCTCATGTTGATCATTTCCTCATTGATTCGTCGCTTGAGGGGGTAGTCACACTTAGTCACAAATCAACAAATACACACCCAATCATGGAAATAGCATGCATTCAAAGAATCATTGGCAAAGACAATCACGCTTCTGCTTGGGGTAGTAAACTAGAAATAATCACAAGCTGATCAATCACTTGGCATTCATGAATCATGAACTCAAGGTTCCCACGGACAAAAGGTTGTGCCCTTTGCCTATTCATGACTGATCAATTTCCAAGCTCAAGTAACACCTCACCGAAAAAGGTTAACACTTGAATTGAGTTCCTTCGCTCGTCAAAAGCAAGGATTCAAGAATGCATGCCCTTTCCATACTTGGGGCATCAAAATTTGGGTAGGTTACTAAGAAACCCTAATAATTAGTGTTTTGGTTATCTATTTTTGCTCGACGCTGTGCCTTGCACAACGCATCCCAAAAAGAGGTATCTGTAGACACCAAAATAGAACCAATCCAATTATGTGACTGCAAACACTGATCACATTGACACACACAGCCCCAAGGGCAGCCCCCAGAGGTCAAACAATGGTGCTAACCACTCTCACAGTAGTTTTTGAAGGTCAGGAGTCAATTTGGCACCTTCAGGCACTTTTCTCAGTACTCATTTCACCCGGGGATGATTTCAAACTAGGATTCGCCCCACCTAGGGATGGATATCAGTATTCACTCCAGGGTGGGGTGAATTGTAGGTTTGACGGGCAAAAAGTCAAATATTGACAAATGGTAGCTCAAATCCACCACTTAACACTTCCTTCATCGCATGGGAGTGTGGGTGAGCATTTTTGAGCATTAGAGGTAGTTGCAAGGGTAGTCATGAAGTACCTAATTAGGGAGGAATCTCCCTCCCCCTGAGATGGCATGATTGCCAAGTGGCGCCTCTGCATGCCCAGTGCAAGAGACCTCCAGGTCTATAAATTGGTGAGTTTCCTCACCCCAAAATACGGAGAGAAGGAGCATTTTTGAGCAACAAAGTGTTGCCGTTTTACTTCCCCATACGCCCCTAGTTGATTTGTGCCTTTCACATTCGTGATCTCTTTTAGAGAGGAGTTCATTGGGTGACCATTGGAAGGACGAATCTTGAGCCCAAAACTTGACATTTGACCACAATATACCACCCAATTTGCCGAAAACACTTTACAAGAGATTTTGGACTAACCCCAAGTGGATTGGTGCCGAAATCAGGCCCCAAACATCGGGTGGCCTATCCGGGCACCCCCGCACTGCTGCAGGTCTAATAATCCCTTTTAGGAACGATTGGCAATCTGCGGTCGATTTCTCTTTCTGTTACTTTCATGTTTTTTATTCGATATTTATGTTGCTTAGATAGTTTGCAATTTTGATTTCATATCATTTTGATCCATTTTTGTCATGTTTTATCATTTTTTCTGCCTTTACTAACTTGTAGAGGGCATCATCAAAATTTGGGCGTTAGAGGCCAAATTGGGGAAATCTGACCATCTGGGTCATCCCAAAATACCCTAAATTAGCTAACCTCCACTTTTGCAAGAGATTTGGAGCTATCCAGATGTGACATTTTGAGCGGTGCTATCTGGAATTTTTTTGCAGGTCTATTCATCCTACCCCAGAGTGAATTCAAATATGTGAGGAATTTCCTGACTGTTCCATTTGCAATGATTTCTTTACGAGGTCTAGATGCCCCTGTCAAATTTTTAGGTCATTTAGATATATGCTAGTTATCGTTTTATTTATTCTTTGCATGCACTAATCGTAGGCTTGGGGATTGCATGTTTCATTTCATCCGCAGGTGCTACTGACTGTTTCTTGTTTCTTTGAACACAGGATCAGGATGTTAGAGGAGTAGCAGGGATTCAACATTCGTACACACAAGCGGTGACGATGTTTTGGTCTGCCCATCTTACATGTGGGCACGCGAAAGAAGGAATGGCATCCATGGATGTTACAAAGAAACAAATTTAACACTCCTCACCCCTAAAAAAGGAGGAGGTGAATTGTAACTGAATTCTGAAATGTATCAATAAAAGAAAGGGTTATTTTCCTCATTGGCTTTTTGTTTGCATTTCAATTCGTTCATGCTTTCCCCATTTCATGCATTTTCAATTCGTAGGATCTAGCGTTAAGTTTAGTTCCATTTTTTTTTGCATCGTACTTGAAGATTTTTCCATTTTTGTTTTCGTATCCTCGTGCTTTCATTTTTGTGTAAATGTTTACACATGAACATGAATTTGAGTAGAATACCATATTCACATGGACATGTATTTGTCAAAATGATTAGTTACCAAGTAATACACCAATGTTATTAAATAGTTTTGAATACTACAAACAAAACAACATTTAACATTCTAAGTATCCATGTTTATTATCTTTTCAATATCAATAAATTATAAGAATAAGCGACAGGGTTATGCACAACAATGAATATTCGCAAACTAGATGAATATTAGCATTTTCAAAAATGCAAATTGGTGATTTTGGGGGACCCTATACGTCGATCATTTCTCCCAAAATTTTTGGGACAACTTTTTTAGGTGTCAACTCGTCATGCATTGATAATCGTATTACGTTTTTTTTTTTAATTCACTAACACTCGCCTAAGACATGGACCATTTTTGCAAGTTAAAAATTAAATTTTTAACTTATACCACCAAATTTGCCAACTATACCATAATATATAAGTAACACACCAGAGATACTTATTTATTTAAAACATTCAGACTATTAGAAAATTGAGCAAGCGCAGTGAAAAGTAAAACCTTCAAAGTGAAAATATGAACTAAAATATTTGATTTGTTGTAGAATTTCATCGAACTTTAATCGTGCACAAAAAATAGTCGATTCAGATCAAAACTCTACTTGAACTGAAACAAAACCCTTTTTTGCACTAAAGCTAAACCCAATTGTATAATAGGTACCCAAATTGGCATCTAGACCTTGTTCTATACTCAAACCAAAATCAAAACCATTTTACACTTGAAATGATAGAAGGACCCAGTTTTGTACCCATACCAACATCTAGATGTTGTTCTATATCTAAAATGATGTCCAAACCTCTTTTTGCATCCGATTCGACTATTAGGCCTCTTTTATCGCCCGAAGAGACTGTTAGACATCTTTTTCCACCCAAACTGATTCTTGGACATATTTTTTGACCCAGATCGATTGTGGAACTTATTTTTCACTCGTACTGACTATTGGATTGCTTGTTCCACTAGGATCGATTATCTATGATTCTAATGCACATATATTATTTACTTGAGTTCTTTCTCAACTTGTATGAGTTTACCCCATACTTTTATTAGTATTGTTACTTCATGGACTTTTTCTGTGGCTTCATTTCATATTGATATCTTTTTATATCCTTCACAATCTAGAATATTTCATCCATCATGTTGATGTGTTTGTATTAGTAAAATTATATCATTTGCTTTAGCTATGGGCCCTAGACCAAGACCTCTTCTCCATGGATATCCATTACAATTCCAACTTATCAATGTTAAGTGTTCCTAGTGGGCCCCAATTTTACATCTATTTTGGTTTATCATATTTTTAATGCATGCTTTCCCACTTTTTAACCATACCTTTTTACCCTCACTCCTCGTTGTCTTTATGTTTTCCCATTCTATGCTAATCTCTTCTTGTTGCTTAGGAGTAAGATCCTCATCTAGGTAAAGATATGATCATGTAGCATTCCTCTATTTTAAAGAATATGTCTTTTACCTCATAAAATAAATATTATGAATCAAATTTATATAGCTCTCATATCTTCCCTTACTTTATCCATTCTACATGTTTGATGAATTTATTTGTTTTAATGTAGTTTATAAAAAATAAAATTCCTTGTTAATTTGGTTGTGTTTCCTTGTTCTCCATGCTCTTTTATTCACTTAAAGATTATTTTTATTGACAAATTTTATCTTTTATTTGATTTAATAGTTGCATTCTAATTTGTTTCTCTATTAAATCTCTTTGTTCCTTTGACTTGATTGTTGGATATCTTACCACCTGTGTGCATGATCTAGTTTCCTCTAATTTATTTACAATTTTTGTTCTCTTGTCATTATATTTGCAATTGTTGTCTTAATTTCTTGTAATCAAACAAAAATTTAATTATTTTTTTACGAACCTTACATTATATGATTTTTTAGAATATTATGGTAATAATAGTATAGTATAATATGGATGGATTAATTTCATTTCCATATAATTAAATAAAAATATAATATTTAAATTGATTATATGGAATTGAAACATGTTTCACCCTCATTGCATCAATAACCATATAGTGAAATTATAACAACTTGATAATTATGCGTATATTTCCTGATAATGTTTGAACCAAGTCTCCTCCTTAGAAGTTGAAGTATTTAGTGGGTTGAGTTCATGTCATTTGATATTATGATTCACCCAATCAAATTTGAACCTTGGTTTCAAATGTGAAACTTCTCACTAAAAATTAAATATTTTTAATCAACTAATACATAACTATTAAAATAAGTCCCATTCATATTAATCATATAAGTTTTTTTCTAATTTTAACATATCAATTTGAAGATGTATAATGCCATGTTTATTTCTAATGAAATTCATTTGATGTAAACTTTTACTTAAAAAATTAATATTAATTGCAATTATATTTAAGGTCTTTTCTATTTAATTTTTTTAACTAGAAAAGTATTTACCTAAGATATAAATTTTCTAATAAAATTTAACTATATAGTTTATAATATATTTTGTAAGAGTTTTAATTATGTTAATTTTTTTTTTTTAATTTCTAACTATACAATATTAAAAAATGATAGATGCAAGTATTGATTTATTTTTTGTGTATGGTGTTAAGAAGGGGATTTTTGAAATGAATCACAAAAACCTTATTTACAACAAATGGAGCCCTAGGAAGGCAAGAAAGAATCAAGAGGTTCCCAATTAAACAAATATGTATCACAACCCAACACAACTTACCAATAATATACTTAAATTTTATCATCCAAGCCAATAAATGAAGATCAACATTCAAAAAATGATCCAAAATTCAGTAGAGAAAGACCCAACATCTAAAAAAGATCTCATAAATCCAAAACAAACAACATTCCTATCTAAATTTAAACTAATAAAATTAGACCTAGAAAGGATCTTCCCACCCAATCCACCATGAGAGAAGCAAATCTGGAAAAAAAATGGATAGTCAAACAAGCCATCCCATGGAAAATTAAAAATAAATCCTCTAGCTAGTCATCAATTAATTCCAACAGAAGTCCAAAAGTACAAAGACTTGAATCCAAAATTCCTACAATGCACAATCAACTAGCATTAAAGACCTAATAAACAAGAAACAATAAGTAGTGACAAAACAAATAGGCACAAAGAACATCATCAGTAAATTTATAATATTAGGGGATCCAAGAGAGATCTTCCTACCCCAAATTGGAAGCAAAAATTTCAAACCAAGGACACTTTAGATAAATCCAAACAACATAAGATCTCATCCAAAGAAAACCTCAATATTTATAAAGGCAACCTAAACCAAAAATTAGGGTTTTGAAAGGCTCATAGAACCTTCATAGTAGGGTTTTGATAGACTCCTAAAACCATGACATGGTTTTGGAAGGCTCCTTAAACCTTAGAATAAGCTTTTGAAAGGCACCAAGAACCTTGTATAAATAGATCGGGCTTGCAGTAGAGGACCTAGGATTTTAGAAGGTTCCCCAAACCTATTTGTATATACATGTTAGTATTTTCTTCAAGATTGACTACATTTTAGACAATTCTCTTTCATGGAATTAACTTGATACCTTATAAATAATAGGGTGGTCGTTTTTACCCTTCAAGTAGATCCCCTCTCAAATAAATGAGCATCCATTATTTTGATGGTTACGGTCCCTCAAAATTAGAGAGACTCATAATCTATGAGAGCAAGAGCTTCAAGTATTGATTGATTTATAGAATTCATAAATCTTGATATTTTTATAGATTAATATTTGTTTTAAAAATCATACTTAATAGAAGATAATAATTATAACGAAAGATAAAAAATTTAATGAATGTATATTATATTATTAGAAAATAAGTATTGTCTAACAACTATCACCTTATCTAATTGTAATTACATGTATCATTTATTAAATAGATGGAACACTCATGATCATATTAGACTCAATAGAATCAATCTAACAACTACCAACTTATCTAGCTGTAATTACATGTATCATTTATGAAATAGATGAAACACTTATGGTCATATTAGAATCAATATAATCAATAAAATAAGTGACATTTGTTAATATTTTGATGTATAATTGCTTAATTCACATTGATGATTCTAATTACTTACTATTTTCTACCTTTAATATAAATTTTAATGCAATATTTAAAATAATATGAACTTAATTGATTAAAAATACATTGCCAAGATAAAATTTAGGTATAAAATTTTGTTAGAAGATATATGTATAAATGTCAATGTTTTATTTGGTTACTTATAATATATTATGGTAATATGGTTATGATTTAATAGGGATTGACTAATTTTAATATATGGTTATAACTAATTTTTAACACCAAATAGAATGATTTTAATAAATTAGAATCTTTTAACTTTCAAGCAATGGACCTATGTTTGAATATTGCTAAACAATATATATGATTTTTTATTATTGTAATGCTACTATATATATTTATGATGTAATATGGATATTATTTTTTCAAATGGAAGTAACTAATTAAAAATTAATGTTCAATAACTATCAAATAAATAAATAAAAAATTAATGTAATTAAAATTAAACTTTTAAAAGTGAAATAATTTTTTTTTTAAGTTTTCTATTTATTTGCATACTTCCCCTACCAGTCCCTCAACCATATCCTTTGTAAGGTTGATATATACATCGATAGGGGATTAACACCCAACCACACATATATATGTTGTGGTTCATAACCCCTCGTAAGGCCCGAGAGATACACATATCAATATTAATAGATATTAATAGGGGATTAACACACAACCACACACATATATCACAATTTGAACCTAGCCATGACCCCTATAATGTTGAGAGCTATGCATATCAGTATCAAAATCCAACCACACATATACGTCACAATTTGAACCTAACCATGATCCCTTATAAGATCGAGAGCTACACATATCAATATTAATAGAAGATTAACACACAATCACATGCTACAATTTAAACCTTGGATGTTCCAAAGAAACGCCAAACTTCCATTACCCTATTCCTCAAGACAAAATTATTTTAGATATCTTGTTCAATAATTTACATTTTGGAATAGAAATTAAAAAAATAAAAATAAAAATATTTTTACCATTTACAAACCATAGTGCTTAATGATAGTCTTTAAAAAAAAAACTTATTGGTGGAAGAGAATGATGGGATGGTGGCTCCATTATGCTCTCAATTATAATTTACATCCTATTTTACTAAAAACATATTGTTATTTTAAATTTTAATATTGTAATTTATAATAAAAATTATAAATATAAAATTATTTTAAATGATTTTAAAATAATAATAATAGATCAAACAATTAACATTAATATAATAAAATATGCATAAATATCTTATTAAATTTAAAAATAAAAAATATTTGACTAATAAACCATCTAGATAAACTATCACAATATTGTGATTTATATCTTGCAATTATATATGTTTTATTTATAAAACCTTTTATCCTCGACTAATAAAAATAAAAAAATAAAAATATCTTGCTTTACATTTAAATAATTTATTGTGTTTATATTGCATTTTGTTCAAAGAAAAGACACACATTCAAAGTTGAAGGACTTCTTTCTTTAGTTGTTGATTGGAGGCAAAGGCTCACTCAACCCACCGTGTAAATTCATTGATGTCTATTGTCCGTTTTAAACTAATTAAATTCCGGGTCTGTTTTTGCATAGTTTGAAAACAACTTCGAAGAAATCTCATGTTGAACGACCATCCGATGTTTATTTTTGTGGTTGTATTAAAAGGCAGTCGGAGCGAGTAAATTTATTGTTATCGTTAAGTAGCGAAGGCATTGCGTTGTTCCCTACGCCACGTTACCACCTAAATGCCGTAAAAATTCATTATTCAAAAGCGATGATTTTTGGTATGAGAAGAGCTCTCTCCTCACGCGAAGTGACGTAAGAGGGGATGATTCTTGGTAGGAGATCTTTATCTTTCATAGAAGTGACATGCCTGGGCTGTTTAACCAATCTTACTCCAGTCAGGAATCGAGGCCTTTGCCAACTGTACTTTAAATCTGTGATACCAAATTATCAGAAATAAAACTAACTATGCCTGGGCTGTTTAACCAATCTTACTCCAGTCAGGAATCGAGGCCTTTGCCAACTGTACTCCTTTAAATCAGTGATACCAAATTATCAGAAATAAAACTATCTCAGGAAATAACTATCTCACATGATAAAACTAACTTAAATAACAAGATAATTATCAGAAACAAAATTAACTCACAATATTTAATTCTCACACCAACATAAACTTGCAACACATGGCAAATCATCTCATTCAATTTTTTCGAGAGGTAAGAACATCTCCCAATAAAACTAACTGAAATATCTCACAAGATAATTATCAAAAATAAAATTGACTTACAACATTTAATTTTCACAACATCAACTCATAACACATAGAAAACCATCCCTCCTGCGTTTACAATGGAATTTACTTACAAAATGACCCGACAATCCCATCCCTCTTTCTTCCTTTACAATGGAATTTTATAAATTTTAGGCAGTGAGAGTGAATTCCAAGAATACTAACCAAACAAACATCCTGTATAACCAATAGCAAACCATCCCTCCTGCTTTTACAATGGAATTTACTTACAAAATGACCTGACAATCCCATCCCTCCTTCTTCCTTTACAATGGAATTTATAAATTTTAGGCAGTGAAAGTGATTTCCAAGAATCCTAACCAAACAAACATCCTGTACAACCAAATAACACGTCGGTTTTATCCAATACGTGAAGAGACAACTGTTGACCAACCAACAAACCGTGGTTTTATCCAACACTCGAAGAGATAACTTCTTTTCTAACACGTGAAGAGATAAGATTTATCCCTATAAATTAAGGGGATATCTCCCTCTCTGTCCTGTTCAAGTGTGCTGTGTTGCCATATGTATTAAAGGAGTAATTGTAATATGGCGAAATTCAATTGGATTTTTCTTGTGACAATGTTCACAATGCTTGTGGCTTCGGCTGCAACCATCGCTCCAAACTCTCCTATTATGCCTACGATGGTGCTGTCACAGGTTTTACCGCTACCCCACAACTTCCAATTATGCAATAAAAAAATATGCATTGCATTACATTAACTACGTGTTTGTGCAAATTATGTATCTAACGGTGATTCTCTATTATTACAATTTATGTGATTCTCTATTATTACAATTTCAGTGGGCGCGTGTGGGTACGGTTCATCTGCATCAACACTCTATGGTGGCAATGTGGCAGCGGTCAGCCCTAGCTTGTATCGAAACGGTGCCGGATGTAGTGGTTGCTATCAGGCACGATACTTCAAACTTCACTTTTATCGATTTCTACCTAACGTATACTTGTCTAGGGTTGGAGTTGGGATTTATACTGCCAATGGCACCATCTGTTTTCATTTAGTTCTTTTAAGAAATATAGCCATCTCATCTATTAAAGCTATTGCTAATGGCATTGCAGATAAGATGTTTGGATCCGAAACTGTGCACCCAATCAGGAACAAAGATCGTGGTGACAGACCTTACAACAAGCAGCCAGACGGATTTTGTGGTGCCCAAGAGCACATTCTCAAGTTTGGCGGTCCCGCAAATGGTTCCTGAGCTTCTCAAAGCCGGAATTCTGGATATCGAATATACAAGGTAATTATCATTATCATGCATGGTTGGGTTTGACACATGTAGGTGAATATGTAAGAAATACATCATAATTATAGTTGGGGGGGGGGAGGGGGAGGGAGGGGCACTGGAAGTCAAGGAGGCAAAAGAGGGTGAATATTGCTCGGTAAGTCAACATACATCATAATTTTTTTTTGTTTTTTTTGGGTTTTGGGGTGGGGTGGAGGGGTGGGTGGGGGGGGGAGTTGCTGACTGTGTTTGCTTGCAGGTGGATGGAGACAATTGGCAGGAATTGAGTCACAGAAACGGGGCAGTGTGGGCTATAAGCAACCCTCCCATTGGTGCTCTTCAATTCCGAATTTTGGTGACATCTGGGTCCAATGGATATTGGATATGGGTCAAAAAGTCTGTTCTTCCTTCCCGCTGGACATCAGGAGGTTTATATGACTGTGGACTGCAAATCAATCAAACTGATCTCGGATCCACTTCGGGCTGTTACACATGTCAAACAGCTACTTTACATTAACATTTATAAAGAGGATACATGTTATATATGGAAGCATGTAATTACATACATACGTTTTGAATAGGTTTACATTAACATTTATAGAGAGGATACATGTTATATATGGAAGCATCTAATTACATAGATACGTTTTGAATAGGTTAGAACTTTTTGAGTAGGTTAGGAACCTCACTTATTAAATGGTACGTACCATTTTTTTTTGGATAATATAGGAAAGTTGGTTACAATTACTATTTTTATTAATTAGTTAAAGCAGGATTTAAATTATATGGACTACTCCCAATAAACTTACATGTTTAGTTTTTGTTGACTCAACGTGAGATGGGAACTACGGTTCGCTTATTAAAGGATTGGGAGCACCACCTTTTCAAAGGATTCGCTTCCCCAAAATTTGAACCTAAATTTGTTCTGGTAAGTGCCCAACCACATGAACACTTACCAATCCACTACTATCATCACCTTACTTATAAACCATTTAATAATTCGATTCACATTTTGTTATTTTTTCCTTATATTATTTAATGTCTTAGTCATGTATTTGATTACTTTTAACAACAAAATCTCTTATATTATTTTATTTATTATAATTATATATTTACTTATTAACAAACTTATTTTTAAATTCAAACTTAATTAATCTATCAAAAGCTCGTAAATATATTTATTTTTTAAGCTTATAATAATATAAGGGTTTTATTTTTACAATAATTATTATAACGAAATTTAACTATTGTTATAAGATATATTATATTTATACAGAATGATAACATTAATATATGTTTTAAATTTTTATTTAAATATAATTTTTTTCATTAAATATATAAAGGTAAAATCAATTTCAATTTCCATAAATTTAAACATGTTATTTATTTATATAAACCTATAGATGTAGAATAAAATGACAAATATGTCATTTTTAATAGTTATATATTTTGTACATTTTATTATTAAATGCTTATAATATATATTTTTTATTTGGTTAGTGTGATAAACCCCTACCACCAATGCACATGGTTGAGTAGTCTCCTCCCAACCATGATTCTTGCTTATCAATAGGGGATTTAACACACACCCACCACACACACACCTCCTCATACACTAATAAAAAATATGTTTATTAATGAAAAGACAATGACATAACATATATAAGATATAAAAACATAAAATTCTCCTTGTGGAGTGGAAGTAGGTTTGTTCGAGGAAGAGCAAGGGTAGATTAGGCCTCAAGAAATTAAAACAAATAAATTTGGCCCTTATTGCAAAAAAAGGTTGAAATATTTTCAAAATGGATGAAGGATTGGTAAATATTTTAACAACTAAATATCTTGGAAAATATGGTAATTCTCTTGATATTTAGACCAATCTAAAGAGCTTTATTTTTTTGAAACATCTTCTTGATTCCAGGTATATTATAAAAAATGGCTTGATATGGAATATCGGTGATGGTAGGAAAGTTAAATTTTGGGAAAATAGTTGGATATATAATGAGACTTTAATTTGAGACCAAATTCTAAACTCATTAGAGCCCTTTACTGCACAATTCTATGGATCTAGAGTTGCCAAATTTCTTGAGTTAAGGGATGGAAAAAGGGAATGGAAGACTCTATCTCTTTTAAAGTCCTCCTCAGGAAAATTTATCCTCTAAGTTCTTTATCCAAAATTCTCAAAATTCTTTATCCGATGATTTGGGGGAGTTAGAGAAAGTGGGTTGTGTAAAACTCCTAGTAAAAGGAGGTCCCAAGTTCAAATCCCTCCCCCTCACATGCATGCATAAATGTAACCCTGGGGTGTGTTAATCCCCCTTACTATAAAAAATCTTCACAAAAGAAGAGGCTTGTCTTTGGATGGCGAATATTGTCCTCTTAATACAGAAAAGGATGGCTTGTTTATTTATTTAAATATAATTTCCTTTCATTAAATATATAGAGGTAAAATCAATTTCAATTTCCATAAATTTAAACATGTTATTTATTTATATAAATCTATACATGTAGAATAAAATGACAAATATGCCATTTTTAATAGTTACATATTTTTTACATTTTATTATTAAATGCTTATAATATTTGGTTAGTGTGATAAACCCCTTATTATTTTATATATAAGATATAAAAACATAAAATTTACCTTGTGGATTGGAAGTAGGTTTGTTCGAGTAAGAGAAGGGTAGATTAGGCCTCAAGAAATTAAAACAAATGAATTTGACCCTTATTGCAAAATATGGTTGAAAGTTTTTCAAAATGGATGAAGGATGGGTAGAGATTTTAACAACTAAATATCATGGAAAATATGGTAATTTTTTTGATATTCAAATCAATCTAAAGAGCTTTATTTTGTTTGAAACATCTTCTTGATTCTAGGTATATTATTAAAAAAGGCTTGATATGGAAGATCGGTCATGGTAGGAAAGTTTGTCCAAAATAATAATGAATAAGAATAGTTTATCCAAAATATAATTTTAGAAAAAGAAGCATCAAATAAGTCTAATATGATAAAATTATCTTAAGAAAAAATGTTACAAAATTACAAGAATGGAAATAAGAGAATATTTCAATCAATGGTTTCTTCTCACAAAATATGAAGTTCAAATATCAATGATGATATTGAATATAGTTCAATTTGGAATAGACATCAAAGGTCATGCTTACACCTATAAATTTAGTTAAAGATATCCATTTAAAAAAGTCATTACTACCTTTTGATATGGTTTTCACAGATGTATCTATAACCTTAAAAGCTAAAAACTTCATCTTTAATTTCTATATAACCTTAAAAGAAATACAAATACATTCTTAAAAATATTTTTATAAGCATCGTTGGTAACATATATCATCTTTTTATTTTTAGTTATAATCTTAAAAGCTAAAAATTTCATCTTTAATTTCTAGATAACCTCAAAAGAAATATAAATACATTCTTAAAAGTACTTTTATAAACATCCTTAATAACGTCATAAAGTGTTACAAATATCTCATATTTTTCTTTATCAATGAGTGACCTATGTGTATTATAATTATACTAGCCTAACGATATTGAAGGATAAAAAGGAAACACAATCACCTAAAAAAATGATGTTAACCCATAAGGAAAAATAAGGATTTATAGTAGATTTAAAATGTCTATGTACTAAACACAAAAATATAATTTCTATATTAAAATGAAGGAAATTCTACCATAATTTCATTGATCTTAAGATAAAATTAGTTCAAAGTACTTGAATAACATGCATCATAAAATCATCAACTGACATTAGCTCATTTAGTTATATATTTCAACTTTCAAAGAGTATACCTAAGCTCAAATCTTTCCAAGGGATACATGCATAATTTCCAAATTATTGTAATATCACTATGTGGTCATGAGAAATACAAGTAGGGTCTATTTCAATTCTATATACCCAATGAGGAAAAAATACACATCATACAAGCACCTTAAAATTATCTATTATAAATAAAAAATAAAATTCAAATGACATCTATCAAATTGTGAATATTAGTAATTTATAGCAATAAAAATATATTCCAAGCTTAGATACAAGATAAAGTAGAATGAGTAAAATATAACAATAAATAAATAAACTCTTATTAACTAGATTATTTATAAAGCACAAAAAGTGATATTTTTCCTACAACTCATAGTTAGGAGATTATTGTTGGTGTTTCATTTTTATTATACATAACTCTTGCTTTAACTATACATAAATAGTTTTATCCATGTATTTGTTTTTAAAAAATTATTTAACCAAATTTAGTCAATAATATTTGTTTAAAAGTTAGTGTTCATATTAGGACAAACATAATATATGGTTAAATTATTATTTTTGTCATGATGATGAATATATTTTGTGTAATGTTTACACATGAACATGAATTTGAGTAGAATACCATATTCACATGGACATGTTTTTGTCAAAATGATTAGTTACCAAGTAATACACCAATGTTATAAAATGGTTTTGAATACTACAAAAAAAACAACATTTAACATTCTAAGTATCCATGTTTATCATATTTTCAATATCAATAAATTATAATAATAAGCCATAAGGTTATGCACAACAATGAATATTCACAAACTAGATGAATATTAGTGTTTTTGAAAATGCAAATTGGTGATTTTGGGGGACCCTATACGTCGATCATTTATCCCAAAATGTTTGGGACAACTTTTTTAGGTGTCAATTCATCGTGCATTGATAATCGTATTACGTTTTTTTTTTTTAATTCACTAACACTCTCACCTAAGACATGGACCATTTTTGCAAAAAAAAAATTAACTTATCCCACAAAATTTGCCAACTATACCACAATATATAAGTAACACGCCAGAGATACTTATTTATTTAAAACATTCAAACTATTAGAAAATTGAGCAGGCGCTGTGAAAAGTAAAACCTTCAAAGTGAAAAGATGAACTAAAACATTTGATTTGTTGTAGAATTCCATCAAACTTTAATTATGTGCAAAAAATAGTCGATTCACATCAAAACTCTACTCGAACTGAAACAAAACCCTATTTTGCACTCAAAACAAAAGCTAAACCCAATTCTATAATAGGTACCCAAATTGGCATCTAGACGTTGTTCTGTACTCAAACCAAAATCAAAACCTTTTTACACTTGAAATGATAGAAGGACCTAGTTTTGTACCCATACCAACATCTAGATGGTGTTCTATATCTAAAAAGATATCCAAACCTCTTTTTCCATCTGATTCGACTATCAGGCCTCTTTTATCGCCCAAAGAGACTGTTAGACATCTATTTCCACCCAAAGTATTTTTTGGACATATTTTTTGATCCAGATCGACTGTCAAACTTATTTTTTTCTCGTACTTACTATTGGATTGCTTTGTCCACCAGGATCGATTATCGGATTTCTTTTCTATCCAGCTCAATTGTCAAACCACATTTTCCACCTAGACTGCCCGATGGACCTCTCTTTCAATCTGAATTGATTATCAAACCTTTTTTCCCACCCAAATCGATCGTCAAACCTCTTTGTCCACTCAGACCATCAATCAAACCTTTTTCCTACACTAGGTACTATGTTTCTCTTTAGATATTTTAAATTTGGGATCCTGTATTTCTTTTAATTTTATAGAGAATAGTAGTTGAAGCAGTTGTAGTAATAAGCTGGTTTTTCCTCAAGAGTGCTTTCGGTAGAAATCTTGCGAAGGAGGTCTATGCTCTAGAGTCCTCTAAGGAGCTCAAATATTATGTTTTCCATGATTTAAATTTAATTGATATCAATCAAAGAAAAATATGGAGCTCTTTGAAATCGGTTATGGATATGTCTAAAAATGTTTCACGTTTAGTTGCTTCTGCTACTCAGGGTATGGAAAATTTGGTGTAGAACTATCTCAATTTTCCCTTCTTTTGTTGTCTTTAGTGCTTGTTGTTAGTAGTTTTCTTTGTCTACCTTATTTCAGTCTAGTGAGGTTTTGTTCTATTTCTTTCTCTTGTGGCTTTTTTGTAGTGGTTGTGGGATCCCGTTAAAACCCTCTTCATTTTTAATTTTACCAAAAAAATAAGTTGATTTTTCTTTTATTATTTTTTTATCATTTACTAAAAATAATTCAATGCTCTGTTCTCCACTTTTTTTCTCTTTCTATTAAAACTCTTTGATTCTCTATTTCTTGTCCATTTTGTACTATAATATTATATTTTTCCACATTTGTATCTTTGATTATATCTCGCATACACATAATTTTTCTTTCTTACACTGATTTGAATTTTTATATTGATTAGTTTTATGCTCTTATTAGTTACAGGTGCTATCTCTAGAAAACAGAGTATTTGTATACACTAAAAAAATCACAATAAAGCATACCTAAAAATAGGTATTTATTTTCTACCAACCAACCATATGTTTATTTTAATTACAATATTATCTTGAGGCTTCACAGAAGTAAGATATATTCAATATTTTATTACTTTTCTAAATTGAAAAATATTTTCTTTACAAGTAAAATATCACCTACTGGCGATGCAAAGAATGGAGTAAATATTCTGCTATTAAGAGTATCCTAAATTATTTTAGCCATATGTTGAAATCCAATGAGCCTTTGACATCTATGTAAATTCAAGGTACAAATGATTTTTGACTACTAAATAGTTAGGTGTATTTTTTATGATTGTTTTAAATAATGCTTTCTTCCTCAAATGGTTAATTTCCAGTTTGTGCATCTAGGTATATTGCATGATGATATAAATCATATTTCTATTTGTTAGTTTATTTTGTTAAATTCAAAAATAATTAGGAATAATATTGTATGCTACTATGTTGAATACCCTGTCGATCCTGATAAGACTCCACTTGAAGATATATCTCACCAAGATATGCCTTCTACTAAAAATTATCTTAAAAATCACATCCAAAAAGTACTTGAAGATAATCCTCAAAATGATATGCCAATTGAAAATGAAAGTGATAAATCAAATACATTATAAACTTCTTTTGAATCTTCAAGCAAAAAAAGTAAAAAGATAAAGGCATCTAACTAGGCTATTGGAAGGGCATTTAAGAATCAATGGGTAGAAAAATTTCCCTGGATTGATCCTATCCTAACTAAGGACAACTAAGTCAATGAAAAAGTATGTAGATACAAAATTTGTAGTTGAAAACTAGGTAAGGAACAAAGGCTGAAAAATAAGATAGATACAATAGAAAAACATGTTAGAAAAGTTTATGTAAAATTTATAGGAAGTGATAGTGAAATTAATAAATTACTTATGTGGAAGGATGCATCAGAATGTATGCATTTTAGATATGCAATAGAATATGACAATCACTTAGAGCAACAACAATATCTTATTGAAAAATGTGGAACGATTGAAGCCCAATTTCATAAAATTTATAAGACCACCTTAGCTTCAAAAATTTTACAGTTTGCTATTGTATATAATATTCTTAGAAAGGGTAGTCCTATATCCAATTTTATTGACTATAAGCACCTATTTCAACTAGCTAATGTGCAAAACATTCTTAGTTCACATTGGTTAGATCGAAGTGGTTGTAAAATGGTAAAAAATCTATCATTAGTAGATACGGAAAACCTAAGGGAGAAATTAAAACTTACTAGACTCATTTCACTTTCTATTGATGAGGTGATGACTCTGGAAAACACATTTTGGATTCACATGCTTATATATACATTTAAAAATCAAGTGAGGTAGCCTACTTTGCTAGGATTACATAAGATAGCTAAAAATTCAAATGCAAAAAATATTTATAATGTTGTTGAGACTAGTTTAAAGGATATTGTGGGAATGAATGATATAGACATAGTCTCAAAGTTAATATGCATTGGAGCTTATGGTGCTGCTATAACACAAGGGTATAAGAGTGGTCTCTATGTTCAACTCTAAACCACAATTGCTCCATATATGATACTCATTCATTGCATGACTCATAGAGTGAATATTGCATATAAAATCATGAGCACTTTTGAAAATATTGTGAGAGTGGAAGACCTCATTCGTGAAATACATTTTTATTTTTCTTGCAGTCCAAAAAGGTTTGCAAAATTTCAACAGTTTTCACTAGGAGTTATAGAAGGAAAAAAATTGTTAAAATATGCGGATACAAGGTGGATTTCATTGTATCAACCTGCACACAGAGTTTTTATATAGTATCAATCATTAACAAGGTTTATGTACTCAAATCATAGGGTAGTTGATAAGGCATAATATTTGTTGTTTCTTTTGACTGACTTCAGAACCCTATTAATGTTATGTGGTATTATTCCAATATTATTTGAAATGAGTAGATTGATTAAACTTGCACAAGAGAGATTCATCTATATCATTAATTTCATGAGGATGAGAAAATAAATATGTATGATTATTTATAGGTTATATGTGTCTAAAGAAGATTTTACAGATCCCTTGTTTGATAGTTGGAATACTTTAACAAACATGAATGATCCAAAAAGCTTTTTTATGTTCAACATGAATGATCACCTTTGTATTAATGTTCATGGAAATATGATGCCTCTATTGTTTTGAAATACAATCAAGTATAGTTGTGGATGATGTTGAAGAACTTACTGTAACACATAATATATTTCATATTGTTTTACACAAAACTAAGACAAATTTGTTTAAAATAGTAAAATATTTGACAAGTGAGATAAGAGAACAATTTTAGAGAGATGACTTTCTTGAGGCCATGTGTGTCATTAACCCCATGTTTTGGGGTCCTTGTACTAAATACAATTCTACACATGATTTTTTTATAAAATATATACTCATACCTATTAAGAATTTCAGTAAAAGTGTATAAGTCAATGGTATCAAAATCAAAGGTATACTCAACAAAACTCATTTAAAATAACATTCATTGCATTTTAGAAGAACAAAGGTTGCTCAAACATCACTTTTAAGTAACATCTATGAGACTGGTTCCATTGCATGTTTGTGGTAAAAATTATATCCAAGTACTATGTTACAAGATACTATTAGTGAATACTTTTATTTATATGAATTATGTCAAACAATTATTTTGGTATTAGTGGAAGATGAGAGGGTTTTCAATGCATTATCATTTTTAAATCTAAGATCTTTAATAGGTTGGACAAAAATTTAGAAAATTTCATGTAAATTTATGTTTCATCATATCAGCTGGACAAATATCCCTATTAGGGAGCATTGGCATTACTAAAATTCTCTTGTAAGCATAAGGAGTACAATGAATACAACTGATATGGAGGATAATGATGCCTTCAGTGATCAAATTGTTGAGACATAGATATCCACTATGCTTACTAATGATACTGGAAAAGTTAAGAAATGTTTGTTTCAGCTACCTCATTTGTGATTTTTCTCGTATTTCACAATAATGATAAATTTACCTATTTTTGTTACCAAATTTCACAATATTTTCTTAAATTTATTATATTTCACAATATTGTTTTATAATAATTATAAATTTAAATTCAAAAAATATTTTGTTGTTTTGGAAATTATTTTTAACTACTTTCATATAATAGTATTGTAAATGTATGAATATTGTTATTTTTTTGAAATTCTTTTGAAATTTCCATATAATGATAAATATATGAGTATTGTTGTTTTTGAAATGGTTTTAACTACTTTCATATTACAAAAGTTTTGGACAAGTTGAGCAATTTTTGGTTTAGATTCTGAATTTTAATTTTTTAATATTCAATTATTGTTGTATTATTGTATTTGTTCTTTGTTTGAGATTAATATAGTATATAAAATTGTATTATCATAGAAGAAAAAAGTATTAAAATATTATAAAGAGGAACAACCATTAAATAAAAGAGGGCACAAAATTAGTAAATGCCTTTTTCATATATTGATTCAAAAAATATTACAATGTGTTTAATCACTACATTGTTAAAATTCCCCAATAATATGACTTCCTCTTGGGCAAGATCTTCAAGCACTTTCAAAATAGGACTTTTCTCCAGCTCGTCCTTATCAAGAGATCCAGATTCGCTTTAAGTTTATCCCTCATAAATATTTTTAAAATGTTATTATCTCTTACTTTATGTTGTGTTGTCCTCTTAATTATAATTTGTTTTTGCAAAAATTTCTTTGTTGCATCTATATTAACTTGAATGCTTTGAACTTGTAATTTTAAATTTTAAAAGTTTGACTACAAAAGAAAGAAAAAATCATAAGTTAGTAGAGTTATATGACATAATTTAAACAAAATATATGTAGCTAAATTCTCACCTTGACCACATCTCTTGCAACCAAAGCAACTTCAACATTTTTCTTATTGGAAGCCCATTGGTTATAGTACGCTTGGGCTTTAGCATTGATGTTCTCAATTCTATTCAACATAATATTTAAAACTTCATCATCGGATGAAGTCCTATACGTCACTGATATTTATGTGGCCTGTTGTAGCAGACCACTAAGCTTATCTGGTTCATTCTCAACCCAAGAAAAAAGTGTCCCCCTTCTAGTAAAATTTTTATAAGTATTATTTCCTTTATAAGGAATTTAACCCAAATTTTCTAGTCCTTCATAACTTTTAAATCTTGAAGCACCTTATCTTGGAGGTTTGCTTCAATATAATCACACATTGAAGATTGTACTTTCTCACCCTCGGATTGTGTATGAGAGTGGGCTTCCATAGAAGAAGGTGATAATATTTTCTTAGCTAATGGGGTTATTGTTTGTTCTACTTTTATATGTAGATCTTCAAGTGCATCTATCACCTGAAAGCTCAAAATGTTACCCTATAAAACATATTCCTCATCAAGCAAAATATTATTTTATCTAGCATTTATCATTGACAACTCTGGTATGAAACTTGTGTTAAATAAAAAAGATGGTAAAATCCCCTACAATCTCGGTTGTATAAGTGTTTTTCCCTGTCCATGAGCCATATTGACCTAGCATCTCATTTGTTGTAGCTATGGTTGTTATCGTTCTAGAGGTGGCCTCATGATTTATTTCTTTTGGCTTCTTACCAATTTTTCTTGAGAGTGACCTAAAAATAATTAAATAGGAAATTGCTAAAATTATTAAAAAATACAAAAATATCTTTAATTTCAAGTAAAGAGATAATGATTTATCTGAAGACAATTGAATCCCATATACAATTTTATGGATGGGGGTGGTGCTAAAATAAATCTTGGAGGTATTTCAAATTGCAGCTAGGCCAAATATAAATTATATAAAAATCAAAATCTTTTTTTTGAATAACTCCTTAGTTAGGTAGAGGATAACTGCTCACATCTTGGGTTACGAGGTGGTTTCCCTCCAATATATTTACCTTGGAATACCTTTGTTTAAAGGTAGGATCGGTAGTCAGGCAGAAAGGATCCCTCCTCAATCAAGTTAGAAAGGCTACCCTAGTAAAGTCTACTCTTCAAAGCATTCCAACCTTCTTATCTATGTTGAAAATTTTTAACTAGATTTTTATCGAATATTGAACATATTCAAAAGCTTTTTCTTTGGTCCAATTTTTATGAGAAGAAAAAAATTCACTTAGTTGGTTGGGAGTAAATATACAAACCTAAAAAGTATGGTGGATTAGGTCTCTGTAACATCAGGTATATGAATAAGGCTCCAGTTGTAAAATAGAGATGTAATTTGACAAATCAAACTAATACTAGGTGGTTCAACATTATGTCGACCAAATACTTGAGAAAAAAATGTTTTTGCTTGTTGATCCTATACCAACTTCTATTTAAACCTTTTGGTTGTGGCACTAGTCTCCAAAGGTTGTAAGTGGAGGTTGGGTGATGGACTCAATATTGATCTTTGGAAAGATATTTGGTTTAAGGACCAACCTCTTGCATAAATTCCAATTCTAGTATGTTTGGACGCTGGGTATAGATTGGTATTTGGGTCTAATGTGGTTGACTTTTTTGAGGTGGTTTGTATTGAAGGTTTGAAAATATTTAGATCAATATATTCTCAATAATTTTGAACTTGAAGCTTGGATTCTAATTACTAATAAGTTGAAGTGTCAGGTCATTAAATAGAGTAATGAAAAGGATATGATATTTTAGTATGGGAAATAATGAATCCTTTTAAGTCAAGTTTACCTACAATCTACTAGCTATCAAAACTCCTCCTTGGGTCCCACCTTTCGAAGTATGGCTTAAAGGGTATAATACCAAAGGTGGATATCTTTTTCTGGTTGACAACTGAAAATAAGATTTTGGCCATTAAAAATATTTAAAAAAGAGGTTGGTCGATGTCAAACAAATGCTACTTATGTGGTGCTAATGAGGTATAGACAAGCCATCTATTATTTCAATGCTTATTCTCTATGGAATTTCTAAACTTTATTTTTAATTTTTTTGGACTGAGTTGGGTGGTGTCGAGTTTGCTTGTTGATGTTTGTGCTCAATGGTCATATCCTTTTTACTCTCTAATGCTATATTTTTGGAACTTTTGTTTGTTGCATATTTTTTGGTGATTGTAAAAGGAGAGGAATTATCAAGTTTTTAAAAACATCAAAAGAGATCCTGCATCTATTTGCACCAAAGTCATGGCTTCCACCCTGGAGAATGTGTTCTCTCTAGTTTTAGAGGAGGGAAAATTTAAGGAGACTAACCTTGAAAGGAAAATTGGGTTTCAAAAGAGTAATAGGGTTATTGTCCTTCCTAGTCCTAATCCCCAGCCCCTTGTGAGGTGGGAACCTCCTTCTTCGATATGGATTAAACTAATATTTTATGGAGCTTCAAAGGATAATCTCGACAATGCTAGCACTGGTGGGGTGCTTAGGGATGATAGAGGTGGGTTTCTACTAGCATATATTGAATTCTTAGATATCTATCATGTTGTGGAGGTCAAAGCCCTTTACCAAGGTCTCCTACTTGTGGAGAAGATTAAATCAATTTTAAAATTAAAAAAAAAACAAATAATAATAAAAATAGATAGATATAGCACCTGGGGGTGCAACACAATGGTTCGGGCTTTGGCTCTTCTTAGGGATGTATAAGGTTCAAAGCATGGCATGGGTGAGTGTGTGAGAGGGTGGGTGTGTGGTGTCTCTGTGTTAAATTCTCTATTGATAAGTATAGCTCTTGGATTTATGAGGAGTCATGGTTGGAAGAAGACTACTTAGCCCTGTGCGTCGGTCATAGAAGTTTCTCACAATAACGAAATAATATATATATATAATGAATAAAATAAAACAAAAGAATAGCATTTCGTTTTCTCATGGCATGCTAATATTTCTTTACATATTGGTTGGTATTAATTTCTATGTTGAATTTATTATTTCATTAAAGATAGTTCGAATTAATGCTTTATATTGATGTTGGTGGGTTTCTAAATAAAGGAAAAACATTATTTAATTCATTGTTGGCGAAAAAAAATGTTATGGAAGAAGCGTTTCATTTGGAAAATACTTACCAATTTATTATTGGCAAAAATAATTATGGAAGAAGCATTTCATTTGGAAGATATTTACCAATTTATTATTGGAAAAAAGAATTATGGAAGAAGCGTTTCATTTGGAATATATTGCAGTTACAAAGAAGTTACGTGACTAAGCCAAATGAAAAGGGGTGAAAATGAAATGAAGAGTGTCTTTTAGGGTTGGAAATATTTAAAAGGCCATGGAAGCAAAGGAAATGGGAGCTGAAATTTTTGGGAGCAGAAGCACGGGAAGAGAATTGGAAGATATTTTAACTACTACTATGGAATTCCTCACCTTGTAAACAAACATAGAATATTTTGAATGAAAGTTTTTATTGAATATTTTTCTCCTCCATATGTTGATTTCATTAGATGATGTTTATGCATGTTAATTATTGTGTCATATGAGGCGATTAATGTATGGTTTATTTCGTTAGACTCTCACACTTAACCCGATTTAGATTGTGTGGATGTAGGTCTCATAAGTATTTTTTTTTATGTTCATGATAATCTCTTATTTTTAGGACATGGAGGAATAAAATTTACACTAGCTCACCTTCATTTCTTTTTCGTATTTTTTGTTTTCATTTTATTTCAAAAACAAATTATTTCTTTTCTCTAACCCTATATTTTGTTATATTTTTTATCTTTTATTTTATTTTTTTCCAAGGAATTAATGAGCTTTATAAAACACAAGGCCTGATGAGGTACTCATGTATAATGACTTCTTTTAAAGACATGGTAAAACCAAATGCGAAAAACGATCAATCAAAAGGAAGTTAGAGACTTGTCTTTGTATGGTGAAGATTGTCTTCCTAATACAATAGATAGTTGGTGAAAAACCCCTATGGGAAAAAACAAACTATGAGAAGAAGAGAGGCATGTCTTCATATGGCGAAGATTGTCCTCTTTAAAAATAAAAAAATATGATTCCTGACAACTTGGCCTGATTAGGTACTCATTTACATAATAGTGTTGTTAAAAAAATCCTTGTGGAAAAAAACCAACTATGAGAAGCATGTATTTGTATGGTGAAGGTTATCCTCTTTAACAAGAAATAAAGATGAGTCTCAGCAACTTGGCCTGATTAGGTATTCATTTACATAATATTGTTGGTGAAAAAACCCCTATGGGAAAAACCCACAATGTGAGGCTTGTCTTCATATGGCAAATGTTATCTTATTTATACAAGAAATAAAGAGGAGTCTCGATAACTTGGCCTGAATAGGTACTCATATATAATAAATAGTTGGTGAAAAAACTCCAAAGACCAACTATTAAGAGAAGAGAGGCTTATCTTCATATGTCAAATATTGTCCTCATAAAAGAAATCAATGCAATTGTATAACTCCAAGCTTATCTCGCAAATGAAGGTAACATGGAGAAGGAAATAACTTGGTGAAGATATATGCAATTTGATTTTTAGTTGGAATATATTCCAAGTGTATGTCCCTACTATGAATATGCTACCTTATGAAGTGCATGTGTATCTCAATGTGCTTGGTTCACAGATGTTCAACTAGATTTCATGTAATATGAATTGTGCTTTGATTGTCACACCAAAGAGTTATAGGTTTCTCATGGGTTAAACCAAATTCTCTCAAAATTTGACGATGCCAAAGAGCTTCCTAACTAGCCAAAACTGCTACCCTATATTTTGCCTTTGTAGAAGATAGAGCAACTGCTAGTTATTTCTTGCATAACCAGGCTATTGGTGAAGAACTAAGGCAAAATACATAGCCTAAGGTGGAAAATCTATCTTCTATTGAACCTGCCCAATCTGAATCTGTTTAGCCAATAATATCCATGAATTTTCCCTTGTAGAAGAGCCCAAAGTGAGTAGTGCCTTTCAAGTAATGGAGGATCCTTTTTGTTGCTTGCCAATGACTAAAGTGAGGTTGATGAGAGAATTTGGATATGAGGCCAACTACAAATGATATATCTGGGAAAGTATGAGTAAGGTATAGCAAACTCCCTACAAGTTGATGGTATAGATTTGCATCACATAGAGGGGATGATCAAGAAGTACTAATATTAATGCCAGATTGAAAGGGTGTAGGAGAAGGTTTATAATCTATCATTTTGAATCTTTGTAGAAGATCTACAGTGTACTTTTTTTGGCACAAAGAAAAACTTGCATCGGTTTGACTTATTTGGATCCCAAGGAAGTAATGAGCTTTACCTAGATTAGCCATTTTAAATTTTTTAGAGAGGGAGACTTTTATAGTCTGTATGTGAGTCAAGTTATGTAGACACCTATAACGCATCATGTCGAGGGTGACTACTCATATGGACATGCTACAATACTATATGGAAGATCTTGGACAACTTCCAAGATAGAGAAGTGGTTCTAACCACTCAATTTGGGCTCCTTGGCCTAATCAGTCTGCACCACAGTCCAAACCTATGGTTTACAGCTGAACCATGACTGAGACCCATGGTTTATAGTCTAGACTATAGCTGTAACCTATAATTTTAACTAAAGTTTAGTTGGCCTTCAATTTGATCCAAAATAGTTGGAATGACCATTTGATCTAGAAGAAGGTGGTTAATGGATGAAAGATTCCAGAGGCTTCTGTAGACACCAAAACAGCACCAATCCGATTATGTGACTGCAAACACTGATCGCATTGACACACATAGCCCCAAGGGCAGCCCCTAGAGGTCAAACAGTGGTCCTAACCACTCTCACAGCAGTTTTGGAAGGTCAAAAATCAATTTGGCACCTTCAGGAACTTTGCTCAATATCCGTTCCACCCAGGGATGAATTCAAATTGGGATTCGCTCCTCCCAGGGATGAATTCATAATTCGCTCCGGGTGGGGCGAATTGCAGGTTTGACGGGCAAAAAGTCAAATCTTGACAAATGGCAGCTCGGATCCACCACTTAACGCCTCCTTCATTTCATGGGAGCATGGGTGAGCATTTTTGAGCGTTAGAGGCTGTTACAGGGGCAGTCATGAAGCCCCTAATCAGGGAGGAATCTTCCCTCCCCTGGAAGGGCATGGCTGCCAAGTGGCGCCCCTGCATGCTCATCCCCAAGAGACCTCCAGGTCTATAAATTGGTGGGTTTTCCCACCCCAAAAGAGAGGAAGATAGAGCAATTGTGAGCAACGAAGTGCTGCCATTTTATTTCCCCATACACCCTAGTGCGATTTGTACCCTTCACATCCTTGATCTCTTTTAGAGAGGAGGTCATTGGGTGACTAGTGGAAAGGCGAATATTGAGCCCAAAACCCGAAATTTGACCACAGTATACCACCCAATTTTTCGACAACACCTTGTAAGGGATTTCGGACCCATCCCAAGTGGATTGGTACCGAAATCAGGCCCCAAACGGTGGGCGGCCCGTCCGGGCGCCCTGCTCTACTGCAAGCCTAATCGTCCCTTTTAGGAGCGATTGGGAATCTATAGCAGATTTTTCTTTCTATAATTTTCATATTTTGCATTCAAATATATGATGCTTAGATAGGTTGTCATTTAAATTTCATCTCGTTTTGAACAATTTTGATCATGTTTCTATATTTGTTCGCTTTTACTAACTTGCAGGTAGCGTCATCAGATTCCCATTAATGGAGGTCAAATTGGGAAAATCCGACCATCTGGGTCTTCCCAAAATGCCCCCAATTAGCTAACCCCAAGTTTGTAGGTCTTTTGGAGCTCTCTAGGCTAGACATTTGGGACAACACCTTTTCGGCATTTTGTTGCAGGTGAATTCGTCCCGCCCCGGAGCGAATTCAAATCGGCAAGGAATTTCCTGACTGTTATTTTTGTAGTACCCTCCTAGTGATGTCCTGATGCCCCTGTAAAATTTTTAGAGCATTTGGATTCATTTTAGTCTTAGTTTAATTCATTTTTCTCATCTATTTATCGCAGGCTTGGGGATTGCATGTTTTGTTTTATCCGCAGGTGCTATTGATTATCTTTTGTTTCTTTGAACGTAGGACCAGAACATCGGAGGAGCATTCAGGAATCAAAATTCATAGACACAAGCGGCGGTGACATTTTGGTCCGCCCATCTTACATGTGGGCACGCGAAAGAAGGAAGGCTATCCATGGATGTAACCAAGAGATGAATTTAACGCTCCTCGCCCCTGAAAAGGGAGGATGCGAATTGTAACCGAGTTGTGGAATACATCAATAAAATAGAAGGGCTGTTATTTCATTTGGGTTTCAATTCATGCTTTCTCCATTTCATGCGTTTTAATTCGTAGGATTTAGCGTTAAGTTTAGCTTCATTTTTTGCATCGTGTTTGGAGTCTTTCCTTTCTTGTTTCCGTATCCTCGTGCTTTCAGTGGTGATCACGGTGGGACTCTGTCCTCTACATTTTTGGATCAGAAATTTGATCAAAATTTACCTTGCTTGCAGGTATCTTTTTTTTGGAACGCGGGACTGCTGTTCGTTCCAGTCTGTGGCGAACACAGAACTGTAATTCGTCTCACCCAGGGACGAATTGGAATGCGCCCCACCCTGGGACGAATACAGTCCTGTAATTCATTCCACCCCGGGATGAATTCCAGTCTATGAAGTTTTTAGGCAAAAACTCAGGACCGACAGATGCGGACAGAGAAGAGGTAAGGATTCTGCATTTTTTTCTGTCATCTTCTGTTCAGTGTTTCTATTTTGGATTATTTGTTTGCTTAGGGAAAGTTTTCCTTTTGTCGTTTGCTTGTTTCCTTTTGAAAAATAAAAGGAACCCCACACACCACGTGGCAAATTAAAAACCAAGGCGCTGGTCGTAAAACCCCAGCCCTTGATCAAGACCAACGGTGGATTTCATCACCACCTTGGCTTGATTTTTGCATCCATTACCCCGATCGCAACTGTTGCTAGACGTAAATCCTGACGAAAGCTGACCGAGTGTAGCTGGGGTGATTCCCAGTGCACGAGGATAAGTCTTCTATGGTAGGTGTCATAAACAGGGTGATTCCCCTTCCGTACCGCCTATGTTCCACGTACCATCTGCTCTCACGTACCTATAGTTTCCCTCACGTAAGGGCGGGTATATAGAGAGGTTGGTATATCGGCCTGGCAATGGTATATCGAAGGGGCGACCAATTTTGGGAGTCATAAGAGCCCTCATTTTGCATTTAAACATTCTTTAAAAACCTTCAAAACCAAAAACAAAAACAAAAACAAAAAAAAATCAAAACACACTAAACCAAGTTTAGGACACACTCTCAATATTTAAACGAGATAATCACTGTTTGTGTATGTGTGTGCTCCTTTTTTGTTTAGTGTAGCATAAAAAATCATAAAAGAGATAAAAACCTACATAGCTTGTAGAGAAGCACCACCATGGTGTACACACGTAGCCAAGCCCAATCAAGGGTGGAAGCTGCGAAAAGTGTACAAGGGGGCACAAGTCACCTCCGCTACATCACCAAGGACTTGGTCATACCGCCTTGGTGGCCCGACCCGCAAGAGAGTCCACATCAGTCCATGTCAAGATGGAACTATAGGGACACCCCTTTGAGGGACACGCCCGTTCATCATAGCCCCTTTCAAGAGGAGTCCTTACACGTGGCACTCAACATAGATAAGAAGGCTCCCTTAGAAGCTCGATATGAGTGGCCACCATGCAATGAAGCGCTAGAGTGGCATAGTGTCCATGAGGAGAGGCCACATGATTATGGCATCCCTCCTTTGCCCCCCATCACTATTAGAACCAATAGACAAAATCCAGAGCGCAAGGCTCTTCAAACCGGGCGAGCTAACTCTGCCCGCCCCTTTCACACATATGAAAGGGAGCACGAGGAAGATGATTACATTCCTCAAGAGCAAGATACAGTGCGGGGGCCATGCGCCTCCGCACCAGCTAGATACCATGATCACCCACTGAGGCCAGAGCCTCAGGTAAATGCCGCCAACCTCGACAGAGGGAAGCGACCTATTGAGATCTCGGATCATCACGATCGAGGTAAGTGCATAGGAGAGGCATCTAGGCCTCCTAGGCTCAAGATGGCAGAGCAAATCGACCTGGCAGTCGCCAGACATGCCACCCGCCAAGCGTAGATCACGCGGCTTGAGCAAGATCAACAATAGCTAGAACATTTATATCGCCTTAGCAAAGAGCGCATTAGGCGCCAAACAGATGAGCTGCTACATAACCCGGTGCCTGAGAGGGTTCCAACCCCGCACACCCAAAGAGCGGAACCATATGAGAGGCACAATCCCTTGGTGCGAGATAGGTCCCCGTGACCTTACCAAGTGCTGCCTCCGAGACCTCCTAGACCTGAACGGGAGGCCACTCCCCGGAACAACGATGGGTACCCTCCGCGGGGACCCACCTTGGGTCATAGGTCTCACCCAGAGACTCCTCAGGCAGCTTACGAGGAGTATGAGCAAGAAGATGAGCGGGCCGAAATGCCCTACCTAGGTGGAGGAGTTGCCATCCGGCCACCCCTTCAGAGGCCTCAAGTCTCCCACAACCCACAATGGGAGCAAACCAAAGAGGAAGAGATTAAATCCTCAGATGCATATAAAGCGCTGCTAGAGCATCTGGAGTCTATGGAAACCAAAACTTTTGGGCCCCAAAAGCCCACTTTACGCTAGCTCCATAGTCATCCTGTGCATCCGTCAATGCCAACACCTCCTTACCCTGAACACTTTAAGCTGCCTCAGTTGGCAACCTTTAGAGGTGAGGAAGATGCTCAAGAGCATGTGACAAGGTTCCTGAGCCAATGCTTCAGCATTCAGGACAATGATGCTTTGTTATTGAGAACATTTATAACCACATTCGTAGGCCCTGCCTCGGATTGGTTTACTCAGTTACCAAAGCACAACATTAACAATTTAGATCAGTTAGTGGATGCGTTCCTCGAACGCTTCGCCTTCAATACCAAGAAGAAGGTGTCACTAAGTGACTTAGCCAGCCTCAGGTAGTATGAGGAGGAGACCATGGCAGCCTACGGGAATCGATGGAGGACTTTGCTTTCGAAGCTGCCCTACCTCCCTCCTATGTCCGACCTCACTCAGATGTTCTCCAAAAGTTGTTTGAGATCGATCTCTATGCTATTGCAGCTGCAACAATATGCCACCCTAGAAGAAGCTCTGGCACAAGCCAAAATTATTGAAGAGATCAAAATACAGGATGGCGAGATAGCCAAACCTAAGAAAAAAGAATGGACTAAAAACACTAAAGCTGGGACCACGCAACAAAAACCCGCTACGGTTAACCAAGTTGCAATCAACGTCCCTAAGCCTGTGCAAGCAACTCAGCCTCAAAAGGCTAATTATCAGGTGCAAGTGCCTCCTAACAACTATGACAGAGAAAATCAGAGGCAAGAACAGGGTCAGCAGCGTCACCCTAGGCGACAATTCACACCCTACACAGAGTCCAGGGACTCCTTGTTTGACCGCTTGTTGGCGGCAAACCTGATCAACCTGCCAGAGATTCAGACTATAGATCCCAATGCACCCAAGCCTAAGGGATATAGAGAGGACTTGTACTATAGGTTCCATAGGCGACAGGGACATGACCTAAATGCCTGTTGGAAATTTAAGGGCTTGGTGCAAGACCTGATTGATAACAAGACCCTGGCGGTGGATAATCCCGTCGCACCAAGTAATCAACAAATGGAGGTCTTCAAAGACCCCTTGCCTACTCATGCTCTATAGGCAAAGACCCTACAAGTTAACGAGGTCACATAGAACTGCCCCATGCAGGGGTATGTAGGGATGATAAGTATAGTGACTCGAAACAGGAGGTATCCGAGCATGAATACTCCTGCGACAGCTACAGGAGAGGTGCCAACAACGTCCCAACCACAACAACACCTTGCACAACCTCCTCCGCCTAGACCGATGGCCACACTTCGGACCAAACTCACTCAGAGTTTGAGGACCACATCGGCTAGGCTCTCCATATACGAGCTTATACAACAATCTATACCCCATCGGGAAGCTCTAATGGAGATTTTGAAAGCCATCGAGTTGCAGCCCCATGAGACAAATTCTTTCAACAACTTCATGGGGCATGTCAAGCGATGCACTGAGCCGGTCATCACATTTCGAGAAGATGAATTGAGATCAGTGACTGATGACATGGCGGATCCACCCCTGCACGTTATCGCACGGGTCAACGGGATCCCATACAAGAGGGTGTTGATAGACACTGGCTCGTCCAGTAATATCATCACAACTATGGCCTTAAAGCATCTGAAGTTGCCCGCATCTCACATCACAACTTCCACCTACACTCTACGAGCATTCAATGATGCAATCTGCTCGACAGTTGGCACAATAGTCCTGCCAATCCAAGTGGGACAAAAGACCATACCTACATTGTGCCACATATTGGAGGGTGAGATGGCCTACAACATCTTGTTGGGCCGGCCATGGATCAGGGACATGAAGTGTGTCCCTTCGATAGCTCACCAATGCTTAAAGTATACATTTGAAGGGGAGGTGCATGTAGTCCCGACGGACTTAGAACCCTTCAAGTATTGTAATGCGGTGCAGCTGATGCCGCAATCGACCCTGCCATCGATGCATTTGGATTTCCAGTTAAATCCATCTAAACAGGGTCCGATTCCGTAGGCATCCCCGTTAGCAAGTTCTTCAAAACCCCAGCTGGGTTCATCTTCATCGTCTGGTCCTCCACCAACGACACCATCTATGGAGACCAAACAAAAGGACAAAGGGAAGAAACCCCTGGAAGAGGCAAAACCTTTGGAAGAGACACTGCCATCAGTATCAACTATCTCTATGGAGGAAATGCCTAGCCGAATGGAAGTCGAGGCTCCTAGTCCACCCGACATGGAGTGGACTCAAGGAGAACTTCCATTCCCTCCCCCTCAACCGCCAACGATCAACGTTGAAATGGCCAATACGGGCCTGGGGGAGTATCTGGTGTGGAATATTGTAGCAACACCCGCACTAGAGTCCATGCAGGACATGGGGAGACCTCGCCTTCCCATTGGCACTATTGTTCCCCTAGGCTACCCACCGAACCAGACAAATTTTGTGTATGGGGGCCTTGATCATGGCGTTGCACCATGCACGCAAGAGGACGAGGATGAAGAGCCTTTTGCTGAAAATGTAAATTATTTGTCTAACCCAGACTTTGCTCTGAGATACCTTGGCCAATGCAATTGGCACGGATATGGGTTAGGCAGATATGAGCAGGGGGTACGTGTTCTTTGCCAACCAAGATACCAAATGTCGTATGACAAGTCAGGAGTAGGGTTCAACCACCCCCTGCCCCTGGACATCTTGGTAGAGAACATGCAAGGCCTAGGGATAGGCAACAAGGGGGGATTGGCATCAGATCCATATGCCAACCCTAATACCATATATACGTTGAGGGATTATCTCCCATTAACAGCAATCAACCTTGTTGGCCATAGCAATCCCTTCCCTTCGCTCGAGAGAGGAGAGAGCTCGAGAGCTCATTTTCAGGGAGAGTCTAGACAATGGCAAGAAGGGTCCTCAGAGGATGAATTGGAATATGAGGTAGCACCATGGGACCCCTTCGAATCAGATAACAATCACTCACAGGTGATCCCCATGGATGATTATCAAGAAAACCTCTTGACAATGTTCCCCTTGGATGCTCTTATCGAGCAAGCGCCACTCCAAGGAGATCAAGTCCCCCCGTAGAGAGCGGAACAACCTCAATGGGGCCAGATCAATTTGCTTGAGCAAGGCGAGCCTTCAATGCCGCAAGTAGTCGGAGCCAACGAAGGCCTTTGGATCTCCGATAGTGATTATGAAGATGAAACCGAAATGACATATCTTAATCACATGCGGCAAATGCGGCGACCATACCCCTTGGAGATTAACGACTTGTTCGAGCAATTAAACATAAGGCTTGGGCATGAATGGTACGTAGATCCAACACGGTGGGACCAAGTGTTGGACCCGCTACTCTGGGCATACGAAGCATACCTTCCGCCCAGAGACCCTATAGTGCCATTAGTGCCGAGGGTAGACCCTATCTTCTTATCCGCACATAGGGCCGATCCATTCGTGCCCGTCCCTCTAGAGCCAGATCCAGAGCATAGAGAGCATCTAGGATGTCCATGCACCCACACCCATGGTAATGGAGACCAAAATCATTCCATCAACATGATCTCCATTGATTTAACCACCCCCATCCATAATCCGGCCGATCCAGCACAGTCATTGTCTCTAGACATAGATGCCATCGACTGGGATCACGTCAATTCCCCTCCATCCCCATCCGAGTACTGGCATTTCGATGAAATGCTTCATTTTACCCCTAGGCCAACTCAGGATATCTTCCATGCTGAAGAGGAGCCCGAGGTTCCTAACGATGATCTTAACTCAGCAAATGATATCCATTTGATCCCGACTCCACATCAGTTGGAGGACGGATCCCACATGTCGGTCGAGGAGACGACTGACGTAGACATCGGCTCAGACCCAATGAATCCATAGATCATCAAGTTGGGGGTAATTTTATCCCCCAAAGAGCAAGCCGACTACATTGCCCTTCTCAAAGAGAAGAAGGAGGTTTTTGCATGGTCATACAAAGACATGCCGGGACTAGACCCGTAGCTAGTCATGCACAATCTAACGCTTGATCCGACAATCAAGCCAGTTAAGCAAAAACTATGCAAGATGCACCCAACAATGGCCTTAATGGTCAAAGATGAATTGCAAAAGCTGTTGGATGCACAGTTTGTCATCTACGTGGATTATCCACCATGGCTGTCCAACATGGTGCCCGTCAAGAAGCTCGATGGGAGGATTCGCATATGCACTGATTTTCGAGATCTAAACAAAGCGAGTCCTAAGGATGATTTTCCCTTGCCGAGCATCGACGCATTGGTAGATGCTACAACGGGTCACGAAATGCTTTCCCTCATGGATGGTTTCTTGGGATACAATCAGATTTGTATCAATCTCGAGGACCAGCTAAAAATGGCGTTCACAATGCCTTGGGGAACATTTTGTTATAAGGTCATGCCTTTTGGCCTTAAAAATGTTGGCGCCACCTACCAACGTGCCATGACATACATCTTCCATGATTACATGCACAAGACTTTGGAAGATTACATGGATGATTTGTTGGCCAAATCTCTTTTGCGCCCGGATCATCTCGGTGACTTAAGCAAGATCCTCGATCGCCTCATGGAGCATAGAGTCTGATCGAATCCCAAGAAGTGCATTTTTGGCGTCACATCTGGAAAACTCTTGGGTTTCATAGTCTCAAAATGAGGTATCGAGGTGGACCCAAACAAAGTCAAGGCAATCCTTGAAATGCTTCCCCCAACTACCATCAAGCAGCTCAAAAGCCTGTAGGGAAAGGTCACGTCGATCAAGCGCTTCATAGCGCAGCTATCTGACAAGTGTCGACCAATGAACAAGTTGTTGCACAAGGGGGTAGCATTTCACTGGGATGACGAGTGCCAGTCAGCCTTTGATGACATTAAACAATACTTGGCTTCACCGCCAGTATTGGCACCACCTAGACCAGGAGTGTCATTCTACTTATACATCTCAGCTACTGAGGTGGCACTGGGAGCCATGTTAGCCCAGAAGAACGAACTTCATAGAGAATAGGCTACTTACTATCTTAGCCGCACCCTGGTCAGCTATGAACTTAACTATGCATACGTTGAAAAACTCTGCCTGGAAGTGGTGTTTGCTACTAAAAAGTTACGCCATTACATGCTGAGCAACAAGACGTATGTTGTGTCTAAGGAGAATCCATTACGGTACATGATGAGTCATACTTATCATAGTAGTCGCACGGTGAAATGGATCATGTTGTTGACGGAATTTGACATAGAGTTTATCGGACAGAAATCCATAAAAGGTCAGGTCATAGCCGATCAACTAGCAGAGGCTCCTCTCGAAGACGATCAGCCTCTGGTCATAGAACTACCCGATGATGGGGTCTTCCATGTCTCAGAATCAACAGATTCTGACAAGCCTGAGTCACAGGCCGACATAACCCTATTTTTTGATGGTTCTAAATGTGAGCAAGGTGGTGGCATGGGAATAGTATTCTTCACACCGTAGGGCACTCCAATGCCCCTGTCATTTAAATTAAATTTCCCATGCACCAACAACAATGCAGAGTATGAAGCCTTGCTCATAGGTCTTCAGACAACAATCACCATGAACATTAAACGATTGAACATCTTTGGTGATTCGTTGTTAATCGTCAACCAAGTCAAAGGGGTATTCCAATGCAAATGCCCAGTTCTACAGGCCTACAAAGCCCTAGTGGACAAATTCCTGGCAAAGCTTGAATGGTATGACATCGAGGCACTCCCTCGATCATCGAATCATTTTGCGGACACTATGGCCTCCTTGGGGTCCTTAATCCCGTAAGACATTTCTGGTGAAATGACAACCATTCAAGTCAAAACATTATCGCAATCAGCGATGGAGCGAGCAAGCTCTGATTTAACGCCAGGAATCCACTTGATCCAGATTGAGCCATCCATGGACAAGTTCTCTCGAATCCACGATCGTTTGAATCATGCCAACTAGGGGTCCTTGTTCTCCCCTACTCCCATTGATAGCAATACAACGCTATTCTTGCACGTTCTTTCTCGCTCATCTTTTGCTAGGGATGAACTTCAAGAGGGATTGGCTATTCATACCATCGAGGCTTTCGATCAGCAGGATTGGTATACACCCATCAGGGACTACCTCAAGTTAGGTAACCTCCCGCTTGGATTGACACATGCCGCACAACGATCATTCAAACAGAAAGCGACAAAGCATGTCTTGTTAGGAGACATTTTGTACCATCGAAGCTACGAAGGGATTCTCCTCCGTTGCTTGGACCAACAGGAGTCCACTTGGGCAATCACCCAAGCACACGATGGTACATGCGATGGCCACTTCAGTGGTATGGCCATCGCAAAGTGCATTCTTCGCATGGGCTATTATTGGCCATCTTTAGAGCGAGATTGTTGCGCATATGTCAGGAAGTGCATGAAGTGTCAACATCATGCCAATTTGACACACGTACCTTCCCAGGCCTTGCAACCGATCCAATCGGCTTGGCCATTTTTGTAGTGGGGCTTAGATCTCATCGAAAAGATCTCCCCTGCATCGTTCGACCATCACACGTTTATCATAATGGCCACAAAGTACTTCACCAAGTGGGTGGAAGCAGTTTCGCTAACCTCTACGACTGGACCCCGCATTGTGGAGTTCATTTTGCATAACATCATATGTCATTTTGGTATTCCATCCAAGATAATCTCGGATAATGGGACGTCATTCAAGAACAAATATGTGCGTGCTTTGACCACAAAGTACAAAATTCAGCATAGTTTTTTGACACCCTATTATCCGTAGGCAAATGGGCAAGCAGAGGCGTCGAACAAAATGCTAGTTGCCATCCTTAAAAAGATAGTCATAGATAATCATAAGGATTGGCACATTCAGATCCCACTTGCCCTATGGGCCTATCGCACTAGCATTCGGACACCCACTGGGGCAACTCTATTTTCTCTGGTGTATGGCTCCGAGGCAGTCATGCCTCTCGAGTTGGATATTCCTTCCCTACGCATATCAATGCACGAGTTCATCGATGATGACACTGCACGGCAGGCCCGGTTTGACCAGCTTACGTTGCTTGATGAGCGACGCGTTAATGCTCTCGAGCATTTACGTATCTATCAAGAGCGACTTAAGAGAGCATACAACATGAAAGTTCACCTGCGGGACTTTCAGGTTGGTGACTTGGTCTTGAAAGAGAACCAGTAGAACTCTAATTTGCCACCCCAATTAAGGGACAAGTTCACGGAAAACTGGTTAGGTCCTTATGTCATTGATAGCAAAATAGGCCCTGGAACATACCGGCTAGCCTCTCTTGACGGAATCAAGGAACTAGAACCCTTGAACATCAGTCATTTGCGGCCATTCCACATTTAAACGAGCCATAGCCCAACCCCAAATGCTCCAAGGATTCCTACAATCGCTTGGTCAATCCCAAAATGCTCCAAGGATTCCCACAATCGCTTGGTCAATCCCAAAATGCTCCAAGGATTCCCACAATCGCTTGGTCAATCCCAAAATGCTCCAAGGATTTCCACAATCACTTGGTCAATCCCAAAATGCTCCAAGGATTTCCATAATCGCTTGGTCAATCCCAAAAGGCTCAAAGGATTTCCAAAATCGCTCGGTCAATCCCAAAATGCTCCAAGGATTCCTACAATCACTTGGTCAACCCCAAAATGCTCCAAGGATTCCCACAATCGCTTGGTCAAAAAAAAAAAAAAAAACAAAATCCCAAAAAAATTCCCACAATCACTGCCATACCCAAAATGCTCACAAGGATTCACTACAATCGCTTGGTCAAAAATAAGAAAATCCAAAAAAAAAAAACAAAAAAAAACAAAATCATCAAAAATAACAAAAAAAATTGCATCTCATTTCCATGCATACTCAAAATCATCACAACAATACAAAACTCCATTGCATCTCATCCTCATACTCACAAAAATAAGCAAATCCAAAAAAAAAAAAAACAACAAAACAACAAAATCATCAAAAAATAACAAAAATTGCATCTCATTCCCATGCATACGCAAAATCATCATAACAGCATAGAGCTCTTTTTGCATCTCACCTTCATATTCACAAAAATCAATCCCTCAAAAATACAAAAATATATAGTTGCATTAAGCATCAAACCCATACATTGCATATTTGTGGTCATAAAGGTCGAAGCACCATAGACTATCATTACTTGGCAAAACCATCATTTTCACATTTTGTTTTCCCACTTTGTCAATAGCTCATCGCCTATAACCGCCATTCACGATATTCTCCCACATCATAGTCAGTTATTTTCTAATGTATCGAGAGTTTTTCGTCATTCAGTCGTCATTAGCTTTCTAGCCACATACTGTACCAAGTCAGACAAATTTTACGTAGGTAGAGTTCTACTTGGATCACACCTTGTTACGTAGCATCCCAACACAAGTTAAAACATATAACAAAATTCCCAAGTTGTGTGAACGAAAGATGAACCCTGCAAAGCAATCCAGGTCACCATAAGCGAAATGGTTATCTTGCTCATCCCCCTGTGCGAATGACCCCAAGAATGCTGAGAGTTGGCAAAAGGACAAGCATCCTCCCTACCCAATTCCCCAAGAATCCCAAGTTCTCAAAAAGTTGCAAACATCATAAACATTTGCAAACCATCAAAAATCCAAAATTTGACATCACAACCAAAGTGCACACATCAAAATGCACATACAATAGTGATTATCACCACTCACTATGCAAAATCCCTTGCTCAAAAAAAAAAAATAAAAAATATACAAAAATAAACAGTGATTTTATCACTACAAAAGAGCAAGTATCCCAATACAATTGAAGAAAAGAAGGGAGTCAAACTTGAATCCCTGGAACTCTCAGCATTTCGACAGGTCATGAGGCAAACCTCAGTATCGGTTTGGTTGATAGCCTATCGGTCACTGGTGGTAAAACCTCCCGCATGACGATATATCTGTCACATTACCTTGTGTGCAGATCAATGTTTGCATGTGGATGAGCTAGCTTATGGTATCCCACGATAGCACCGTAGATTAATCTGACTAAACACAACAAAGGAGTTAGTGGAGCTAATCAGGTGATCCTCAGTACGAGTTTGGTTGACAACCTATCTGGCACTAGCGGTATCCTGACCTAACACCACATAAATGAACCCAATTGCACACACAGGGATGTGAAATAACTTGGTCCAAAACAAGTCCGATTCATACCTTGTTCAAAAAGTCTTATGAGATAAAGTACAGTCGTGGCTAGGTAGTTAAAACATCTGAGTCTCAAAAAACCTTAACTGCATTCAAAACCAACTTACTATATTTTATTCTCGCCATACCAAAAAAAAAAAAAAAAAAAACATGTATACATACAAAGCTATTCACCGCAGCAATCGCCTAGGACAAAAAGCCATAAAGTTCTAAACAGTCTATGGTCCGACCGCCAAAAATCACAAATTCAATTCATCCATTCCATTTGCATATTATATAACTTAAAAACATGCACATTTTTAGCACAACATATGCATTCATCACTATAACTTAACATGCATACATCCATATTCATCAATCATCATGCATAAAATCAAATCACCACATGCGCATAAAAAAATAAAGTCATCTATATATATCATCAAAAATGCCCGTAGGCTACAAAGAACCGGTCATGTGACCCCGCAACCAAAATCCAAAATCTCAAAACCCCCAAGCCTAAGGCATCGGCCACCATGATCATGCAGGATCGATGCGATGGGAACTACCCCCGTGGTGTGGGTCCTATGGGACCCCTCAAGGCGGCTACTGCTAGCCCCCGCATCACGCCTGCTACCACCTCCCTCATCCAATCGCATGCGATGAGATGATGCGATAATCTCTCCCTCCATATCCATCCGATGCCGAGACCAATTTGTCTCCCACCGAGACCAATCTGCCTCCCACCGCAACCACTTTGCTTCCCACCGACGATATTAAGCTACTGCATTGTCGTGTTGTGCTAGCTACATCCATAGGAGATCCCTCTCCTATGCGGTGTTGGTGTCCCCATCCCCCTAGTGGTGTGCAGCGAATGCACTCTCCCGCTCTGCCAACTGAGCCCATAGGAGATCCCTCTCCTACAAAGCTTCCCCCAGCTCCTCATCTCACCTCCGCAACAGCTCCACCAACCATGCATTCTTAGCGCATAACCCTGACTCCATGTCCTCTGAATCTCCTTGATGCATAGGCACCTCTGTGTTACACTCCAAACATAGTCTACGTCGGCTATGATTTCCAAGCGTGTAAAATTTAGTATATATGGATTCACAATAGTTTAATTGAAATCATCTCTTATATTTTTTAAATCTTCATCTGCGTTTTCGCATTAGCCTATACGGCGAGGGTGTGCCCACCTCAAGTGGCATTTGAATTATTTTATCCTTCCGCTATTAATTCTTTTTCGGCATAATAATTTCGTCATTCTGTTTTTGAAATCTCTCTCTGTAAATTCATTTGTGCAGAAGGATAGTTAAATCCTTCCAAGTGGTATCACGAGACATCGGTCCTGGTTATATCCACATAATTCCTTCAGCCCAACGCATTCCGCAGTAGCATCATTTCACGAAGTTAAATTCGTCGGACAGAAGACCAACACCCACAGATCTTGAAGACGTGGCCAACACATCTCTGAGAAAATTAGCGTCCACCTGGGTAATACGGGTGCCATCGTATTCCTAATTTGCCACCTCATGCACTTTTGAACGCACTCCAGAACGCATGCAGTACTATACCGTTGTCAAAACAGACCAGCAGCCTAAACGATTTTTATTGTGCATCACTGAAGCGGGGAGAAGAATCTGGTTTATTCGTTGGATAAACACCCTTGAATCGCTAAACCAGCAGAAAAGCCGAGAAATTGCAGTACAAACCAAACAAAACGCAGAGCGCGCCATCGGCCAATCAGCGAGCGCGAAATAATCATATATCGCGTTATATTATAAGGTACTCGCATTTTTATTATTATTATTTTTATATTCGCGTGGGCATTTATCCCACATACACGGTGTTGTGGGCGATTAGGTGTTTATAAGGCGCTTAGCGCACATAGTGAGTCATGGCTTTGGCCACACGCTCGCCTCCTTGCGCTTGCCTTGCTACTCTGTCCGCGTCCTTGGTCTTATCGTCCTCCGTGTTGGTCTTCCGTTTCTCTCGGTCTTCTGTCATTGGGTTGCGTCGCGTCTTCTGTCGGTCTAGCGTCTGTCTTGGTCACGGTCTCGGGGGTCGTGCGTCGCTTTGTCATTAGTTTGCGTCGCGTCTTCTGTCAGTCTTCCGTTTCGTTCTATCTCGATCTCGCGTTTGTCTCGGTCGCGGTCTCGGGTATCGTGTCTTTCGTTCTGTCTCGATCTCGCGTGTCAGTTTTGGGTGTCGTGTCATCGCGTGTGTCTAGTGTCTTGCGTGTCGTCAAAGCTGTCCCGTCGTGTCGCGTCGTGTATTGCTAAAAGTCATCAAAAGTCGTTGAAAGTCGTCAAAAGTCGCTGAAAGCCGTCAAAGTCGTTGAAAGTCATCAAAAGTTGTTGTTAAGGAGGTGAGCCAGCAAAATTCAAATCCACGTCGCAGTTGGAGCGACAGTTGAAGCGGAATCCACATTTTTTTTGCTAAATTCAACCAAATTTTGTGGTAGTTGAAGCGGAATCCCAAGCAGGTTATGTTAACAAGTGCATGAGCAAACAATGGACCAAAGGTTCTGACGGTCGATTATCAAGCTCGAAAACGCCCAATAACAACGCAAGAAGACCTAATCGAAGCCCAGGTACAAAAAATTCTCTTTCTCCTTTCAAAATTGGTAGTTATAATCCACATCATCCACTGGTAGATCCTATGGCTACTAATCCTCCCCCAACTCACGAAAACATCACACAAGGAAACTCAAGTAACTCAGCCGTTTCCAACGATGATTCTCTTCGACTCCTACTAGAGGGTATGAACGAAATTAGTCTCACCCTAAAATCCCTAGTGCGAGCACAAAACCAGCCTAATCCCAATACTAATCCCCAATATCACTCCCATGCCCAAAGGAATGAAGACAATGTCGATCAAAATGACGATTGGGAACAACAAATAGGCACTTCGGATAATTCCAGGGATCGCTATCATAGACAGCGGTATAACCAAGATCAAGAAAGGGATACGGGTTATCACCAACCGAGAGGCCCTAATAATTTTCCACGCATTGATATGCCCACTTTTGAGGGTCATGATCCTCGTGGTTGGATAGCCAAAATGGAAGGCATTCTCGACTTATATCAAATTAAGGAAATTGATAAAGTCCCTTTCGCGGCATCAAAATTAGGCACTGAGGCCTACCAATGGTTCGTATGGCTTAAACGAGAGAAAGGAGCTACTATTAACTGGAGAAAATTCACTACCTCTTTTTTAGAAAGATTTGATGAAGGAGCTACATCATCATACATAGTAAGACTGTTATCTCTTAAACAAGAAGGATCGGTTAGCGAATTCGTTTCGGAGTTTACCAGTTTACTACCATACACTTTAGACCTCAGTCTCGACACAGTGGTAGGAGCTTTTCGCAATGGATTGAAAGAAAATATTCGAGTGGAGGTAGACATGCACAATCCAACCTTGCTGAACGATTGTATAAGAATAGCTAAGCTGGCCGAAAAGAGACATCAGTTATCTGCACGGCGTGACACTTATAGTCGTCCTCCGTATCGCAACAATTCCTTTCGTAGAAATGATCAACCATCAAGATACTTTTGTTATAAATGTCGCACTCATCACCCCAAGGAACAAGCTTGTGCCCAAAAACAAAACTTTCATATTGAAGGCGATCACTATGAAGGAGAAGAGGAAGAACCTCACCAACCAGAAGAACCTATGCCGGAAGAACTACCAAGTACTCTAGAAGAAAAAGAAGAGGATACAATGGCGATCTCCGTGCATGCCCTCATGGGTTTAACCGCCCACCATACCATCAAGGTACCAGGATTTCTCCGCCAGAAAAAGGTGAATGTGCTAATTGATTCTGGTAGTACCCACAATTTTATCGACATCAAAACAGCAAAAGCTTTGAATTTATTCATTAACTCTTCCAACAAAGACAAATTCCAGGTTCTAGTGGCCAACGGGGTGAACGCACAATGTGTTGGTCGCACATCTCAAGTTTCCATAAAGATGGGAACTTATACCTGGTTTGGATCCCTTTTCGTCATGAATTTGGGGAACTCCGATGTCATTTTGGGAGTTGAATGGTTGGAAACATTAGACACGGTTAGCTTCAACTTCAAAAAATTATTTGTGGAATGGAAGGAAAACGGACGAGTCATTCGCTTACAAGGCATTACTACTCCTCCATCACAAATGGTGAGCTCTCATAGTATGGAGAAGATGTTAAAAAAGGGTGGATATGGGTTTATAGCTCAAATTAATTGTTTGGAAAAACAATCTCAAGCAACTTCGGATATTACTGCTCCAGAGTTACAAGACATCATAACACATTACGAAGAGGTTTTCCAAGAACCTAAAGGATTACCACCTAAACGATCTCATGACCATGCCATCCATTTGATTCCAGGGAGTGTCCCACCTAACAATCGTCCTTACCGCTATCCTCAACCACAAAAGACAGAAATCGAACAGATCGTTCAGGATTTGTTGGATCACGGAGTCATTCGTCACAGCACTAGTCCTTATTCCTCACCTGTCGTTCTGGCTAGACGAAAAGATAACTCTTGGCGTATGTGTCCTGACTTTCGTTCTCTCAATAAACTCACTATCAAGGACAAATTTCCCATACCTGTCATAGATGACCTACTCGATGAGTTGCATGGTGCAAAATTTTTTACAAAATTAGACCTTCGCTCCGGATTTCACCAAATCCGTGTCAGAGAAGAAGATATTCCTAAAACTGCTTTTCGTACTCATGAAGGTCATTACGAATTTTTGGTCATGCCTTTTGGTCTCACCAATGCACCATCCACATTCCAAAGTCTCATGAACCAAGTGTTTCGCCCACTCCTCCGTAAGTTTGTGTTAGTCTTTTTTGATGATATTCTCATATACGACAAAACATGGACGGATCATTTACATCATGTGGATAAGGCCCTTCACATTTTACACAAAGAAAAGTTATTTGTTAAACGTTCCAAATGTTCATTTGGTGTTCAAGAAGTCGAGTATCTTGGTCATATAGTTTCACACGAGGGCGTCAAAGTGGATCCCAATAAGATTAAGGCAATTCAAGAGTGGCCTTTACCTAAAACCATCAAGAAACTTCGTGGTTTTTTGGGTCTCACGGGCTACTATCGCAAGTTTGTACAAAATTATGGTAAGATTGCAGCACCTCTCACCGCACTCACAAAGAAGGATGCTTTTCGTTGGTCGACAGAGGCTTCTCAAGCCTTCGAAGCTCTTAAGAAGGCCATGTGTACAACTCCAGTATTAGCAACTCCCAATTTTCACAAACCATTTATTATCGAATGTGATGCATCAGGAACAGGAATTGGGGCTATACTAATGCAAGAAGGTCATCCATTGGCATTTGAAAGTAAACAGCTTTCCAGGAAAAATTTGGGAAGATCAACATACGAAAAAGAAATGTTGGCTATTCTTCACGCAGTAGAAAAATGGAGACACTACCTAATCAATAGCCGCTTCATTATAAAAATAGATCATAGTAGCCTCAAACATTTTCTTGAGCAAAGGTTTTCTTATCCGAAACAAAATAAGTGGTTAACCAAACTGTTGGGCTATGATTTCGTTATCGAATACAAGAAAGGGAAGGAAAATATAGCCGTCGATGCGCTGTCAAGGAAATATGAAGATGAAGTAGTCATTAACGCTATTTCAGGTCCTTGCTCCCAATGGGTGAATCAATTACAAGATGAATGGTTGTCCAATAGCGAAACTGCTCAGATACTTCAAGAATTATCTATAGGGTCCTCTAAACACCCTTTGTTCTCTTATGAAGATAAAATCCTCCGAAAGAAGAACCGCATTTACATTCCACACAATTCAGAACTCAAATCGAAGATCCTCGACGAATCACACGCTTCTCCATCAGCGGGACATTCAGGATTTTTGAAGACATATTTAAGGGTCAAACAATCATTTTGTTGGAAAGGATTAAAAGCAGAAGTCAAACAATGGGTAGCAGAATGCGAAATTTGCCAGCGCAATAAAGGAGAAACAGTCAAATCACCGGGATTGTTACAACCATTACCCATCCCCGAACGACGGTGGGAACATATATCCATGGATTTTATTGAAGGTCTTCCAAAGTCGGAAGGCGGGACAGTAATCTTCGTCGTCGTAGACCGGTTATCCAAATACGCTCACTTTCGGGCTTTACAACATCCATTTTCCGCAAGCAAGGTGGCAAAGGTATTTATGGATTCAATTTTCAAATTACATGGTATGCCAAAAAATATTGTAAGTGATAGAGATCCCATCTTCACTAGTAACTTTTGGCGGGAATTATTTCGACTTAGTGGTACCAAATTGAACATGTCTTCGACCTACCATCCACAGACAGATGGTCAAACGAAAGTAGTTAACAAATGTTTGGGTACGTACTTAAGATGTTTCGCTCAAGATAAACAATACCAATGGAGCCATTGGTTAGCATTGGGAGAATGGTGGTACAACACTTCTTACCATTACTCAATTAAGATGTCTCCATTTGAAGCATTGTATGGCACCAAACCTCCAACAGTCATAGATTACGTACATGGATCATCCAAAGTAGCCAAAGTGGATGATTGGTTCCAACAAAGGCAGTCTACACTCACCATCCTCAAAGAGAATTTAGTCCAAGCACAGAATCGTATGAAACAACAACAAGACTTGCACCGATCAGAGAGAACTTTTAATATAGGTGATTGGGTGTTCCTAAAGTTGCAACCTTACAAACAATCCTCGTTAAGGATAAAGTCCAGCCAAAAGTTGGCTCCACGATTCTATGGTCCCTACAAAATTGTGCGTCGCATTGGAGAAGTAGCCTATCAATTAGAGCTACCTACATCATCACGAATACACCCGGTATTTCATGTTTCATGTCTCAAAAAAGTAATTGGTCAGAAAGTACAAAGTCAATCAGACTTACCAGTGCTCGATGAGGAAGGACGCATACATCTCCAACCTGAAGATATACTACAACATAGAATCCGAAGACTGAGATCACGTCAGATTCAAGAATTTCTCATTAAATGGCAAGATTTACCAGAGGAGGATGCCACATGGGAACTTGAAAGTATCTTCCAGACATTTCCAGCTTTGAGGACAAAGCTTTCCGAGGAGGGGAGTCATGTTACATTCCAAACATAGTCTACGTCGGCTATGTTTTCCAAGCGTTTAAAATTTAGTATATATTGATTCACAATAGTTTAATTGAAATCATCATTCTTTATTTTTCAATCTTCATCTGCGTTATTCGCATTAGCCTATACGGCGAGGGTGTGCCCACCTCAAGTGGCATTTGCATTATTTTATTCTTCCGCTATCAATTCTTATTCGGTATATTAATTTCGTCATTCTGTTTCGAAATCTCTCTCTGTAATTCTCATTGTGCAGAAGGATAGTTAAATCCTTCCACTCTGGAATAGCAGCCTGCTCTGGCTCCCACTCCTCCGAGACATCCTGCATCTCTGGCTGATCTTGAGCCCCAAAATCCATGCTCGAGTCATCCACCTCCACCATGTTTGCCTCCTCTAGCGGAGCTCCCCAACCCTCACCTGGTGCCTCCACACCATCATCCCCGGTTGTTGCCTCCTCTGCACCTCCCAGTGGTCCCTCTCCCTACCATCACCGTAGTATCCACCACTGATCATACTTTGGCATAGTCTCGATGTCATCCACATCCAAGACGTCGATCACCATGTTTGAATCCTTGCCCAGTGGCATGATGATCTGCCGATCCAGAGTCCTCTCGTCCCCCTGATGTTGATAGACCATGGGCTCACCAAGCAACCCTTGGTGCACCCCAAAATTTCATGTCCCATGCTGCTCAATCAGCCACCACTCTCTGCATACCTGCCAGAGCCACTCTCCAGCCTTCGGCTAGGCTAGACAGTCCCGATAATGTCACAAAAACACCTTCCCCAGAGCAAGCCGAGCAAAGGCATCAGCATAGTACCCTATAGCACCTGTCCACCACCAACTCTGTCCCTACTACCTATACCGTCACCATAGAGCTACATAACCAATATCCTTATCTACCATCTCCGCTCGCATCGTCCACGATAACCCCACAGGTCTCTCCATCGTTATGTGCTGCCAACCCCAGCTCTGTAACAGATAGCTGCAGCTGATCCCCTTCCGCCTCCGGTAGCAAACCTCATATATCTCCCCATAGATCTATGCCAATAGTTTTTGTCCCCATCTCATGACCAAAGGCTCCTATGTCAAACACTCCACCAGCTAATAGACCACATCTAGTAGGTTCCACAGGAACCTCGCACCTGACGAGTCAGGTAACAGCATGTTGGAAATGAGGCCCATAAGCAATGCATGCCTCACTCCCAACACCCCCCTCTCAAACCACCATTGAACTAGAATCCTGCCCATATGGTAGTCAACCTCTACCATCTCCACTAGACCATCCACCCCCAACTCCTCCCCATGCCCAAAGCAGTGGGTCAGCACAGCTGTTCATTGATCCCGCGATGTCGTCCTGATCGGCAGTCCGTCTATTGGAATCCTAAGAATCTGATAGACATCCTCCAAAGTGATCGTCATCTCCCCTATTGGGAGATGGAAATTATTAGTCCGAGGATCCCACAAGTTTATCAGGGCCATCAGGTAGGCCTGATCCCTAATCATTGGCTCCAGCTGAGCCACCTGCTTGAGCCCGAGGGCATCAAGCCACTCCCAGTCAGCCACATCTAGCGCCTCCTGCGCTTTAGCAAACACAGTCGGCACGCGATACCGAATATTCACAACCTATAATAGAAAACAAAATAAAAATGCTAGAATCATGAAAAATAGTGTACAACAACAGTTAATTTGTCAACTTAGGGTTTACACTCTTAATTTGATAAATTACAAAAAACAAAAAAAAACAAAAAAAAATTAAACATAACAAAATTTAGTACAAGAAAATAATAAAGAGGGAATTCACTTACTGGTCTCACTTCAGCTCTTCCGCTCGATCCAGTTCATGCACTCATGGTTTCGAAAAAATTTGGCAACGCTTCGCTTCGCAAAATTGACCTCCTCCTCCTCAGAGCTCCAAATCGCCAGAAAAACAAGTGCAAATGAGCCCAAACCCTAGTTTTGGCCTTTAAAGAGGCTTTTTGAGCCTGTAATCATTCCTCCCTAGGATGAGCACTTTTTTTAGTGCTTTTCCCACCTTGGAATGAATGCTCAATAGGATTTTTCCCCACCCTAGAACAAATCCAGAGCAGAAATTTCAAAAACAACAAAAATTGAACAAAAATGCACAAAAACAGCTAATAAACTTGCCCGATGAGAGTGCTTTGGCACTTGACATTTCGGGCATGCAAAATAGATGTCGGGGTCACAAATCCTCACTATACTACTCCCTAATAATGCTACCATAGTCGGACCACTCCACAGGAAGACGGATTTTCAAGAATTTCATCCCCAAACAACGTCGCCAAAAGGGCCAAAACCCAACCAAAAAATAGCAATAACATTGCCGAACGAAGGTGCCTTCGCGCTTGACATTCTTGGCATCCAAAATATACATCGGGGTTATAAATTTTCATCATCCTACTCCCTAAGAAGGCCACCATGGCCGGACCGCTCCATGGGAAGATGGATTTTTGACAATTTTAGCTCCAAACGGTGTCGCCAAAAGGGTTTACACCCACCAAAAACAGGTCTAAATGTCAAAAAATTGCACACACATTCAAAGTTAAATCTCTGAAGGAACCCTTACCTAAGTCATCTTGGGTCAAGCGACTCGTCGATTTTCTCATGTTGGTCATTCCCTCATCGATTCGTCGCTTGAGTGGGTAGTCACACTTAGTCACCAATCAACAAATACACACCCAATCATGGAAATGGCATGCATTCAAAGAATCATTGGCAAAGATAAATCATGCTCCTACTTGGGGTAGTAAACAAGCAATAATCACAAGTTGATCAATCACTTGGCATTCATGAATCATGAACTCAAGGTTCTCACAGACAAAAGGTTGCACCCTTTGCCTATTCATGATCGATCAATGTCCAAGTTCAAGTCACACCTCACTGAAAAAGGTTAACACTTGAATTGAGTTCCTTCGCTTGTCAGAAGCAAGGATTCAAGAATGCATGCCCTCTTCATACTTGGGGTATCAAAATTTGGTTAGGTTACCAAGAAACCCTAATCATTAGTGCTTTGGATATCTATTTTTTGCTCGACGCTATGCCTTGCACAGTGCATCCCAAAAAGGGGCATCTGTAGACACCAAAACAACACCAATCCGATTATGTGACTGCAAACACTGATCGCATTGACACACACAACCCCAAGGGCAGCCCCTAGAGGTCAAACAGTGGTCCTAACCACTCTCATAGCAGTTTTGGAAGGTCAGAAATCAATTTGGCACCTTCAGGCACTTTGCTCAATATCTGTTCCATCCAGGGACAAATTCAAATTGGGATTCGCTCCTCCCTGGGATGAATGAGGGATGCATTCAAATTGGGATTCGCTCCTCCTCGGGACGAATTCATAATTTGCTCTAGGGTGGGGTGAATTGCAGGTTTGATAGGAAAAAATTCAAATCTTGACAAATGGCAGCTCGGATCCGCCACTTAACGCCTCCTTCATTTCATGGGAGCATGGGTGAGCGTTTTTGAGCATTAGAGTTTGTTACATGGGCAGTCATGAAGCCCCTAATCAGGGAGGAATCTTACCTCCCCTGGAAGGGCATGGCTGCCAAGTGGCACCCCTGCATGCTCATCCCCAAGAGACCTCCAGGTCTATAAATTGGTGGGTTTTCCCACCCCAAAAGAGAGGAAGACAGAGAAATTTTTAGCAATGAAGTGCTACCATTTTATTTCCCCATACACCCTAGTGCGATTTGTACCCTTCACATCCCTGATCTCTTTTAGAGAGGAGGTCATTGGGTGACTAGCATAAGGGCAAATATTGAGCTCAAAACCTAACATTTGACCACAGTATAAAACCCAATTTTCCGACAACACCTTGTAAGGGATTTCGGACCCATCCCAAGTGGATTGGCACCGAAATCAGGCCCCAAACGGTGGGCGGCCCGTCCGGGCGCCCTACTCTGCTGTAGGCCTAATCGTCCCTTTTAGGAGCGATTGGGGATCTGTAGCAGATTTTTTTTCTATCATTTTCATATTTTGCATTCAAATCTATGATTCTTAGATAGGTTGTCATTTAAATTTCATCTTGTTTTGAACAATTTTGATTGTGTTTCTATATTTGTTCGCTTTTACTAACTTGCAAGTAGCGTCATCAGATTCCCATTAATGAAGGTCAAATTGGGAAAATCCGACCATCTGGGTCTTCCCAAAATGCCCCCAATTATCTAACCGCAAGTTTATAGGTCTTTTTGAGCTCTCTAGGCTAGATATTTGGGACAGCACCTTTTCGGCATTTTGTTGCAGGTGAATTCGTCCTGCCCCGGAGCGAATTCAAATTGGCAAGGAATTTCCCAACTGTTCTTTTTTTAGTACCCTCCTGATGATGTCCTAATGCCTCTGTAAAATTTTTAGAGCATTTGGATACATTTTATTCTTAGTTTAATTCATTTTTTTCTCATCTATTTGTCGTAGGCTTGGGGATTGCATGTTTTGTTTTATCCGTAGGTGCTATTGATTATATTTAGTTTCTTTGAACGTAGGACTGGAACATCAGAGGATCATTCAGGAATCAACATTCATAGACACAATCGGTGGTGACATTTTGGTCCGCCCATATTATATGTGGGCATGCGGAAGAAGGAAGGCTATCCATGGATGTAACCAAGAGATGAATTTAACACTCCTCGCCCCTGAAAATGGAGGATGCGAATTGTAACTGAGTTTTGGAATGCATCAATAAAAGAGGAGGGCTGTTATTTCATTTGGGTTTCAATTCATTCTTTCTCCATTTCATGCGTTTTAATTCGTAGGATATAGCATTAAGTTTAGCTTCATTTTTTGCATCGTTTTTGGAGTCTTTCCTCTCTTGTTTCCATATCCTCGTGCTTTCAGCTTCCATTCAAACTATCCTAACCACATATTCTTGATCTTGGCTTCTCTAGGAAGCCACCCCCAGTCCTAGGTCATCTTATAAGTACCCCCTCCAAATTGGGAGAGAATATAAATGATTTGTATAGTGAAGCGTTGACGAATTATCGAGAGTTAATTGATCAAGCGGGCAGCGAAGCCCTATCAAATTGCGTATTGAATTCATGCATTTGAGAAGGCCACTTAGCTATTTACCTAAATATCAATTTTCCATGGAAGTTCTAGGAGCCTAGAAGAACAAAGAAACGCAAATCCAGGAAAATGAATTCCCATCATAGTGATACAACCACCAAACCTATTAGAAGGACACCGAAGGTGACCCTTGAACATCAATTGGACAAGGAGGTCAAGCCCACTATCCTTGGAATTGAGGGTAAGCCTATCAGAGTGCTAACCATGGGTTTTATCCATGGTTTACAGTGCAAACCGCTCACTAGAGCTACGATTTGTAGCAGAGGTATAACCACCTTCCTCTTTTTATTTCTATCTGGATAATTATATTAGATTAGTTGTTTTCATGGTTTAATGACATTTTAGCAGAATTCTGATCATAGAATTAGGTTAGATTAGCTTCTTTATGTTTATACTTTAATTAGGATATTAATGGTTCTTTATGCATGTTTATTCCTTGTTTTACACATTTAATCCATGCATAGTGTAGTTGCTACTTATCTTTACACTATTATATGAATCTTGATTTGATTTACATAGCTTAGAAGCACTTTTCATGTTTTCTTGATTATGCATGTTTAATGGTGTCATTATGCAATTTACCTAAAATAGCCTCATCATGAGAGGTTGCCTATCTTTTTGACATTCTTGTGTTGTTTCTTGACCACAGGGAACAATTTCAAAGGAGAACCAACTATCAAGTTCCTTCCCCATTGTGAAGAAGAGGGCACCTCCACCCTAGAGTAGTTCATGTCATCCTGAAAGGCACTTAGAAATCACACCTACCTTTGAGAGGGAAATATTACATACTCATATTGTAATATTGTATCAAAGTGATTATCCCTAAGAGGGATGTACCTGTAATTTGATTTTGACTTCAAATACAATGGAGTAAAACATTTTTCTTCTTGATTAATTTTTTGTGAATTTCTTGTTCTTATATGCATGTTATGCTTTTATCAATTATTGTAATGGGATGTCTCAGGTGTGAGCCTTTTTGGTGGTTACAGAAGGTGATCATAGCAGAACCCCACATTTTTAGGATCTGACTGTGTTTTACTTATTTTTTATCTTACAGGTATAGAGTGCATCTATCAGCTGTGGGCCAACAACTGAATCGTAGGTACAAAGCATGATTTATAGTCAAAACCATAAATCAGACCTACGGTCTCCTATTGACAACACAGACAATCAGATTTAGAATATCAGCCAATGCAGGACTTGATGTAGGTCCTATTTTCAACCCTTTCTTATTTTTTTGCTCTTTGTGTTTTCACAGTTAGTTTAATTCAAATGTAAATTAGGAAAAGAACTAAAAAAATGGTAAATTGATCATCCTATTATACTTTCATATTTTTATTCTAATAGAAAGGTACTACTAGGAACAACGAACCTCTGATTGTAGTCCACCCTAGGCTACATCATGCTTTATAGATATGTGTGGATGGTTTGCATGCGTGAGGCCCAATTAGTTGCCAATTAGCATTGTAATGTGTGTAGTCTTAAAGAGCATCTAGAATAGCTTGCATTTTTTGAATTTGAAACTTGTAGACACCAAAACAGCACCAATCCGATTATGTGATGACAAGCACTGATCGAATTGACATACATAGCCCCTAGGGCAGCCCCCAGAGGTTAAACAGTGGTCCTAACCACTCCCACAATAGTTTTGGAAGGTCAGAGGTCAATTTGGCACCTTTTTAGCACTTTGCTCCCTACTCGTCCCACCCTGGGATGATTACAAACTGGTATTCATCCCACCCTGGGATGATTAGCAGCAATCATCCCAGGGTGGGACGATTAGCAGGTTTGACTGGCAAAAAGTCAAACCTCGATAGGTCCGCCACTTAACTGCGCCTTCAGGGCATGCAATTGCGAGGAACGACTTCAAATCAGAGAGAGGGACTTCAGTCAAGCATGCCTTGATCATGGAGGCCTCATGCAAGGAGACTCTAAATCAGGGAAGAATATTTTCTCCCAAAATAGGGCAAGCAAGCCAAGTGGCGCCCTCGCATGCGCATTCAAAGAGAGAGACCCTAGGTCTATAAAATGGTGAGTCTTCTCACCCCAAAAAAAGAATAGAGCAGGAGCATTTGGAGCAATGGAGTGTTGCCGAATTATACCCTCACCCTCATTGTGCTTCTTACATCCTTGATCTCTCTTTCGGAAGGGAGGTTATTGGGTGAACATTGGAAGCGCAATTCGGACCCAAAACCTGAACATTTGGCCACAATACCCCACCCAATTTTCTGACACAACCCCCTAGGAGGTTTTGGACCCATCCCAAGTGGATTGGTGCCAAAACCAAGCCCCAAACGATGGGCGTCCTGCCCTCGGGCGCCCCCCACTATCGCAGTCCTAATCGCCCCACCCCGGAGTGATTAGAAATATGTAGTATATTTCCCTACTATTTATTTTGCATTTCATTTTAGGTCTTTCACATATGCTGCCATTCAAATTTCATGTCATTCTGATGAGTTTTGACTGTGTTTTCATTGCTTTTCGCTTTCACTAACATATAGGGAGTGTTTTCGTATACAAGGTGACCAGGGCAGAATTAGCCAAATCCGACCTTCTGGGTCATCCCAAAATGCCCTATTTTGCCTAACCCCAACTTTGTAGGTGTTTTGGAGGCCTCTGGATGGGACATTTAGGAGGTGGCTTTCTGACAGTTTATGATAGTCCTAATCGTCCCACCCCGGAGCGATTAGAAATCTATGGTAGATTTCTTGACTGTTCCTTTTGCAGTGTGTTCCTGGTAATGTTTACATGCTTCTGTCAAATTTCATCTTATTCTGATATGTTTTAGTTATCATTTTAATTATTTCATGCATGCATTAACCGTAGGCCTTGGGGATTGCATGTTTCCCTCCATCCGTAGGTGCTACTAATCATTTATTATTTCTCTGAATGTAGGATCTCGACATCGGAGGGGCAGCAAGGAACTATAGATGCATTCATGCAAGTGGCGGTGACGTTTGGCCCACCCATTTCAAATGTGGGCACGCGGAAGATCCCGAAGGGGAATGTATCATTCATGGTGTAACAAAACTATATCTAACGCTCCTAGCCCCTAAAAAGGGAGGAGACGTATTGTAACCTGATCTCAAGCAAATTAATAAAATAAAGGGCTGCACTTTACATTTGCTTTATATCTCATTTCAGTTCATTTGTTTTCCCTCTTTTCATGCATTCTCGTTCGTAGGACTTAGCGTTCGCAATTTCTTTTTTTTTTCGTATCCTCGTGCTTTCAGTGGCGATCATGGTGGGACCTTGTCCCTTGATTTTGGGATCAAATTTTTGATCAAAATTGTGTGTTTTTGCTTTCAGGTGTTAATCCTTCAAGCATTGGACTGTTGCTCGTACCACCCTGTGACGAATACAGAGCTAGAATTCGTGCCACCCAGGGATGAATAGGCATTCATCCCACCCTATGATGAATACAGATCTATTATTCATCCCACCCTAGGATGATTAGCTCTCTATGCAGTTTTAGAGCAGAAACTCAGAGGCATCCGGTGTGGGCAGAGAAGAGGTAGGTTGTCTGAACACTCTCTGTAATTTTCTGTCTCTGTTTCTATGATTTTTTTGTTTCTTTGCTTGCATAGGAAAGTTTACTACATGATTTCTTTCTTTTCACAAGTAAAAATAACCCCACACACCATGAGATAATCTAAACATCAAGGCATTGGTCGTAAAACCCCAACACTTGATCAAGACCAACGGTGGATTTCATCACCACCTTGGCTTGAATTTTGCATACATAACCCTGATCGCTACTGTTGCTAGACGTAAATCCTGACGAAAGCTGACCAAGTGTAGCTGGGGTGATTCCCAGTGCATGAGGATAAGTCTTCTATGGTAGGTGTCAAAATAGAGTGATTCCCCTTCCGTACCGCCTATGTTCCACGTACTGTTCTGCTCTCACGTACCAATAGTCTCCCTCACGTAAGGGCGGGTATATAGAGAGGTTCGGTATAATGGCCTGGCAGTGGTATATTGAAGGGGCGACCATTTTGGGAGATATAAGAGCCCTCATATTGCATATACAACAAAAATTTCTTTACAAGGTTTTCAAAACAAAAATCAAAACACACTGAACCAGATTTAGGGCACACTTTTAATCCATAAACAAGATAATCATTGCTTTGATTGTGTGGTCCCCTTTTGTTTAGTGTAGCATAAAAAATCGTAAAGAAGATAAAAATGTACACATATTTAGAGAAACACCACCATGGTGTACACCCGTAGCCGAGCCCAATCACGGGCAGAAGCTACAAAAAGTGTACAAAGGGGCACAAGTCACCTCCGATATAGCCCCGAGGACTTGGTCATACCACCTTGGTGGCCTGACCCACAAGATAGTCCACATCATGCCATTACAGAATGGGACTATAGAGGCACCCCTTTGAGGGGCACTCCCACTCAACATAGACCCTTTCAGGAGGAGGCCATACACGTGGCACTCAACATAGATGGGAGGGCTCCCTTAGACACTCGTTATGAGTGGCCACCATGCGATGAAGTGCTAGAACAACATAGGGTCCATAAGGAGGGGCCACATGATTACATCATCCCTCCTCTACCCCTTATTACTATCAGAAACAATAGGCCAAATCCAGAGCACAAGGCTCTTCAGACAGGGTGAGCCAACTCTCCCGCCCCTTTCACATATACGAAAGGGAGCACGAGGAAGACCACTACATTCCTCAAGAGCAATACATAGCATGGGAGCAATGCACCTCCGCACCTACTATTTATCAGGATCACCCACTGAGGCCAGAGCCTCGGGTGAATGCCGCTAACCTCGATAGAGGAAAGTGACTCATAGAGATCTCGGATCACCATGACCGAGATAGACATGTAGGAGAGGCATCTAGGCTTCCTAAACACAAGATGATGGAACAAATTGACTTGGAATTTTCCAAACATGCCACCCACCAAGCACAAATCATGCAGCTCAGGCAAGACCAACAATAGTTAGAGCACCTGTATCACCTTAGCAAAGAGCGCATTCGACGTCAGATAGATGAATTGCTCTAGAACACTATGCCTGAGAGGGTCCCAACCCCTCGCATGCATAAGATAGAGTTGTATGAGAGGCACAACCCCTTGGTGCGAGACAGGTCTCCATGACCTTATCAAATATTGCCTCCAAGACCTCCTAGACCTGAGCGGGAGACCACCCCTAGAGCCAATGATGGGCACCCTCCGTGGGCACCCACCCATGTTTATAGGTCTCACCCAGGAACTCCTCAAGAAGCCTATGAGGAATTTGAGCAAGAAGAAGAGTGGGCTGAAATGCCCTACCAAGGTAGGGGGATGCTGTCCGGCTACCCCTCCATAGGCCTCAAGTTCCCCATAACCCACAATGGGAACAAACCAAGGAGGAAGAAATCAAATCTTTTGATGCATACAAAGCGTTGCTAGAGCGCTTAGAGTCTATGGAGACCAAGACTTCTGGGCCCCAAAATCCCACTTTATGCCAGCTCCGTAGTCACCCTATGCATCCTTCAATGCCTGCACCCCCATACCCTGAACACTTTAAAATGCCTCAATTGGCAATATTTAGAGGGGAGGAGGATGCCCAAGAGCACGTGACTAGATTCCTGAGCCAATGCTTTGGCATTCAGGACAATGATGCTTTGCTTCTAAGAACATTTATAACCACGTTCGTAGGCCCTACCTCGGATTGGTTTACCCAGTTACCAAAGCATAGCATCAGTAACTTGGACCAGCTAGTGGACACGTTCCTCGAATGTTTCACCTTCAATACCAAGAAGAAGGCATCATTAAGTGACCTAGCTAGCCTCAGGCAGTATGAGGAAGAGACCATGGTGGCTTATGGAAATCGGTGGAGGACATTGCTTTCAAAGCTTCCTTACCTCCCTCCTATGGCTGACCTGACCCAAATGTTCTCAAAAAGTTGTTTGAGATCGATCTCCATGCTATTGCAGCTACAACAATATGCCACTCTCGAGGAAGCCCTGGCACAAGCTAGAATCATTGAGGAGATCAAGATACAGGATGGCGAGATTGCCAAGCCATGCAAGAAAGAGTGGCCCAAAAATGCCAAAATTGGGTCAACGCAACCGAAACCCATTGCGGTCAATCAGGTTGCCATAAACATACAAAAGCCTACACAGATGACACAACCCTCATAGGCTAACTATCAGGCAGTTCCTCTTGATAGCTATGAGAAGGAAAATCATAGGCAAGAGCAAAATCAGTAGCGTCACCCTAGGCGACAATTCACACCCTTCACAGAGTCCAAAGACTCCTTGTTTGACCGTTTGTCCATGGCAAACTTGATAAACCTACCAGAAAGTCGACCCATAGACCCCAATGCACCAAAACCTAAGGGCTATAGGGAAGACTTGTACTATAGATTTCATCGACAGAAAGGACATGACCTTTACGCATGTTGGAAGTTCAAGAGCTTCGTGCAAGACCTAATAGACAACAAGACGCTAGCGGTGGATAACCCCGTGGCACCAAACAACCAATAGATGGGGGTCTTCAAAGACCCCCTGCCTACCCATGATACGTAGGCAAAAACCCTTCAAGTCAATGAGGTGACACAGAACTGCCCCATGCAGGGGTATGTAGGGATGATAAGCATAGTGACTCGAAACAAGAGGTACCCAAGCACAGCTACCCCCATGGTGGCTACAGGAGAGGTTCCATCAATGTCACAACCTCAACAACACCCTACACAACCTCCCCTACCTAGACCAGTGGCCACGATTCGGACTAGACTTACCCAAAGTTTAAGGACCACGTCGGCTAGGCTCTCCATCTATGAGCTCATTCAACAATCATCGCCCCATCGGGAGGCTCTAATGGAGATATTAAAAGCCATCGAGCTGCAGCCCCATGAAGCAAACTCTTTCAACAACTTTGTGGGACATGTAAAATGATGTACAGAACCAGTCATCACCTTTAGAGAAGATGAACTAAAATCGATGACTGGTGATATGGCGGATCCACCCCTGCACATCATTGCATGGGTCAACGGGATTCCATTTAAAAGGGTGTTGGTGGACACTGGCTCATCCAGCAATATAATCACAACAACGGCTTTGAAACACCTCAAGTTGCCAGCATCTCACATCGTGGCCTCCACCTATACTCTTCGAGCATTCAATGATGCGATATGCTCGATGGTTGGCACAATTGTCCTACCCATCCAAGTGGGACAAAAGACTATTCCTACGTTGTGCCACATCTTGGAAGGTGAGATGGCCTATAATATCTTGTTGGGCCGGCCTTGGATCAGGGACATGAAGTGTGTCCCTTCGATAGCTCATCAGTGCCTAAAGTACACATTCGAAGGGCAGGTGCATGTAGTCCCGACAGACTTAGAGCCCTTCAAGTATTGCAATACGGTGCAACTGATGCCACAATCGACCCTTCCATCGACACATTTGGACTTTTAGTTGAATCCATCTAAACAGGGTCCGATTCCGCATACATCCCCATTGTTAAGTCCATCAAATCCCCAGTCGGGTCCATCTTCATCATCTGGTCCTTCACCAATGATGCCACCTACGGTGGCCACACCGAAGGACAATGGGAAGAAACCCCTAGAAGAGGCACCACCATTAGTCTCAACCATCTCTACCGAAGAGATGCCTAGCCGAATGGAAGTCGAGATGCCTAGTTCACCCTACATGGAGTGGACTCAGGAAGAACTCCCATTCCCTCCCCCTCCACCGCCAATGATCACCATTGAGATGGCCAATACGGGCCTAGGGGAGTATCTAGTGTGGAACATTGTAGCAACACCCACACTTGAGTCCATGCAGGACATGGGGAGACCTCGCCTCCCCATCGACACTATTGTTCCTCTAGGCTACCCACCAAATCAGACAAACTTTGTATATGGGGGCCTCGATAATGGCATTGAACCTTACATGCAAGAAGAAGAAGATGAAGAGCCCTTTGTTGAGGACGTCAACTATTTTTCCAACCCAGACTTCGCTTTGAGATATCTTGGCCAATGTAATTGGCATGGATATGGGTTGGGCAGATATGAGCAAGGAGTGCACGTTCTTTGCCAACCAAGATATCAGATGCCATACGACAAGTCAGGAGTAGGGTTCAACCACCCTCTACCCCTTGACATCTTGGTAGAGAACATGCAAGGCCTAGGGCTAGGCAACAAGGATGGGTTGGCACAAGATCCATATGCCAATCCTAACACAACATATACATTGGGGGATTATCTCCCATTGCTAACAACCAACCTTGTTGACCTTAACAACCCTTTCCCTTCGATCGAGAAAGGAGAAAGTTTGAGGACTCACCTACAAGAGGGATATAGACAAGGCCAAGAAGGGTCTTCAGAAGATGAGTCAGAGTATGAGGTAGCACCTTGGGACCCTTTCGAGTCTGATAGCAATCACTCACAAGTGACCCCCATAGATGATTATCAGGAGAGCTTCATGACAATGTTCCCCTTGAATGCTCCAATCGAGCAAATGCCACCTCAAGAGAATCAGGTCCTCCCATAGAGAGCGGAACAACCTCGATGGGACCAGATCAATTTGCTCGAGCAAGACGAGCCTCACATGTCACAAATAGTTGTCGGAGCCAATGAAGGCCTATGGATCTCTGATAGTGATTATGAAGATGAGACTGAGATGGCATATCTCAATCATATGCGATAGCAACAATACCCCATGGACATTGATGACATGTTTGAATAGCTAAACATGGGGCCAAGGCATAGGTGGCACCTAAACCAGGCATAGTTGGACCAACTACTGCACCCGCCACTTTAGGCATACAGAGAGCACCTTCCGCCCAGAGACCCTATAGAGCCATCAGTGCCAAGGGTAGACCCTATCCTTTTATCCACACATAGGGCCGATCCATTTGTGCCAGTACCCACAGAGCCAGATCCGGAGCACAAAGATCACCAAGGATGTCCGAGTCACCACACCCATGGTAATGGAGACCAAAATCATTTCATCAACATGATCTCCATTGACTTAACCGCCCCCATCCATAACCCAGCCGACCCAACATGACCATTGTATCTAGACTTAGATGCTATAGACTGGGATCACGCTGACACACCACCATCCCCATCAGAGTACTGGCCTTGCGGTGGGATGTTCCATTTCACCCTAGGACAGACTCAGGATGTCTTCCATGCTGAAGAGGAACCCGATGTTCCCAATGTAGATCTAAATTCAGCAAATGATATCCACCTGATCCCAACTCCACACCAGTTGGAGGATGGGTCCCACATGTCAGTTGAAGAGACGACTGACGTAGACATCGGCTCTGATCCAATGAATCCACAAATCATCAAGCTAGGGGTAAGTCTATCCCTCGAAGAGCAAGCCGATTACATTGCCCTTCTCAAAGAGAAGAAGGAGGTTTTTGCATGGTCCTACAAAGACATGTCGGGGCTAGACCCATAGCTAGTCATGCATAATCTAACGCTTGATCCGACAGTCAAGCCAGTCAAGCAAAAACTATGTAAGATGCACCCAATAGTAGCCTTAATGGTCAAAGATGAGCTACAAAAGTTGTTGGATGCACAGTTTGTCATCTACGTGGATTACCCACCATGGTTGTCCAACATGGTACCCATCAAGAAGCTTGATGGGAGGATTCACATATGCATCAATTTTTGAGATCTAAACAAAGTGAGTCCTAAGGATGATTTCCCCTTGCCTAGCATCGATGCATTGGTAGATGCTACAACGGGCCATGAAATGCTTTCCCTCATGGATGGTTTCTCGGGATACAATCAGATTCGTATCAATCTCGAGGATCAACTCAAAATGGCGTTCACAACGCCTTGGGGGACATTTTGTTATAAGGTCATGCCCTTTGGCCTTAAAAATGCTGGCGCCACCTACCAACGTGCTATGACATACATCTTCCATGATCACATGCATAAAACTTTGGAAGATTATATGGATGATTTGTTGGCCAAATCTCTTTTGCGCCCAGATCATCTCGATGACCTAAGCAAGATCCTCGATCGCCTCATTGAACATAAAGTCAGACTAAACCCCAAGAAGTGCGTATTTGGCGTCACATCTGGAAAACTCTTGGGTTTCATAGTCTCAAAATGAGGAATCGAGGTAGATCCAAACAAAGTCAAGGCAATCCTTGAAATGCTTCCCCCAACCACCATCAAGCAGCTCAGAAGCCTACAGGGAAAGGTCACGTCAATCAAGCGCTTCATAGCGCAGCTATCTGACAAGTGCCGACCCATGAATAAATTATTACACAAGGGGGTAGCATTTCACTGGGATGACGAGTGCCAGTCAGCCTTCGACGACATCAAACAATACTTGGCTTCACCGCCAGTATTGGCACCACCTAGACCAGGAGTGTCATTCTACTTATACATCTCAGCTACTGAGGTGGCACTGGGCGCCATGCTAGCCCAAAAAATGAACTACACAAAGAACAGGCTACTTACTATCTTAGCCACACCCTGGTCAGTTATGAACTTAACTATGCATACGTCGAGAAGCTATGCTTGGCAGTGGTATTTGCTACCAAAAAGCTATGCCACTACATGCTGAGCAATACGACGTATGTTGTGTCTAAGGAGAATCCATTGTGGTACATGATGAGTCATACTTATCATAGTAGCCGCACGGCGAAATGGATCATGTTGTTGATGGAGTTTGACATCGAATTCATTGGACAAAAGTCCATCAAAGGTCAAGTCATCACCGATCAACTAGCAGAGGCTCCTCTCGAAGATGATCAGCCTCTGACCATAGAGCTACCCGATGATGGGGTCTTCCATGTCTCAGAATCGCCAGATTCTGATGAGCCTGAGTCACAGGCCGACATAACCTTATTCTTTGATGGTTCTAAATGTGAGCAAGGGGGTGGCACGGGAATTGTATTCTTCACACCACAAGGGGCTCCAATGCCTCTATCATTTAAACTTAATTTCCCATGCACCAACAACAATGCCGAATATGAAGCCTTGCTCATAGGTCTTCAGACAACAATCACCATGAACATCAAACGCTTGAACATCTTTGGTGATTCACTGTTAATTGTCAACCAAGTAAAAGGGGTATTCCAATGTAAATGCCCAGTTCTGTAGGCCTACAAAGCCCTTGTGGACAAATTCTTGGCAAAGCTTGAATGGTATGACATCGAGGCACTCCCTCGATCATCGAATCATTTTGCGGACACTATGGCCTCCTTGGGGTCACTAATCCCGCAAGACCCTTCTGGTGAGATGACAACCATTCAAGTCAAAACATTATCGCAATCCATGATGGAGCGTGCAAGCTCTGACCTAACGCCAGGAATCCACCTGATCCAGATTGAACCATCTCAGGATAAGTTCTCTCGAATCCATGATAGTCTGAATCATGCCAACTAGGGGTCCTTGTTCTCCCCAACCCCTCTTAATAGCAACACAATGCTATTCTTACAAGTTCTTTCCCACTCAGCTTTTGCTAGGGATGAACTTCAAGAGGGATTGGCCGTTCATACCATCGAGGTTTCTGATCAGCAGGATTGGTACACACCCATAAGAGACTACCTCAAGCTAGGTAACCTCCCACTTGGATTGACGCATGCCACAAAAATATCATTTAAATAGAAAGCGACAAAACATGTCTTGCTAGGAGACATTTTGTACCGTCGGAGCTATGAAGGAATCCTCCTCCGTTGCTTGGACCAGCAGGAGTCCGCTTGGGCGATCACCCAAGCGCACGATGGTACATGCGGTGGCCACTTCAACGGTATGGCCATCGCAAAGCGCATTCTTCGCATGGGCTATTATTGGCCATCTTTAGAGCGAGATTGTTGCGCGTATGTAAAGAAGTGCGTGAAGTGTCAACACCATGCTAATTTGACACACGTACCTTCTCAGGCCTTGCAACCGATCCAATCGGCTTGGCCATTTTCGTAGTGGGGCTTAGATCTAATCGAAAAGATCTCCCCTGCATCGTCAGGTCATCACACGTTTATCATAACGGCCACAGAGTACTTCACCAAGTGGGTGGAAGCAATTTCGCTAACCTCTATGACTGGACCTCGCATTGCGGAGTTTATTTTACATAACATCATATGTCATTTTGGTATTCCATCCAAGATCATCTCGGATAATGGGACGTCATTCAAGAATAAATATGTGCATGCTTTGACAACAAAGTACAAAATTCAGCACAGTTTTTCAACACCCTATTATCCGTAGGCAAATGGGCAAGCAGAGGCATCAAACAAAATGCTAGTTGCCATCCTCAAAAATATAGTCATAGATAGTCATAAGGATTGGCACATTCAAATCCCGCTTGCCCTATGGGCTTATCGCACTAGCATTCGGACGCCCACTAGGGCAACTCCATTTTCGTTGGTGTATGGCTCCGAGGCAGTCATGCCTCTCGAGTTGGAAATACCTTCCCTCGCATATCAATGCAAGAGTTCATCGATGATGACACTGCATGGTAGGCCCAGTTAGACCAACTTACATTGCTCGATGAATGATGCATCAATGCTCTCGAGCATTTACGTATCTATCAAGAGCGACTTAAGAAAGCATACAACATGAAAGTTCACCTGAGGGACTTTCAGGTTGGTGACTTGGTCTTAAAAGAGAACCAACAAAATTCTAACTTGCCGCCCCATCTAAGGGACAAGTTCACGGCAAATTGGTTAGGTCCCTATGTAATTGATAGTAAAATAGGACCTGGAACATACCGGCTCGCCTCTCTTGAAGGAATCAAGGAACTAGAACCCTTGAACATCAGTCATTTGAGGCCATTCCACATTTAGAGAGCCATAGCCCACCCCAAAAGCTCCAAGGATTCTCGCAATCGCTTGGTCAACCTAAAAATGCCCCAAAGGTCACAATAATCCCTTTGGTCAAACCAAAAGCTCCAAGGATTCTCACAATCGCTTGGTCAACCTAAAAAGCTCCAAAGGATTCTCATAATCCTTGGTCAAACCAAAAGCTCCAAGGATTCCCACAATCGCTTGGTCAACCTAAAATGCCCCAAAGGTATCCATAATCCCTTTGGTCAAACCAAAAGCTCCAAGGATTCCCACAATCGCTTGGTCAACCTAAAATGCCCCAAAGGTATCCATAATCCCTTTGGTCAAACCAAAAGCTCCAAGGATTCCCACAATCGCTTGGTCAACCTAAAATGCCCCAAAGGTATCCATAAACCCTTTGGTCAAACCAAAAGCTCCAAGGGTTCCCACAATCGCTTGGTCAAAAACAAATATTCAAAAACAAACAAAAACAAAAGATAAATCAAAAATAACAAAAAAATTGCATCTCACTTCCATGCATACTCTTAAAAATCAAAACACAAAAATATAATAAACTGCATTAGGCATCGCATACATACATTGCATATTTGTTGGTCATACATGTCATAAGCACCATAGACTGTAATTGCTAGGCAATTCCATCATTTTCCACATTCAATCCATTTTATAAACACATCCATCCAGAATAACACCATCCACATTTTTATCATAGTCAGTTGTCTCCTAATGTATTTAGGGTTTTCGTCATTCAGTTGTCTTTAGATTTCTAGCCAAAAACTATACAAATTCAGACAGATTTTACAAAGGTAGAGTTTTACTTGGATCACACCTCGTTACGTAACATCCCTACACAAGTTAAAACACATAAAAAAATTCCCAAGTTGTGTGAATGCAAGAGAAACCTACAAAGCAGTCTAGGGTACCATAGGTGAAAGGTTAGCTTGTTCATCCCCCTGTGCGAATGGTTCAAGAATGCTGAGAATTGACAAAAGGACAAGCTCTTCCCCATCCAATTTCCCATAATAAATAGTGGTTTTCACCACTAACAAAAATCCCAATCACCTTTGGTCCCCAAAGTCATAAGGATTCGTACTACATGCCCCTGACAAGGATGGGTAGTCATCCCCAAGGCCTAAAAGGATCAATGCCATTACATAATCATATCCCCAATCACCTTTGGTCCCCAAAGTCATAAGGATTCGTACTACATGCCCCTAACAAGGATGGGTAGTCATCCCCAAGGCCTAAAATATCAATGCCATTACATAATAACATCCCCAATCACCTTTGGTTCCCAAAGTCGTAAGGATTCGTACTACACGTCCCTGAACAGGATGGGTAGTCATCCCCAAGACCAAAAGGATCAATGCCATTCACAAGCCAAAAACCTACGAGCTCAACTTTGAAACCTAAAATGCAAAATCAAATAATAGTGGTTATCACCACTATTCAAACTCCTTGCTCAAAAAGAAAAACAAAAGAGAAAAATAAATAGTGATTTTCATCACTATGTATGCGAGCAAGTATCCCAACAAGTTGAGCAACCGAAAGATGCCTGAACTTGAATCCTTGGAATTCTCAGCATTCGAAAACCCATCTAGGTGATCCTCATTACGGGTTTGGTGGATAACCTACCTGACAATGGCGGTATCCTAAATGCATGACGATATGTCTATCACATTAGCTTTGCGTGTGAGCAGACCAATGTTTGCATGTGGATGAGCTAGCTTATGGTACCTTAGATTGTCCCATGGATTAATCTTACTAAATACAACAACGGAGTTAGTGGAGCTAATTAGGTGATCCTCAGTACAGGTTTGGTTGACAACCTATCTGGCACTGGCGGTATCTTGATAAATACCACATAAACGAACTCAATTGCACACACAGGGATGTGAAATAACTTGGTCAAACTCAAGTCTGATTCGTACCTTGTTCAAAAGTCTTGTGAGATAAATGTACAGTCTTGGCTAGTTAGTTAAAATATCTGAATCTCAGAAAAACCTTAACTACATTTTAAAACAACTGGTACATTTCATTACTTACATCACCATCAAAAAATATGAAAAATACCAAAACAAAATTATCACATGCAAAGTCATTCCACAAAGCAATCACATAGTATAAAAAGCTAGTAAATCCTGTACAGTCTATGGTGCCATCGACAAGTTATCAACAAATCATTTCATCCATTCCATATGCATACATCATATAATTAGAAACATCGCATTCATAATAACACATGCATACATCAACATAAATAAATGTGCATAAAAATAAACAAAAAAATCATGACAAGTGTATAACCAAAAAGAAAGTCATGTATATATATCATCAAAATGCCCATAGGCTACAATAAGTCGGTCCTCTGACCTCACAAAAAAATCAAAAACTCAAAAACCCCCAAGCCTAGGGCATCGGCCACCATGATCACGTAGGATCGGTGCGACGGGAACTACCCCCAGTGGTGTGGGTCCTATGGGACCTCTCAGGGCGGCTGCTGCTAGCCCCCACATCATGCCCACTAGCGCCCCCTCATCCAGCCACCTACGATGAGAGGAAGCAGACTGCTCAGTCTCACTATCTCTCGTTCGGCATGAAGATCCACCTCCAGGGAGCTCAGGTAACCACCCATCGAGGCGGATAATCTCTGCCTCCAACTCCATCCGATGCCGGACCAAATCCATCTCCCATCGATGGTACATAGCCAATGCATCATCACGCTATGCCAACTGCGTCCGTAGGAGATCCCTCTCTCATGACGCATCGGTGTCCCCATCCCATCGACGGTACGCAGCCAATGCGTTCTCCTGCTCTACCAACTGAGTCCATAGGAGATCCCTCTCCTGTAGAGCATCCTCGAGCTCCTCATCCCGTCTCCGAAGTAGATCCTCCAATCATGCTATCTCAGCATGATACCTAGCCTCCATATCCCCTAGGACTTCCTGAGGCATAGGCATCTCCGGGATGACGGGCTGCTCCGGCACCCACTACTCCGGGACGTCCTGCGTGTTCGGCTGCTCCGAAACTCCAAAATCATCCCCTACAAAATCATCAACCTCCACCATGTCCTCATCCTCCAGTGGAGCCCCCCAACCCTCCCCTGATGCCTCTACATCCTCCCCACCTATCTTTCGGACCTCCTAGAGGCCCCTCACCCCGCCATCGCCACATCGTCCACCACTGGTCATACTCGGTAGTCACCCCGACGTTGTCCACGTCAGGGATATCGATCACTGCATCCGCCTCCTCACCAAGCGGCTCGATGATCGGCCAGGCTAGAGTCCTCTCGTCGCCCCGACGTCGATAGATCAAGGGCTCACCAGGCAACCCCTGGCGCACCCCAAACTATCGCATCACTCGGACGTACGAGAAGTACTCCTGCTCGGTCCCATGTCACCCGATCAGCCATCTCCCCTTGCACCTACTGGAGCCACTCTCCAGCCTAGGCTAGGCTGGACAGTCCCGATATGGATGCCAGAACACCTCCCCTAGAGCAAGCCATGCGAAGGCATCGACATAGTGCCCTACGACACCTACCCACCATCGACTCTACCCTTGCTCCTCTGACCTCCACCATAGAGCCGCATACCCTATCTCCCTATCCACCATCTCTGCCGAGTGGTCCACGACAAACCCTGTGGCCACTCCACAACTATGTGCTGCCACCCCCAGCACTGCAATAGGTAGCTGCACCCAATCCCCTTCCACCTTCGATAGTGGACCTCGTACAACTCATCATAAAGTTATGCCAGTAGCTTGTCCCCACCTCATAATCAAGGGTGCCTCCGTCGGACACTCCACCAGTCTGAAAACTACCTCCAACAGGTTCCAAGGGAACCTCGCACCTGATGAGTCGAGCAACAACATGTTGGAGATGAGGGTCATCAGTAATGCATGCCTCACCCCCAACACGCCCTTCTCTAGCCACCACCACACCAAAATACCACCAATCAGGCAATCCCCCTCTGCCCTCTCCACCGGACTATCCACCCCCATCTCCACCCCATGCCCGAAGCACCGTGTCAGAACCTCGTACGCTGATCACGTGGAGTAGTCCGAATAGGAAGCCCGTCTATCAGAATCCATAGAATCCGATAGACATCCTCAAGAGTCACTGTCATCTCCCCTATTGGGAGATGAAAGGTATTGGTGCGGGGATCCCACAAGTTGATCAGGGCAGTCAGATATGCTCGATCCCCCACCATAGGCTCTAGTCGAGTCACCTGCTTGAGCCCAAGGGCATCAAGCCACTCCTAGTCCACCATAGTCAGCCTCCCGTGCTTCAGAGAACACCGTCGGCACACGGTACCGGCTCTTCACAACCTACAAAAGAAAACAAAACAAAAACATTAAAACATGACAAAAAAAAAAAATGTAAACTAAAACAAACATACACAATGTCTAAACACAAAAACATTTAATAAATGTATACAAAAAAAAAAAAAAAAAAAACTAGGGTTTTTAACTTTAGTTTAAAAAAAAATTTTACTAGGGTTTTTAACTTATAGGGTTTTAACTTTATTTAAAAAAATGGTTTCTTAGGTTTTTAAAACAAAAAAATAGGTTTTACTTTAGGGTTTTTAACTTTTTTTTTTTAAAAAAAATAGGGTTTTTATTATTAAAAACTGTTTTTAAACTAGGGTTTTCCTTAGTTAAAAAAAACAAAATAAAACCTAGGGTTTTAGAAAAAAACAAAATAAAAAACTAGGGTTTTAGTTTTAAAGACAAAAAAAAAAAAATTTAACCTAGGGTTTTCATTTTGTAAATCAAAAAATAAAATACAAAAGAAAACAATTGGTTTTAAACATAAAATAAAAACAAGAAAAATAAAGAGAAGGAGCACTCATCGGTCTCGCTTCGGCTCTGCCACTTGATGATCTGGTCCGTGAACTCATGGTTTCCAAGAAAATTTGATAGCGCTCTGCTACGCGAACTCGACCTCCTCCTCCTCACAACTCCAAAATGCTAGGAAAAACAAATGCAAATGAGCCCAAAACCTAGTTTTGGCCCTTAAATAGGCTTTTAGGCCTGTAATCGTTCCACCCTAGGATGAGCACTCTAGTTAGCACTCATCCCACCCTGGGACGATTACTAAACTGGTATTCGTCCCACCCAGGGACGATTACAAAGCAAGAAATTCAAAAACAACAAAAACTGCACCAAAATGCACAAAAAATAGCAATAAACTTGCCGAACAAAGGCCTTTGCACCTGTGATTCTTGGCATGCAAAACGTGTGGGTCGGGTCTCATCTCACTTATCCTACTCCCTAAGAAGGCTACCCCCGGGGGTACATCCTCCAGACGACGTCACAAAAAGGGTCAAAACCCACCCAAAAATAGCAATAACATTGCCGAACGAAGGTGCCTTTGTACCTGAAATTCTTGGCATCCAAAATAGATGTTGGGGTCAAAAATTGTCACTATCCTACTCCCTAAGAAGGCTACCATAGCCGGACCGCTCCACGGGAGGACGGATTTTTGACAATTTTAGCTCCAAAATGCATCACAAAAAGGGTTCAAACCCACCAAAAATAGGTCAGAATGTTCGAAAACTGCATAAGCATTCAACGGAAAACAACTGAAGGCACCCTTACAAAAGTCATCTTGGGTCAAGTGACTCGTCGCTTTTCTCATGTCGGTCATTCCCTCATCGATTCGTCGCTTGAGGGGGTAGTCACACTTAGTCACCAATCAACAAATACACACCCAATCAAGGAAATGGCATGCATTCAAAGGATCATTGACAAAGACAATCACGCCCCTGCTTGGGGCAGCAAACAAGCAATAATCACAAGCTGATCAAACACTTGGCATTCTAGAATCATGAACTCAAGGTTCCCATAGACAAAAGGTTGCGCCCTTTGCCTATTCATGACTGAACAATGTCCAAGATCAAGTAACACCTCACCAAAAAAGGTTAACACTTGAATTAAGCTCCTTAGCTCGTCAAAAGCAAGGATTCAAGAATGCGTGCCCTTTCCATACTTGGGGCATCAAAATTTGGTTAGGTTATTGAGAAACCCTAATAATCATTAGTGCTTTGGTTATCTATTTTTGCTTAGCACTGTGCCATGCATAACGCATCCCAAAAAGGGGCATCTGTAGACACCAAAATAACACCAATCTGATTATGTGATGACAAGCACTGATCGAATTGACATACATAGCCCCTAGGGCAGCCCCTAGAGGTTAAAAAGTGGTCCTAACCACTCCCACAGTAGTTTTGGAAGGTCAGAGGTCAATTTGGCACCTTTTTAGCACTTTGCTCCCTACTCGTCCCACCCTGGGATGATTACAAATTGGTATTCGTCCCACCCCAGGATGATTAGCAGCATTCGCTCCAAGGGGTGGGACGATTAGCAGGTTTGACTGGAAAAAAGTCAAACCTCGATAGGTCCACCACTTAACTGCGCCTTCAGGGCATGCAATTGCGAGGAACGACTTCAAATCAGAGAGAGGGACTTCAGTCAAGCATGCCTTGATCATGGAGGCCTCATGCAAGGAGACTCTAAATCAGGGAAGAATATTTTCTCCCAAAATAGGGCAAGCAAGCCAAGTGGCGCCCTCGCATGCGCATTCAAAGAGAGAGACCCTAGGTCTATAAAATGGTGAGTCTTCTCACCCCAAAAAAGGACAGAGCAGGAGCATTTGGAGCAATGGAGTGCTACCGAATTATACCCTCACCCTCATTGTGCTTCTTACATCCTTGATCTCTCTTTTGGAAGGGAGGTTATTGGGTGAATATTGGAAGCACAATCCGGACCCAAAACCCAAACATTTGGCCACAATACCCCACCAAATTTTCTGACACAACCCCCTAGGAGGTTTTGGACCCATCCCAAGTGGATTGGTGCCGAAACCAAGCCCCAAACGATGGGCGTCCTGCCCCCGGGCGCCCCCTGCACTGTCGCAGTCCTAATCGCCCCACCCCAGAGCGATTAGAAATCTGTAGCATATTTCCCTACTATTTCTTTTGCATTTCATTTTAGGTCATTCACATATGCTGCCATTCAAATTTCATGTGATTCTGATGAGTTTTGACTGTGATTTTATTGTTTCTCGCTTTCACTAACATACAGGGAGCATCTTTCGTATACAGGGCGATCGAGGCAGAATCAGCCAAATCCGACCTTCTGGGTCATCCCAAAATGCCCTATTTTGCCTAACCCCAACTTTGTAGGTGTTTTGGAGGCCTCTGGATGGGACATTTAGGAGGTCGCTTTCTGATAGTCTATGACAGTCCTAATCGTCCCACCCCGGAGCGATTAGAAATCTATGGCAGATTTCTCGACTGTTCCTTTTGCAATGTGTTCCTGGTAATGTTCTCTTGCTTCTGTCCAAATTTCAGCTTATTCTGATATGTTTTAGTTATCATTTTAATTATTTTATGCATGCATTAACCGTAGGCCTTGGGGATCGCATGTTTCCCTCCATCCGCAGGTGCTACTAATCGTTTACTGTTTCTCTGAACGTAGGATCTCGACACCGGAGGGGCAGCAAGGAACTATAGACGCATTCACGCAAGCGGCGACGATGTTTGGCCCGCCCATTTCAAATGTGGGCACGCGGAAGATCCCCAAGGGAAGCGTATCATTCATGGTGTAACAAAGCTATGTCCGACGCTCCTAGCCCCTAAAAAGGGAGGAGACGTATTGTAACCCGATCTCCAAGAAAATTAATAAAAAAAAGGGCTGCACTTTTACACTTGCTTTAAATCTCGTTTCGGTTCGTTTGTTTTCCCTCTTTTCATGCATCTTTTGGACTTAGCGTTTCGCATGCTTTCATTTTGTTTTGCACCGCACCCGGTACGCCTATCGGGATTTTCGTATCCTCGTGCTTTTAGTGGTGATCATGGTGGGACAAAAGAAAAGAAAACAAAAACATTAAAACATGACAAAATAACACACAAAAAAATTGTATAGCACTAAAACAAACATACTCAATGTCTAAACACAAAAACATTTAATAAATGTACAACACACACATTAACAAAATGTACAGCACACACATTAACAAAATGTACAGTACACACATTAAAAAAATCAAATAAACAATGCAATGCAAAAAAACAAAAATAGCACAACTCAACAAAACCCTACGCAACCTCCTCCGCCTAGACTAGTGGCCACGATTCAGACTAGACTTACCCAAAGTTTAAGGACCACATCGGCTAGGATCTCCATATATGAGCTCATTCAACAATAATAACCCGATCAGGAGGCTCTAACGGAGATATTAAAAGCCATCGAGTTGCAGCCCCATGAATCAAACTCTTTCAATAACTTTGTGGGACATGTAAAATGATGTACAAAACCAGTCATCACCTTTAGAGAAGATGAACTGAAATCAGTGACTGGTGATATGGCGGATCCACCCCTGCACGTCAATGCACAGGTCAACGAGATTCCATTTAAAATGGTGTTGGTGGACACTGGATCATCCATCAATATAATCACAATAGCGGCTTTGAAACACCTCAAGTTTCTAGCATCTCACATCGTGGCCTCCACCTATACTCTTCGAGCATTCAATGATGCAATATGCTTGATGGTTGGCACAATTGTCCTACCCATCCAAGTGGGACAAAAGACTATTCCTATGTTGTGCCACATCTTGGAAGGTGAGATGGCCTATAATATCTTGTTGGGCCAGCTTTGGATCAGGGACATGAAGTGTGTCCCTTCAATAGCTCATCAGTGCCTAAAGTACACATTCGAAGGGTAGGTGCATGTAGTCTAGATAGACTTAGAGCCCTTCAAGTATTGCAATACGGTGCAACTAATGCCGCAATCGACCCTTCCATCGACACATTTGGGCTTTCAATTGAATCCATTCAAAAAGGGTCCAATTTCGCATACAACCCCATTGTTAAGTCCCTCAAATCACCAACCGGGTCCATCTTCATCATCTGGTCCTTCACCAAATAACACAAACAAAACTGTACAACACTAAAACAAACATACACAATGTCTAAACATAAAAACATTTAATAAATATACAGCACACACATTAACAAAATGTACAACACACATATTAACAAAATATATAGTACACATATTAAAAAAATCAAATAAACAATGCAAAAAAAAAAATTCAAAATAACAATTTGTTAGTTATTTAGGGTTTTTAACTTTAGTTCAAACTGATAAATAAAAAACAAAAACAAAAAACACAGTTCTTACCCTAGGGTTTTTAACATTACTTTGAACTGACAAAACAAAAAAATTGTACAACTAAAACATTTCAAAAAAATGTACAGCTAAAACAAAACAAAAAACTGTACAGCTAAAACATTTAACAAACAAAGTACAGCAAAGTACAGACAAACAACTGTACAACAAAAGTACAACACGATCAAATAAAACTATACAACCATAAACAAAATAACACACCTAGGGTTTCTAACCTTAAGTGTGAACCCAAAAAAATCAAATAACAACAAAATTTTCATCTAGGGTTTCTAAAATCTAGGTTAAACAAAACGAAAACCAACTAAAAACATAGTTCTTACCCTACGATTTTTAACCTTACTTTGAACTGACAAAAAAAAAATTGTACAACTAAAACATTTCAAAAAAATGTACAGCTAAAACAAAACAAAAAACTGTACAGCTAAAACATTTAACAAACAAAGTACAGCAAAGTACAGACAAACAACTGTATAGCAAAAGTACATCACGCTCAAATAAAATTGTCCAACCATAAACAAAATAACACTTGTTGAGCAAGGTGCAGAAATAGTATTGTCATTGTTGTCAACACAGACAGATAGATCAGTTGATGCAGTGGACAGGAGTTCAGAGGTCAGTCAGAGCATGTACAATGAATTTCCAAGAAGACAGAAGTGGCCCAAATTCAAAGGATCAAAGAAAAAGACAAGTAAGAAAACTGTCGCGATATCGCGACATGTTTTCTGTCACGATTTCATGACATATCGAAGGAGAGAGAAAATGCTGGCAAAACTGTCACGATTTCGTGACATATCGGAGGAGAGAGAAAATGTTGGCAAAACTGTCACGATTTCGCGACATATCGAAGGAGAGAGAAAATGCTGGAAAACTGTCATGATTTCGCGACATGTTGGAGGAGAGAGAAGAAGCTGGAAAATTGTCATGATTTCGTGACATGTGAAAAGAAAATCTGATTTGGACAGGAAAAGAAAGAGAAAACTATCATGATTTCGTGACATGTTGGAAGAAAGAACCAAGTAGTAAAACTGTCACGATTTCGTGACATGTTGGCAGAGAAGAAAGCAAGGGAAAACTGTCACGATTTCGTGACATGTTCGAAGAGAGAGAAAGCACAAGGAAAACTGTCATGATTTCGTGACATGTTTGGAAAGAAGGCGCAGGCAAAGAAAAATGTCACGATTTCGTGACCTGTTCTGGAGAGAAGGCACAAGCAAAGAAAAGTGTCACGATTTCATGACATGTTCGAGAGAAGGAGCTTGCAAAGGAAAGTGTCACGATTTCGCGACAATTTGCAAGAAGAAAAAGTGTCACGATTTCATGACAGTTTAGAGAAAGGTAAGGAAAAGTGTCACGATTTCATGACAGGTTCGAAGAGAAAGCGCTAAGGAGAAAAAGTGTCACGATTTCGTGACATGTGTTTCAGAGAAGAGGAGAGAGAGTAGGAGGAAAGTGTCACGATTTCATGACATGTTATTTAAAAGAAAAGAAAAGGAAGGAAAGTGTCACGATTTCGTGACATGTTTTTGTGGGCAAAAAGAGAAAGGCACAAGGCAGCGAAAGTGTCACGATTTCGTGACATGTTGTTTTGCGGGCGAAAGACAGAGAAAGGCACAAGGCAAGGAAAGTGTCACGATTTCGTGACATGTTCATTTTCGCTGGGCAAAGGTAGAGAAAGTATAAGGAAGAGAAAGTGTCACGATTTCGTGACATGTCATGTTTTCGCTAGTGCAAGCAGAGAAGAGTACAAGGAAGCGAAAGTGTCATGATTTCGTGACATGTTCCGTTTTCGTGGGTGCAAGCCAAGAAGTGGACAAGGAGGCAAAAAATGTCACGATATCATGACATGTCATGTTTTCATGGGTAAAAGGCGAGAAGAGTACAAAGAGATAGAAGTGTCACGATTTTATGATAGGTCGCTACAACACGATTACGGATCAATTAACTAAAGTAGAACAAGTTAAAGGGGTTGTAGAGGAAAAGCATGCAGCCAAAATAAGAAGAGTTAACTAGAGTCAGTGCGATAGTTACAGGTGCAGTTACAGATAGAAATCATGCAAGCTATTTTAAGAACTGTCGAAGAAGGAGAAATCGAATAGTCGCATAAATAGAATCAAAAAATGCATGCATGCACAAAAAGAATACGAACAGTCATGACCAAGAAGACGAATAGTCATGGTAGAGGTATATGTTGCATGTAACGTGTTTAATGAAATGCCCATTCTATATATACAAAAGGAGTTACATAAAGAAGGAGTTACAGTTGACAAGTGGCAGAAGAGAATGTTAAAGAAGTACAATGACAAGTGGATATGAGGAATGAAAGAAGGCTTGTAATGAGTCACAAGAGAAATAGGTTTGTATAAAAGGAGGTTCGTGAGAGAATAAGGTTGCTATCGAATGTGAGAAAGTGCTATCGAAATAGGGATAGAAGAGTGTTGTAAGAGAGAGATAAGCAGAGTCGATGAGAGTGTACTGAGTTTGATAAATTGGAGACCAGTCAGGGTCTTGTAAAAGTGAAGGCATTTGTATGTCATTGATATAGCTTTCAAAATTGTGATCCAAGTTGGTGCTTGGCATTAGGGGTTGGTGCTCCTTTCTATTGGTGTAGATAAATCAGGGGTTGGTGCTCCTTCCAGTGGGTGCTGGTAAACTGATTGTAAAATTGGTGTTTTGCAAAGACTGGATTTGGACCGTAGTCCAAGCAGTCATTCTTGAGGAGTAGCCAAATTGGTGAACCTCGTTACATTATGTGTTGTGGTGTGCTCTCTTGTGATAATTGCTTTATCTATTTTTAAGTTCTCTTTGCTTCAGCTTTAAGAGTGGTAGATTTGAATTTAAATAGCTACACTGATTCACCCCCTCTCAGTGTCATTGTGAGAATATCAATTGGTATCAGAGCAAGGTTCCTGAACAAGCTTAATCAGCTAAGGTGATCTTGGAAGGAACACAATGGCAGGTGGTGAAGGATTCTCATCAAACAAAGCTCCTTTGTTCAATGGAACTAATTACTCATTCTGGAGACTCAGGATGCAGACATATCTGAGTGCGTTAGGATACGACATTTGGGAGTCAGTAGAAAGTGGATACACAGTACCTGCTACTCCTCCAATAGATACTATTGAGAAGAAAAAGTTTGAGAATAACTCCAAAGCAAAGAATGCCATAATGTGTGGGCTAGTAGACAGTGAACTGATAAGGATCATGAGCTGTAAATCGGCAAAAGACATGTGGGACAAACTGAAGAGCATCCATGAAGGAGACAACAAGATCAAGGAAGCCAAGCTGCAAACGCATCGAGCTCAGTTCGAAGCATTACAAATGAATGACGATGAGAACATAGAGGCCTATATGCTGAGAGTCAATGGAATCATTAATGCAATCAGAGGACTCGACGAAGAAATCGAAGATGCGGTTGTCATGAAAAAGGTACTTAGAACTCTTCACAAAAGATTTAATTCTAAAGTTTCTGCAATAGAAGAGGCTAAAGATCTAAATAATTTTAGCATGGATGAGATGCATGGTTCTTTGACTGCATACGAAATGAGAATAGGACAAACTAAGCCCATAGACAGAGAAGCTGCTTTTAAAGCACACAAAAATATAAAAGCTGAACAAGAATCTGAGGATGAAGAGACATCGGATGAAACAGAAGCTAACTTTGTTCGAAAACTTACAAAGGGAAAAGGAAAATATAGAGGAAAGTTACCGTTTAAGTGCTTCAATTATGGAGGGGTCGGTCACTTTGTAGCTAAGTGTCCAATGAATGAGAAAACCAAAAGTGATGAAGGGTCACACCAAGAAAGAAGTGACTGGAAGAAGAAACCAAATTTTAGAAAAAGCAACTTCAAAAAGAAAAGTTTCATATCCAAGAATGTCAGCTCTTCTGAAGATAGCTCAGGTGAAGATTCTGAAGAAGAAACAGGTGAAGCTCTGTTCATGGCATTTGAAGAAGAAAAAACAAAAGAAAAATAGGAAGGTGACAAAAACATTAAGGATGAGGCTGAAGTATATCTGGAAGGAGAGTTGGTTGCTGCACTTAAAGAGTTGAGTACAGAAAGGAAAAAGAATAAAAAGGTCTCAAGAAAGCTTGAGGATGCGAATGACATAATAAACACTTTGAAAGTACAGACAAAAGAATTTAAGAAAATGTCTGAAGAACTCGAAGTACAATTAACCATGAAAATAGATGAGTGCAGCAAACTGGAAGAAGAGATTGTTGTCTTAAGAATGCGGCTAGAAGAAAAGAATCAAAAATTGAGTTGCTATCACAAACTTGAAGGAAGTTCTGCGAAGCTTGAAAAGATTATAAATAGTCAGAGGACTACAGGCATCAAATTTGGCTTGGGCTTTGTCGAAGGAGAATCGTCAAGTGGATCAAAGGCCATAACTATAGAACAAGTAAAGAAAGAAGATAAGATCAAGGTTGATCAAGGAAAAATGAATCAAGCAAAAGAAAGCAACAGTGCCGAGGCACGAGAAGAGTGCTGACAATGAGGGATTCATAAAAGTCACACATCAAAGGAGAAGAAAATTTGTGGCTCCTACTACAAAATGGCAAAGACCAACTCCCAGGTTCAATCATTCCTTTTCTGGTTATTGTTTTAAATGCAATGCTTACGGTCATAAGATTTCAGACTGCATTCATAATATAGGACAAAGAAATTTCACGAGTAGAAATGTCTTTTCACCCTTGATGGATTATGCAGTAGAATGCTATAACTGTCATAACTTTGGACACATTGCAAGAAACTGTAGAAGCACATATGCAGCAAATAAATATCAGGGAAGAAGATCTCAACCAAACAGTTTAAGGCAAAACAAAAAATTCCCAGAAAAACATGCACAGGCTACTGACAAAGAAAAGTCTAAACAAGTGACCAAAACTGTAGCCAAACCAGAGTGGAAAGAAAAGGAGCGACCCAAGGAAGAAAAGGAATCCTTGATTGTTCGAGACAACATTCAAAGCACAGAACAAATCTGCACCATGGATATTGGATAGTGGATGCTCCAGTCACATGACAGGAGATAAACAAAAATTTGAAAAGTTACAGAAATATGAAGGGGGCTCTGTAAAGTTTGGAAATAATGATGGAGCCAAGATAGTTGGCAAAGGATCAGTCAAGATAAGTGATGGAAAGATCAATTCCAAAGAAGTTCTGTTTGTGATTGGTTTGAAGCACAACTTACTGAGCGTAAGTCAAATCTGTGACAGAGGTCATGAAGTCATCTTTAAGAAGCAAGGATGTGAAGTCAGAAAAGCACACAGTGGGAAGCTGATAGCTACTGGATCGAGGACTTCTGGAAATCTATATACTCTCTCAGAGACTTCAGAAGGAGCATGCTTGATTGGACAGGAAGATGAAAATTGGCTGTGGCACAAGAGGCTCGGTCATATCAGCTTTGACAATCTGGTAAAAATAAGCTCAAAAAGGGCAGTAAGAGATATACCCACCATTGGCAAACCATTAAATAGCATTTGTGCTTCATGCCAAAAAGGGAAGCAAACTAGAGCCACATTTAAATCAAAGGAATACTTCACCAGTAAGCCTTTAGAACTAATACATACTGATTTGTGTGGACCCATGAGAACACAAAGCATAAATGGTGACAAATACTTTATGTTGTTCATAGATGACTACTCCAGGATGACATGGGTACTATTTTTAAAGCTTAAATCAGATGCCTTTGAGATGTTCAAGATTTTTAAAAAATAGGTTGAGAATCAAACTAGAAAAAGAATTAAATGCCTAAGATCAGACAGAGGAGGAGAGTTTATCTCAGAAGAGTTTGCAGAGTACTATCAAAAATATGGGATCAGAAGACAGTTTTCAGCAGCAAGGACACCTCAGCAGAATGGTGTTGTAGAAAGGAAGAACAGGACAGTGCAGGAAATGGCATGGACAATGTTGGCTGAGAACAAAATAGCTGACAGATTTTGGAAAGAGGCAGTCCATACTACGGTTTACATCCAAAACAGGTGCATGCTAAGGACGCATGAAAGCAAAACACCTTATGAGCTGTGGTTCGGCAGAAAGGCAACAACAAGATATTTCAAAGTGTTCGGCAACAAGTGCTACATCAAACGAACTGAAGATAATCTCGGTAAGTTTGAAGATAGAGCTGACGAAGGTATTTTTCTTGGTTACTCGACAAAAAGCAAAGCCTACACATGTTACAACAAGAGGCTAAAGAAAATTGTGGAGAGTGCTGATGTTAAAGTTGATGAAGGTAGAGAACGAGAAATTACTTATCAAGAAAACTACCCTATTTATGAAGAAGTCATTGAAGGAGATGAAGAAAAGGAAACAGAAGAGAATCAAAAAATTGACCCAGATGATTTAAGAATTGACTCAGAAGAAGAAGAAAACAAGAAATTCAAAACAAGCAGCTGGCAGAAAAATCATCCCAAAGAACAGATTATTGGGGACCCCACAGTTGGTATTCAGACAAGAAGAGCAGTAGTACGGAACTACTCTCTATTATCCAGCATTGAGCCCAAAAATGTTGCTGAAGCAAGCACAGATGAAAGTTGGATGAAGGCAATTAATGAAGAACTAGATCAGATTGAGAAAAACAAAACCTGGGAGTTAGTACCAAGACCAGCAAATAAAAATATAATCGGTACTAAATGGATTTTTCGAAACAAATTGAACGAAGATGGACAGGTTGTAAGGAATAAAGCAAGATTGGTCTGTAAAGGCTATGCACAGGTTGAAGGTATTGATTTTGAGGAGACCTTTGCACCAGTAGCTAGACTAGAGGCAATCAGAATGTTTCTGGCCTTAGCAGTTCATAAAAATTTCAAAGTATATCAAATGGACGTGAAATCAGCATTTCTGAATGGAAAACTGGAAGAAGAGGTTTACATTGAGCAGCCAGATGGTTTCCAACTAGGTGATAATCCCAACTTTGTTTGCAAGTTGAAGAAAGCTTTGTATGGCTTGAAACAGGCACCCAGAGCATGGTATGCAAGGTTGGATAACTATCTTATTCAACAGGGGTTCAAGAAAGGTTTGGTGGACAACAATCTATATGTCAAAATAGAGAATGGCCATCTTATTGTCCTTGTTGTTTATGTAGATGATATCATTTTTGGCAGCAGTCATGATAAGTCTTGTAGAGACATAGCAAATAAAATGAAGAAAGAATTTGAGATGTCTATGATTGGTGAACTTTCTTATTTCCTCGGACTGCAAGTCAATCAAAATGAAAAGGGCATTTTTATTTCTCAAGTTAAATATGTGAAAGAAATGCTGAAAAAGTTCACAATGGAGGATTGTAAACCTGTTAGCACTCCCATGACAACAGGTTGCAAGTTGAGCAAGGATGACAAATCTCCAGATGTAGATCAAACCATGTACAGGTCTATGATTGGAAGCCTATTGTATTTGACAGCTACTAGACCAGATATCTTACAGGCAGTATGCATGGTAGCAAGATTTCAGGCTAGTCCCAAAGAGACTCATGTGACAGCTATGAAGAGGATTTTTAGGTACCTCAAGGGTACTATGGAGTATGGGTTGTGGTACCCAAAAGGTAAGGACTTCACTCTTATTGCATATTCTGATGCAGATTGGGCAGGATGTATTGATGACAGAAAGAGTACCAGTGGAGGAGCATTTTATCTTGGAGACAGTTGGTAGCATGGCACAACAAGAAACAAGAATCAGTCTCTCTATCCACAGTAGAGGCAGAATACATTGCAGCAACAACATGTTGTACACAGATATTATGGATGAGACAAACCCTGAAAGATCTTGGTATTCACTTCAAAGAGCCAATTTCAGTTAAATGTGATAACACTAGTGCTATTAACATATCAAAGAATCCGGTTATGCATTCTCGAACCAAACATATTGCAATCCGGTATCACTTCTTGAAGGATAAAGTTGCAGAAGGTGAGGTCAAATTGGATTTTGTTCCAACTACAGAGCAAGTAGCAGATATATTCACAAAACCATTGCCCAAGGAAGTTTTTGAGTACCTTCGGAGTAAGTTGGGAGTGGTCACGTTTCCCAAGAACTGACTATCAATTGGGATCACATTCTCAGGGGAGCATTTATGCCTATGTTTATAGTTTTGCTCATATTCATGATTTTTGCTAACTATAACAATGTGTGTCCGAGAATGTTGTGCATAGACTCAGGGGGAGTCTGCAGCAGCCCTTTGGTATTATTGTCAAAGGGGGAGAAGAATTACAGGAAATTGCACATGTGTTGCCAACAATTCCAAAGGGGGAGATTGTTGAGCAAGGTGCAGAAAAAGTATTGTCATTGTTGTCAACACAGACAGATAGATCAGTTGATGCAGTGGACAGGAGTTCAGAGGTCAGTCAGAGCATGTACAATGAATTTCCAAGAAGACAGAAGTGGCCCAGATTCAAAGGATCAAAGAAAAAGACAAGTAAGAAAATTGTCGCGATATCGCGACATGTTTTTTTGTAGTTTTATGAGGAGAGAAAATAATTTGCATTAAGAAAAAAATTTGTTAAAATGTTTGCATATAAAGAAAGAAAAGTCACGATTTCATGACATGTTGGAAGAAGAAAGAAGAAAACTATCATGATTTCATGACATGTTGGAAGAAGAAGCAAGGAAAACTGTCACGATTTCATGACATGTTGAAGAAGAAGCCAAGGGAAAACGTCACGATTTCGTGACATGTTCGAAGAGAGAGAAAGTGCAAGGAAAACTGTCATGATTTCGTGACATGTTTGGAGAGAAGGAAAAGAAAACTATCACGATTTGTGACATGTTGGAGAGAAGCGCAAGCAAAGAAAAGTGTCATGATTTATGCACATGTTCGAGAGAAGGAGCTAGCAAAGAAAAGTGTCACGATTTTGTGACAATTTGCAAGAAGGAGTGTACGGATGAAAAAGTGTCACGATTTCGTGACAGGTTAAGAGAAAGCGCAAAGGAGAAAAAGTGTCACGATTTATCGACAGTTGAAGAGAAAGCCTAAGGAAAAAAGTGTCACGATTTCATGACATGTGTTTGACAAGAGGAGAGAGAGTGTAAGGAGGAAAGTGTCACGATTTCGTGACATGTGTTTCGGAAGAAGAAAAGAAAAGAGAGGAAGTGTCATGATTTCGTGACATGTGTTTTCGTGGGCCAAAGATAGAAAAGGCACAAGGCAGCGAAAGTGTCACGATTTCATGACATGTTTTTCGGCAAAAGAGAGAAAGGCACAAGGAAGGAAAGTGTCATGATTTCATGACATGTTCTATTTTCATGGTGAAAGAGAGAAGAGTGTAAGGAAGAGAAAGATGTCATGATTTTGTGACATGTCATGTTTTCTAGTTGCAAGCCAGAGAAGAGTGCAAGGAAGCGAAAGTGTCACGATTTTGTGACATGTTCGATGTTTTATGGTTGCAAGCCAAGAAGTGGACAAGGAGGCAAAAAGTGTCACGATATCATGACATGTCATGTTTTCATGGGTAAAATGCGAGAAGAGCACAAAGAGACAGAAGTGTCACGATTTCGCGATAGGTCGCAACAACACGATTACGGACAGTTAACTAAAGTAGAACAACAGTTAAAGGGGCAGTTGTAGAGGAAAAGCATGCAGCCAAAATAAGAAGAGTTAACTGGAGTCAATGCGATAGTTATAGGTGCAGTTACAGATAGAAATCATGCAAGCTATTTTAAGAACTGTCGAAGAAGGAGAAATCGAACAGTCGCATAAATAGAATCAAAAAATGCATGCATGCATAGAAAAGAATACGAACAGTCATGACCAAGAAGACGAACAGTCATGGTAGAGGTATATGTTGCATGTAACGTGTTTAACGAAATGCCCATTCTATATATACAAAAGGAGTTACATAAAGGAGTTACAGTTGACAAGTGGCAGAAGAGAATATTAATAGAAACTTACAATGACAAGTGGCGTATGAGGAATGAAAGAAGGTAGAAGGAGTTACAAGAGCAATAGGTTGTTATAAAAGGAGGTCTGCGTGAAGAATAAGGTTGTCATCGAATGTGAGAAAGTGCTATCGTAAAGAGGGTTAGAAGAGTGTTGTAAGAGAGAGATAAGCGAAGCGATGAGAGTGTTTACTGAGTTTTGATAAATTGGAGACCAGTCAGGGTCTTGTAACAGTGAAGGCATTTTTATGTCATTTATATAGTTTCAAAATTGTGATCCAAGTTGGTGCTTGGCATTAGGGGTTGGTGCTCCTTTCTGTTGGTGCAGATAAATCAGGGGTTGGTGCTCCTTCCAGTGGGTGCTGGTAAATTGATTGTAAAATTGGTGTTTTGCAAAGGCTGGATTTGGACCGTAGTCCAAGCGAGTCATTCTTGAGGAGTAGCCAAATTGGTGAACCTCGTTACATTGTGTGTTGTGGTGTGCTCTCTTGTGATAATTGCTTTATCTATTTTTAAGTTCTCTTTGCTTCAGCTTTAAGAGTGGTAGATTTGAATTTAAATAGCTACACTGATTCACCCCCCCTCTTAGTGTCATTATGAGAATATCAAACACACCTAAGGTTTCTAACCTTAAGTGTGAAACCAAAAAAATAAAATAACAACAAAATTTCAATCTAAGGTTTCTAAACTCTAGGTTAAACAAAATGAAAACCAACTAAAAACATAGTTCTTACCCTAGTGTTTTTAACCTTACTTTGAACTGACAACACAAAAAAACTGTACAACTAAAACATTTCAAAAAAATGTACAGCTAAAACAAAACAAAAAAATGTACAGCTAAAACATTTAACAAATAAAGTACAAAGTACAGACAAACAACTGTACAACACGGTCAAATAAAACTGTACAACCATAAACAAAATAACACACCTAGGGTTTCTAACCTTAAGTGTGAACCCAAAAAAAATCAAATAAAAACAAAATTTCCATCTAGGGTTTCTAAACTCTAGGTTAAACAAAACAAAAACAAACTAAAAACACAGTTCTTACCCTAGGGTTTTTAACCTTAGTTAAAACTAAAAAACAAACAAAAAACAACAATAACAAAAAAAAATTCAGTTACCTAGGGTTTAACCTTAGTCTAAACTGATAAAAAAAAAAACACAACAATAACAAAATATTTTTCGTTACCTAGGGTTTAACCTTAGTCTAAACGAATAAAAAACATAAAACAAAATAAAAACAATTTTTTACAAAAAAAAAAAAAGAAGCTAAGTTTTCGATCTTCATTCAAACTAGGGTTTTTATTTCTTTAGTTTACAAAAAACACAAAATAAACATGGTTTTTTAAAAACTAGGGCTTCGTGTTAGTTTCTACAAAGCAACACCAAGCACAAAAACAAAAAAAAACAATAACAAAAAATAAAAAATTAAAAAAATAACTAGGGTTTTCATTTTTAAATCGACAAACAAAATACAAAAGAAAACAAGTTGCGGTTTTAAACAATAAAATAACACAAGCAAAATAAAGAGAAGGAGCACTCATTGGTCTCACTTCAGCTTCACCACTTGATTATCCAGTCTGTGAACTCATGATGTCCAAGACAATTCGACAGCACTCCACTACGCGAACTCGACCTCCTCCTCCTCACAACTCCAAAACGTTAGGAAAAACAAATGCAAATGAGCCCAAAACCTAGTTTTGGCCCTTAAATAGGCTTTTATGCCTGTAATTGTTCCACCCTAGGATGAGCACTATACTTAGCACTCCTCCCACCTTGGGATGATTACTAAAATTGTATTCGGCCCACCCAGGGACGATTACAGAGCAAGAAATTCAAAAATAGCAAAAAACTGCACCAAAATGCACAAAAAATAACAATAAACTTTCCGAACAAAGGGGCCTTTGTGCCTGCAATTCTTGGCATGCAAAACCGACATTGAGGTCACAAATAATCACTATCCTACTCCCTATGAATGCTACCATAGCTGGACCACTCCACGGGAGGACGTATTTTCGAGAATTTCATCCCCAAATGGCATCACAAAAAGGGTCCAAACCCACCCAAAAATAGCAATAAACTTGCCGAACAAAGGGGCCTTTGCGCCTGTGATTATTGGCATGCAAAACCAATGTTGGGGTCACAAATCCTCACTATATTACTCCCTAATAATTCTACCATAGCCGTACCACTCCACGGGAGGACGGATTTTCAAGAATTTCATCCCCAAATGACATCACAAAAAGGGTCCAAACCCACCCAAAAATAGCAATAAAATTTCCGAACAAAGGGGCCTTTGCGCCTGTGATTCTTGGCATGAAAAACTAACATTTGGGTCACAAATCCTCACTATCCTACTCCCTAAGAAGGCTACCATAGCCGGACCACTCCATGGGAGGACAAATTTTTGAGAATTTCATCCCCAAAATGCATCACAAAAAAGGGTTCAAACCCACCAAAAACATGTCAGAATGTTCAAAAATTGCATAAGCATTCAACAGAAAACAACTGAAGGCACCCTTAAAAAATTCATATTGGGTCAAGCGACTCATTGCTTTTCTCATTTCGGTCATTTCCTCATTGATTCGTCGCTTGAGTGGGTAGTCACACTTAGTTACCAATCAACAAAAACACACCCAATCAAGGAAATGGCATGCATTGAAAGGATCATTGAAAAAGATAATCACGCCCCTGCTTGGGGCACAAAACAAACAATAAATCACAATATGATCAAACACTTGGCATTCTAGAATCATGAACTCAAGGTTCCCACAGACAAAATGTTGCGCCCTTTGCCTATTCATGACTAAACAATGTCCAAGATCAAGTAACACCTCACTGAAAAAGGTTAACACTTGAATTAAGCTCCTTAGCTTGTCAGAAGCAAGGATTCAAGAATGTGTGCCCTTTCCATACTTGGGGCATCAAAATTTGGTTAGGTTACTGATAAAACCTAATCATTAGTGCTTTGGTTATCTATTTTTGCTTAGCACTGCACCACACACAGTGCATCCCAAAAAGGGGAATCTGTAAACACCAAAACAACACCAATCTGATTATGTGATGACAAGCACTGATTGAATTGATGTACATAGTCCCCAGAGCAGACCCCAAAGGTTAAATAGTTTTTCTAACCACTCCCACAGCAGTTTTGGAAGGTCAGAGGTCAATTTGGCACATTTTTAGCACTTTGCTTCCTACTCGTCCCACCCTTGGATGATTACAAACTAGTATTCGTCCCACCTTGGGACGATTATTAGCATTCACTCCAGGGTGGGACGAATAGTAGGTTTGACAAGAAAAAAGTCAAACCTCGACAAGTCGGCCACTTAACTGCACCTTCAGGGCATGCAATTGGAAGGAACGGCTTCAAATCAGATAGAGGGACTTCAGTCAAGCATACCTTGATCATGGAGGCATCATGCAAGGAGACTCTAAATCAGGGAAGAATATTTTCTCCCAAAATAGGGCAAGCAATCCAAGTGGTGCCCTCGCATGCGCATTCAAAGAGAGAGACCTTAGGTATATAAAATGGTGAGCCTTCTCACCCTGAACAAGGATATAGCAGGAGCATTTGGAGCAACGGAGTGCTGCCCAATTATACCCTACCCTCATTGTGATTTTTACATCCTTGATCTCTCTTTCGGAAGGGAGGTTATCGAGTGAACATTGGAAGTGCATTTCAGACCCAAAACCCAAAATTTTGGCCATAATACCCCACCCAATTTTTTGACACAACCCCATAGGAGGTTTTTGACCCATCCTAAGTGGATTGGTGCCGAAACCAAGCCCCAAACGACGGGCGTCCTGCCCCCGGTACCCCCCTACACTGCTGCAGTCCTAATCGCCCCACCCCGTAGTGATTAGAAATATGTAGCATATTTCCCTACTATTTCATTTGCATTTCATTTTAGGTCACTCATATATGCTGCCATTCAAATTTCATGCCATTCTAATGAGGTTTGACTGTGTTTTCATTGCTTTTTGCTTTCATTAACATACAGGAAGCACTTTCATATATAGGGCGACCAGGGTAGAATCAGCCAAATCCGACCTTCTAGGTCGTCCCAAAATGCCATATTTTGCCTAACCCCAACTTTACAGGTGTTTTGGAGGCCTTTGGATGGGACATTTGGGAGGTGGCTTTCTGATAGTCTATGACAGTCCTAATCGTCCCACCCCAGAGCAATTAGAAATCTATAGTAGATTTCTTGGTTGTTCCTATTGCAGTGTGTCCATGATGATATTTACATGCTTTTGTTCAAGTTTCATCTTATTCTAATATGTTTTGATTATCGTTTTTATTATTTCATGCATGAATTGATCGGAGGCCTTGGGGATTGCATATTTCCCTCCATCCACAGGTGCTACTAATCGCTTGTTGTTTCATTGAACATAGGATCTCGACACCGAAGATGAAGCAAGGAACTATAGATGCATTCACGCAAGCGGTGGCAACGTTTGGCCCACCCATTTCAAATGTGGGCACGTGAAATATCCTGAAGAAAAGCGTACCATCCGTTGTGTAACAAAGCTACATCTAACGCTCCTAGCTCCTAAAAAGGAAGGAGACGTATTGTAACCTGGTTTCCAAGAAAATTAATAAAAATAAGGGCTGCACTTTACATTTGCTTTATATCTCATTTCAGTTCGTTGGTTTTCCATTTTTCATGTACTTTGGACTTAGAAATTCGCATACTTTCATTTTGTTTTGCACCACACCTCAGTACGCCTATCGGGCTTTTCGTATCCTCGTGCTTTTAGAAACATCTTTCATTTGCATAGCATTTAGAAAATGAGCATGTATGCTATATAATGCATTTCTTTTATGTACATTAAAAGGAACCACACACACCACTTGGCACTTAAACGTTAGTGAGTTGGGCTTGAAATCCAACCACTAGTAGGGTTCAATGACGGTGGGCGTAACTTCCATCCATTGGCCCAAATCCCATGAACCCTTGATATATAGACCAATACCAGATCCAAGAATATTTTGTACCTTGGAAAATTTGCATGTACTCTCTTGTAAGGGTATAACACTGACTGGGGGAAAATGGGTGAGTATTTGGGAGGACCTGTGCTCCTTCTCCAGGTGTGGGCTTCATTACCACACATGGGGAATTTACGCAACTTGGAGTTCATAGTCAAGTTGTCGAGTTGCGAGCGTACATGTGAAATCCATTAAACTGAGAATAAAATCCAACAAGTTTTGCAAAACACGACAAGAGTTTCTACATTGATATAACAAATCTTGAAAACACATCAAATAGTTTAGGGATCAAATTTTAAAATGTAAAGGAGATAATCACATTGTTTACTTTGTATGCTTCTTTATTGCTTAAATCATAAAGATAAGGACCTCTTTGAGGACACAATTTTTAGTAAGAGAGGAAACTTCTCGAGTCTTGTTTAGTCGATTTGTTATGACGACTAGACATGATAGAGCTCAATCACGAGCTAATGAGTCAGATATTTCATGGAGGGGCTCTGAATGCTCCCAATGTTCTCCTGAGGATATTTCAAACCTCATGCACCTCCTTGCTAGGCGTCACACTCATTGTGCACCTAAGTATCCAATCCTCCTAGCGTGACCTTCTGAGAGTCATCGTGAGCTCCCTTCATCATGCAGGGGGTTCACCCATACAGATCATGGGGTTTATTCACATATGGTGAGAACCCAAGTCACTAGATATCTGCTTGAGGAGATAGATATTTGTGGATTGTACTCCATGAGTCATTCCTATAGGGAATTTGAGTCTCATGCAGCTCATGAAAGGCAACTACTCCAAGACCAATTGGAGGAGGCGCACCGTTAGTGTAAGCGCCTAGAGCATGAGTCCACAGAAATAAAGAGAGTGTATCAACCAAGGTTGGATGAGCTCCAACAACGTGAAGAGAGGATTTACCAATAGAAAGAATGTGAAGAACAATCATGTGAGGTAATTCCTGAAAATAAGCTCATACCTAGAATGCTTAAGCAACAAGTCAATGCGGCGCACCTAGTGCATCGTCAAGAGTTGCCACTTAATCAAGTAGATAGCCATTATTATAGACATATAGACATGCCTAGGGTTATCAAAGAGCAACTAAAAGAGGCATCTAGGGATCCCATGCATAAGCGTGAGGTCGAGAGTAGTCAAGTTCGACAGGTGAGCAGTGTCAATGCTCGAAGGTCATCACAATCCTTGGGGTATAAACAGTCTATTCCACCATATAAGGAACTTGTGATTACTTTCCATAAACAAAAATTCAAACCTGACCCTGTCAAGGAGTTGGATCCTCCATTACATATCATAGCGAGGATACAATAGATTGCATATAAGCAAGTTTTGGTGGATACAGGATCATCGATTAATATAATTACCACCTAAGCGTTAAAACATCTCAAAATTCCACCTTCTCACATCAAGGAAATAAATTTCATATTGCAAGCCTTTAATGAGTGGAATCCCCTACAGTAGGCATAATAGTCCTCCCCATAGAGGTGGTAGAAAGTATTATCCCTACATTGTGCTACATTTTAGAGGGGTCAATAAAATATAATTTGCTGCTTGGAAGACCGTGGATAAGAGCCATGGAGTGCATACCATCAATAGTGCATTAGTGCATTAAGTACACCCATGGGGGTGAATTTCATGTAGTTGAAGTGGACCTAGATCCCTTCAAGTATTATAAGACCAAGGATCATCCGTAGGAACCAGGTGAGGCACCTATGCATCTGCAAGCCCAATTGGATGAGCCTATCCAAAGTGTGAACATAGCTTCACAGACGGTGTTGGAATTACCATCCCCACCACTATCACCTGTGGAGTCACCTACAACCCCTACACTCTCAACACCGCTTAGAAGGGAAGGATTAATGGATGCCCTTACGAAGTTGCTCACAACTGATTCGAAGGTGTCATTCGAGGATCTTCACACTCCTATCAATGAGGAAGAACCTAGCATGGTCATGGATGCACCTGAGTGTATCACACCCTCTTCATCCGACATGTCACCAGATAGTTCTCACGACAACTATGGTGAATATGAAAAGCTTATAGAGGTCAGCACTATGGTGTTGCCCACCATAGAGTCCACTTAATATTTAGGTCAGTTTTTCATCGAGTCTCCACCTATGGATCCTATCTTGGAGATATTGTATGAGCATAAATAAGGTTCAATTATCATGACTAAAATAGAACAACCTCAGTATATTGACAAATTACCCATGATGCATGTAATTGTGGAGTTTTCTCATGAGTTTGTGGGAATGGTCAACATTAGGCCAGATGATCAAGTGATTCTTAATCACATAAAGCAGGATATGGGGCAACCCAGTAGTTTTGCCACATTGTCGAGGCAATTTTTTTTGAAATTGGTCACTCCTGACTCATTTCTCATGGAACCATCTCAAGAGCACAAAAAAGTAGGTTCCTCACATCAGATTGGGGGTACTAAAAGTGACAAAATTCAACACAATGAAGTGAAACAAGATCTTGATCTGAGTCATATGCATGAGCATGTGGATAGCATTGACGAAGTGTATCATCAAGAAGCTTCCACATCAATTCAAGTGAAGGAAATAGGTGATTTGCAATTACCTAATGGATCCATAGCATCCATTTTTTTGTTTCCTTAAAATGACAAAGGTATTTCGAATCAGTCACTATAAATACACATGAATTCTTTGTCAGTATTGTAAACCATCTTAAGTCGTCTAGAGTGGATGGAGCATCGAATGGATGAGCAATATAAAGTGTTGCATTTTATCAATAACCAGATTGAAAATTTGGAATTACAAAAGCAACCCTTGCCTAAGGTCGAATCACTTCCTGTGCAAGTATAGGAAAAGTCTCAACGAAAGAATGAGCCCATACGACCAACCCAACCATTGGATTCTTAAAGAAAACCAATGTGGGGTAAGAGCCCAAAATAGTAACAACATAGTGGGACTCCATTACAAGAGTCTTAGAAGCTTCAGGAGGCTAAGGTCATCACCTTACCTAATGTCATACCTCTAAACCCAAATAGAGTTAAACCTATGGGTTACAGGGAGCATCACTACTGTCTCTACCACTGAATAGAGGATCATGGCACTTGATATTATCATGAATTTAGGAGTGTGGTGCAAAATATGATAGATAAGGGGATTTATCATGTATAAGGTTCTCTCAGAGTGCCTCAACATACTAAAGTGAAGGTCATGCCTCCTCAAGAGTGACCTCGGAGTTGTCAGTCACCTCATAGACCCAATAGGTCAGTGCAATGAGTAGTTTCATTTTAGATGATTACTCTAACTTTGTTTCAAAAGTTACATGAGGCACAAACATTCATATTGCCCGAAGTCAAGCATAGGGCATCTGAGACTCGGTCACCCGATAGGGGTCCCTTTTGTGTGTATCATCAAGTGCATGGACATGATATTCAAAGTTTCCAATCATTTAAGAGGGTCGTCGAAGACCTAGTAGAACAGGATGAAAACCATGGAGATGGTTCTCTCGTTCAACCATACCAAAGCATAGGCACACCAGTGAGGTCTGATATTCACTTGGGGAAGTCAAGTTCTATCACTCTTCCTAAACAAGCTAATTATTTTTTAGTAAATAGCATGCACGTTGGGGGTCTTCAAGGTAGCATACATTTCCCACCATCCATGCCAAATTCGATAAGGAAAAAAGAATCTAGAAGTATTGCACCTCCCTCACCATTATCGAATGACACACTCATTGGGGGTATATAGGGCAACGTGCCCTTCCCAAAATGCTTCAAGGGTTCCTGAAACCTCTTGGTATTGTCAGTTAAAAGCCTCGAGGATTTTCTTATAATCACTCGGTCATCCTAAAAGGCTCTAAAGGCATATGTTAGCCATTTGGTCAAATACAAAAGGCACCAAGAGTTTCTAAAAAACTACTTGGTCAACCCCAAAGGCTCCAAGGATTCTCAAAATTGATTGGTCATCCCAAAATGCCCCAAAGGAATCCATAATCCCTTTGGTCAATCCTAAAAGCTCCAAGGATTCTTAAAAAATATTTTGTCAATCTAAATGCTCTAGAGGCATGTACTCGCTGTTTGGTCAATTATGAGGCTCAGAACCCATAAAAATTATAAAATCAATAAAATCCAAAAAAACTGGTAAAGCATAAAATCCAAAAATATTTGTATTTGCATTTGAATTTTTCATAGTCGTTTTACATTTACACATGCATTCGCTGCATTACTACATTGCATATAGGCCTTCATCATCTGTTGCATTCCATAATAGAAGGCATTGTGTTTGTCAGTCTTACAAACGACACCACATTTGTGTTTAAATCATGCATATCTGCATTTATCATAATCCATCATTCATGTGAGTAATTGTTTTTTTCAACACAACATATAATGTTGCTATGGAGATATACTAGGGTTTTTTGGTCACTCAACCATACCTAGTGGTCTTATCAAGAGTTGGTAGAAAGCTTACTTTGCTTTTGTAGCTAAGGTTCAGTTAGTATATCCCTTAGCATATCAGAAGCCTATCACTAATAAACAAATTTAAACAATCCTAACAAGGACTAGGGGAATATGAAATCCGTGAAGCAGGACCGGGTATCCTGAAGCGAAAAGAGTTATTATTGCTTATCCCTTTGTTCGGATGGTATGGAAAATGTTGGCAGTTGGAAAAAAGACATATTAGTTCCCTATTTAGAATCCCTTGCTTATGATAAAATGAGAAATATCCCAAAGAGATATCCCACATCAATCCTCATGATTGATACCCTAGATTGATATCATAGATCAACTCCCTAGAGTGATATCCCATATTGATATCACAAGATCGATATTCTTAATCGATATACCAAAAATAGTTTTTCCAAGTAAATCTCCCCAAAGGAAAGTTTCTGAAGAAAATTATCAAATGTAAACGTCGAAAAGTGATGATCAAGTGAAGATCAAAAAATAGGCTTAAATCAAAGTTCAAAGTGAAGTTCAAAAGTGAAGATCATTATGGAAGAAGCATTTCATTTGGAAGATATTTACCAATTTATTATTGGCACAAAGAATTATGGAAGAAGTGTTTCATTTGGAAGATATTGCAGTTACAAAGAAGTTATGTGACTAAGCCAAATGAAAAGGGGGGAAAATGAAATGAAGAGTGTCTTTTAGGGTTGGAAATATTTAAAAGGCCATGGAAGCAAAGGAAATAGGGGCTGAAATTTTTGGGAGCAGAAGCACGGGAAGAGGATTGGAAGATATTTTAGCTACTACTATGGAATTCCTCACCTTGTCAACAAACATAGAAGATTTTGAATGAAAGTTTTTATTGAATATTTATCTCCTCCATATGTTGTTTTCATTAGATGATTTTTATGCATGTTAATGGTTGCATCATATGAGGCGATTAATGTATGGTTTATTTCCTTAGACTCTTGCACTTAACCCAATTTAGATTGTGTGGATGTAGGTCTAATATGGTTTTTTTTATGTTCATGATAATCTCTTATTTGTAGGACATGGAGGAATAAAATTTACAGTAGCTCACCTTCATTTCTTTTTTATATTTTTTGTTTTCATTTTATTTCAAATTTGTTTTATTTCTTTTATCTAACCCTAGATTTTGTTATATTTTGTTATATTTTATTTTATTTTTGTTCATGTTCCAATCAAGCACAAAAATCCCTAAAATGCTATTGTAGACACCAAAATCCAGCCACTTGTAAGTCATCTATACCTTCCTGCCAGCCACGTGTCAGTCATCCATCCTTCCCGCCATTATTTGGCCCAAATCCACACTTTCCCACCATTATTTGGCCCAATTTCACTTTTCCCGCCATTTTTCATCCCCAAATTTATTTAAATTAATATATATATATATATATATATATTTTAATATTTTAATATATTTTAATATATATATAAATAAAGTTTAAGTGATTTAATCTGAGCCGTCCATCCTTCATTTAATATCATCTGTCCATCCATCTTAATCCATTTCACAACCTAGATTTATTCTCTACCCTTGGATTCACTTTAATCTTAGCCACACGTTCAAAGTGTCGTTAAAACCCTAAAGTGTGCCCTAAGAGTAGATTATAAATTGAGTCACCTTGATGGCTCAAACCCTATCTATCTCTTCGGCTAAACCTACTTATCTTCCCTATCTAAGTCTGGAGTTGGCTATTGCTGTTAATCCTGAGTCTTCTGAGTCTTCTATGGCCCTAAGTCTGAACTAAACCCTTTCGCGGCATCCATCGCCGCCACTTGGTCTCGCCGCGTTAACAGGAAAAGGTATAGATTCGTCTAAAGCAAGTAATCTTTCTTTATGTATTAATCTGTTGTTGAATTCTGCATTCTGTTTATTTTTATTTCATAAATCTAGGGTTTTAGACTGTTTCTGAGGGCTCACACAGTGGAGCCCTCTTATTAGTTTCTAACTCTTTGATAATTTTAATGTGTGCAGGATTCTAGTGGTAGATCTAATTTGTTGATAGCAGCTGCTTAAGCTGGAGTGGTCCGAGCCAAAGGATACAACGAAGCCCACTCATTCTGTTGAGGTTAAGGATACATTCTTCGGAGACGCTGCCACATTGTGCCAACTAGGGTTTCGGAGAACCCTAGCACAAATTGTAACTTTGTATCACGAAAAGGGTTACTGGCCCTGTTGTACTTAAAAGGAGTTTCTAAAATCCATTGATTAATAAAAATCATTCATTTTGTACAACTGTTCTGCATTCCTTTATTGTGATTTATTTATTTCTGTTTGGCGTTGTATCTTTAATCTACAACTATTTTAATTTGCACAAAAAAATCATTAATGAGGGTTTTGGAGTAATAATAATACCCAAATAATTATGTTATTAAGGTTAACTGATTAAATTATTTGGGTGTATTTTCTTTGATTAAAGCATTTTATTTAAAGTTCCATAGCAGATTGTTGCCCTTCACAAGTCTTATCATTTTCTTGATTTAATAATGCAATACTAAAATATGTTTAACCATGCAAGATAAAATAAATTGAAGCATCATTCAAAATTCATTTTTCACATTTAGATTTAGTCACTTTATTTTATTGCTCAAATAGAGCTTAACCATTCAAGATAAAATAAATTTGTATTCAAAGGAGGGATTTACTAACTCTAATATTACATTAAGACAAAGAGAAAATGAAGTGGTTTTCAACAACACTTGCTAACAACAATTTTTTAATATGATAAAAAATCTGCTAACAACAAGTACTGAATCTAATTTACTTTAATGCAAAGATAAAATGAAGTTGTTTTCCACAACACTTGCTAAAAGTAATATTTTAATTTGAAGATAAAAGTAATTTTCTAACAGGGATTCAGAGATAGATCACTTTAACAAATCAAAAATAAAAAATGAATTAGGATCAATTTCATGCACTCATTCATTATGTTATTTTTACACATAAGGGAAATCAAGCCTTTTCAGTTAATGAATAATAAAAACATAACATCATAAAGTAGGACCAAAACAGGCCCCTTGTTAACAGTTATTTGTAAATCACTAAGGTATTTTAGCACTTATTTGATACATTTTTATAAGAATACATGCACACATTAAGTAAAAGGAACCTTGGAGAAATGTTGATTTCTTTGCAAGAGAGGGTTTTCTAATCAAAATCCTAACTATTAGTGTGGTTTTATAATAGGGTAAAATTACCACAACATTGGCGGTAGAAGGAAAGCCTAATTTAGTTATTTTTTTATAGATTCTAATTTGTTCATGTTACATGCAAGTGTTATTAGAAGGCATCGGTCTTGATTTATGAGATTTTTTTTATCATATTCATTGATTTGAAAGTCCTTTAATTCATGATGCATTGATACTAATACTATTCACAAATTGGAGAATGTTCTTTATTGATATGGTTTAATTCATGCATTACAATGGATGAACATGATGATTTATTTGTCTAACCATTTGAAAATTGTTAGTTATTTCATGCTTCTTTGCAAGATATATTTATTTGACTAACAAAATTGATGCTAAAGTTACAATATTTAAGGTTCTCAAATGGCAACGTTTACTCCAATGATGACGGGTAGTCCTTTAAACACACCTAGGACTTCACATCATATGCCTATAGATCTTATGTGTAATTTACCTAAGTTTAGGCATGATGGAATAGAACTAGTTGAAGATCATATTGAGGCATATAAGTGTTAGGATTTCACAATAGATATGCAAAGCATTACACAAAATATGAAGAGAAGAGTGCAATTGATTGATTTATTCCAAGGATAAACTATGTATAAATAGTAAAGTTGATCATTTAGAGCCATTGTATTACAATAACTCATCAGACCTGATGAAGACACCACTGAGAGTTCTCCTAACACATGGAGGAGTGGAAACTCAAGTGTCTATCCTAGTGGAACTTAAGAGAATATTATCTTATTCTAACACCCCCCCTTAAGTGATACTAGGGATGAATCATACAAATGAGTCTTGGCAACAAGGCCTGATGAGGTACTCATGTATAATGACTTCTTTTGAAGAGATGGTAAAACCCAATGGGAAAAAATGATCAATCAAAAGGAAGTTAGAGGCTTGTTTTCGTATGGTGAATATTGTCTTCCTAATACAATATATAGTTGGTAAAAAACCCCTGTGGGGAAAAATAAACTATGAGAAGAATATAGGAATGTCTTCGTATGGTGAATATTGTCCTCTTTAACAATAAAAAAATATGAGTCATGACAACTTGGCCTGATTAGGTACTCATTTACATAATATTATTGTTTAAAAAATGCCTGTAGGAAAAAACCAACTATGAGAAGCATGTATTTGTATGGCGAATATTATCCTCTTTAACAAGAAAGAAAGATGAGTCCCAACAACTTGGCCTGATTAGGTACTCATTTACATAATATTGTTGGTGAAAAAACCCCTGTGGAGAAAACCAAAAATGTGAGGCTTATCTTCGTATGGCGAATATTGTCCTCTTTATACAAGAAATAAAGATGAGTCCCGATAACTTGGCCTGAATAGGTACTCATATACAATAAATAGTTGGTGAAAAAACTCCTATGGGAAAAAACCAACTATTAGAATAAGAGAGGCTTATCTTTGTATGGTAAATATTATCCTCATAAAAGCAATCAGTGCAATTGTATAACTCCAAGATTATCTCACAAATGAAGGTAACATGGAGAAGGAAATGACTTGGTGAAGATATATGCAATTTGACTTTTAGTTGGAATATATTCCAAGTGTATGTCCCTACTCTAAATATGCTACCTTATGAAGTGCATGTGTATCTCAATGTGCTTGGTTCGCTAATGTTCAACTAGATTTCATGCAATATGAATTGTGCTTTGATTGCCATACCAAAGAGTTATAGGCTTCTCATGGGTGAAACCAAATTCTCTCAGAATTTGACGAAGCCAAAGAACTTCTTGACTAGCCAAAACTGCTACCTTATATTCTACCTTTGTAGAAGATATAGCTATTGCTAGTTGTTTATTGCATAACTAGGCTATTGGTGAAGAACCAAGGCAAAATACAGCCTAAGGTGGAAAATTTGTCTTCTATTGAACCTGCCCAATCTGAATCTGTGTAGCCAATAATATCCATGGATTTTCCCTTGTAGAAGAGCCCAAAGTGAGTAGTGCCTTGCAAGTAATGGAGGATCCTTTTTGTTGCTTGCCAATGACTAAAGTGAGGTTGATGAGAGAATTTGGATATGAGGCCAACTACAAATGAGATATCAGGGTGAGTATGAGTAAGGTATAGGAAACTTCCTACAAGCTGATGGTATAGAGTTGCATCACATAGAGGGGATGAGCAGGAAGTACTAAGATTAATGTCAGATTGAAAGGGTGTAGGAGAAGGTTTACAATCTATCATTTTGAATCATTGTAGAAGATCTAGAGTGTATTTTTTTGGCATAAATAAATACATGCATCGATTTGACTTATTTGGATCCCAAGGAAGTAATGATTCAAGTTATGTAGACACCTAAAATGCGTCATGTCGAGGGTGACTACTCATATGGACATGCTACAAGACCATATGGAAGATCTTGGATAGACTCCAAGATAGAGCAAGTGGTTCTAACCACTCAATTTGGGCTCCTTGGCCTAATCAGTCTGAACCGTAGCCCAGACCTATGGTTTACAGCTGAACCATGGCTGAGACCTATGGTTTATAGTCTAGACCATAGCTGTGACCTACGGTCTTAACTGAAGTTCAGTTGGCCTTCAATCCGAGCCAAATCGGTTGGAATGACCATTTGATCTAGAAGAAGGTGGTTAATGGATGAAAGATTCTAGAGGCTTCCATTCCAACTATCCTAACCACCTCTTCTTGATCTTGGCTTCTCCAGGAAGCCACCCCTAGTCCTAGGGCATCCTATAAATACCCCCTCCAAATGGGGAGAAGATATAGATGATTTGTATAGTGAAGCATTGATGAATTATCGAGTGAGTGTGAATTGATCAAGCGAGCAGTGAAGCCCTATCGAATTGCATACTGAATTCATGCATTCGAGAAGGCCACTTTGCTATTCACCCAATGATCAATTTGCCATGGAAGTTCTAGGAGCCTAGAAGAATCAAGAAATACAAATCTAGGCAAATGAAGGCCCATCACAGTGATTCAACCACCAAACCTATCATAAGGACATCGAAGGCGACCCTTGAACATCAATTGGACAAGGAGGTCAAGCCCACTACCCTTGGAATTGAGGGTAAGCCTATCAGAGTGCTAACCATGGCTTTCAACCATGGTTTATAGTGCAGACCACTCACCAGAGCTACGGTTTGTAGCAGAGGTATAACCACCTTCCTATTTTCATTTTTGTCTGGCTAATTAGGTTAGATTAGTTGTTTTCATGGTTTAATGGTAGTTTAGCAGACTTCTAACCGTAGAATTAGGTTAGATTAACTTCTTTATGTTTATGCTTCAATTAGGACTTAAATGGTTTCTTTATGCATGTTTATGCTTCATTTTATATATTTGATCCATGCATAGTGTAGTTGCTACTTATCTTTACGCTATTATATGAATCTTGATTCGATTTGCATAGCTTAGAAGCACTTTTTATGTTTTCTTGATTATGCATGTTTAATGGTGTCATTATGCAATTTACCTAAAAGGGCCTCATCATGAGAGGCTGCCTATATTTTTGACATTCTTGTGTTGTTTCTTGACCGTAGGGAATAGTTTCAAAGGAGAACCAACTATCAAGTTCCTTCCCCATCACGAAGAAGAGGGCACCTCCACCCTAGAGCAGTTCATGTCATCTTGAAAGGCATTTGGAAATCACACCTACCCTTAAGAGGGAAACAATTATGCACTCCTATTGTAATATTGTATCAAAATGATTATCCCTAAGAGGGATGTACTTGTAATTTGATTTTGACTTTGAATACAATGGAATAAAGTATATTTCTTCTTGATTCATTTGTTGTCAATTTCTTGTTCTTGTATGCATGTTATATTTTTATCATTTATTGCAATAGGACGCCATCGGGTGTGAGCCTTTTTGGTGGTTATAGAAGGTGATCATGGTGGAACCCCACATTTTTAGGATCTGACTATGTTTTATTGGTTTTTGCACTTGCAGGTACAGACCATAGCTATCAGCTATGGCCCAACAATTGAACCATAGGTACAAGGCATGGTTTATAGTCAGAACCGTAGATCAGACCTACGGTCTCCTACTGACAACATAGATAGTCAAATTTAGAATATCAGATAGTGCAGGACTTGAGGTAGGTCCTATTTTCAGACCTCTATCACTTTTTTGCTCTCTGTGTTTTTATAGTAAGGTTAATTCGAATGCAAATTAGGAAAAGAATTAAGAAAATGGTAAATCAATTGTCCTAGTTTGCTTTCATATTTTGCTTTCAATAGAAAGGCACTGTTGGGAACAATGGACCTCTGATTGTAGTCCGCCCTAGGCTACAACATGCTTGATAGAGATGTGTGGATGGTTTGCATGTGTGAGGCCCAATTAGTGGCCATTTAGCATCGTAATGTGCATAGTCTTAAAGAGCATCTAGAATAGCTTGCATTTTTTGAATTTGAAACGTCTTTCATTTGCATAGCATTTAGAAAATGAGCATGTATGCTATATGATGCATTTATTTTATGTACATTAAAAGGAACCACACACACCACTTGGCACTTAAATGCTAGTGAGTTGGGCTTGACATCCAACCACTAGTAGGGTTCAACGACGGTGGGCGTAACTTCCATCCGTTGGCCCAAATCCTATGAACCCTTGATATATAGACCAATACCGGATCCAAGAACCTTTCGTACCCTAGAAAATTTGCATGTATTCTCTTCGAAGGGTATAATGCTGACTGGGAGAAAATGGGTGAGGATCTGGGAGGACCTGTGCTCCTTGTCCGGGTGTGGGCTTCATTACCACACACAGGGGATTTACGTGACTTGGAGTTCATAGCCAAGTTGTCGAGCTATGAGCGTACAGGTGAAATCCATTAAACTAAGAATAAAATCCAACAAGTTTTGCAAAACATGATAAGAGTTTCTACACTGATACAACAAATCTTGAAAACACATCAAATAGTTTAGGGCTCAAATTTTAAAATGTAAAGGAGATAATCACATTGTTTACTTTGTATGCTTCTTTATTGCTTAATTCATCAAGATAAGGCCCTCCTTGAGGCCACAATTTTTAGTAAGAGAGGAAACCTCTCGAGTCTTGTTTAGTCGGTTCATCATGATGACTAGGCATGATAGAGCTCAATCACGAGCTAATGAGTCGGAGAGTTCATGGAGGGGCTCTGAATGCTCTCGATGTTCTCCTGAGGATATTTCAAACCTCGTACACCTCCTTGCTAGGCATCACACTCATTATGCACCTGAGGATCCAATCCTCCTAGCATGACATTCTGAGAGTCATCACGAGCTCCCTTCATCATGCAGGGGGTTCACCCATACAGATCATGGGGTTTCTTCACATATGGTGAGAACCCAAGTCACTAGGTCTCTACCTAGGGAGATAGAGAGTTATGGATCGTACTCCATGAGTCAGTCCTATAGGGAATCTGAGTCTCATGCAGCCCATGAGAGGCAACTACTCCAAGACCAATTGGAGGAAGCGCACCATCAGCGTAAGCGCCTAGAGCGTGAGTCCATAGAGAGAAAGAGAGCGCATCAACAAAGGTTGGATGAGCTCCAACGACGTGAAGAGAGGATTTACCAATAGAAAGCATGTGAAGAACAATCATGTGAGGTAATTCCTAAAAAGAAGCTCATACCTAGAGTGCTTAGGCAACAAGTCAATGCGATGCACCCAGTGCATCGTCAAGAGTTGCCACTTAAGCAAGTAGATAGCCATGCTTCTAGATAGATAGACATGCCTAGGGTTATCGAAGAGCAACTAAAAGAGACATCTAGGGATCCCATGCATAAGCATGAGGTCGAGAGTAGTCAAGTCCGATAGGTGAGCAGTGTCAACGCTCGAAGGTCATCATAATCCTTGGGGCATATACAGTCTATTCCACCATATAAGGAACCTGTGATTACTTTCCATAAATAGGAAGTCAAACCTATCCCTATCTAGGAATCTGATCCTCCATTGCATATCATAGCGAGGATACAATAGATTGCGTATAAGCGAGTGTTGGTGGATACAGGATCATCGATTAATATCATTACCACCTCAACATTCAAACATCTCAAAATTCCACTTTCTCACATCAAGGAAACAAATTTCATATTGCAAGCCTTTAATGATGTGGAATCCCCTATAGTAGGCACAATAGTCCTCCCCATCGAGGTGGGATAAAATATTATTCCTACATTGTGCTACATTTTAGAGGGATCAAGATAGTATAATCTACTGCTTGGAAGACCATGGATAAGAGCCATGGAGTGCGTACCATCAATAGTGCATCAATGCATTAAGTACACCCATGGAGGTGAAGTTCATGTAGTTGAAGTGGACCCAGATCCCTTCAAGTATTATAAGCCTGAGGATAATCCGTAGGAACCTGGTGAGGCACCTATGCATCTGCAAGCTAAATTGGATGAGCCTATCCAAAGTGTGGATGCAGCTTCGTAGACGGTGTTGGAATTGCCATCCCCACCGCTATCACCTATGGAGTCACCTACAACCCCTACACTCTCGACATCGCTTAGCAGGGAAGGATTAATGAATGCCCTTACGGAGTTGCTCACAGCTGCTTCGGAGGTATCATTAGAGGATCTTCACACTCCTATCAAGGAGGAAGAACCTAGCATGGTCATGGATGCACCCGAGTGTATCACACCCTCTTCATCCATCATGACACCAGATAGTTCTTATGAGGACTATGGTGAATATGAAGAGCTTATGGAGGCTAGTATTATGATGCTGCCCACCATAGAGTCCACTGAAGATTTAGGTCAACTTTTCATCGAGTCTCCACCTATGGATCCTATCCCGGAGACATCGTATGAGCATGAGGAAGGTTCAGTTATCATGACTAAAATAGAACAACCTCAGTATGTTGACGAAGTACCCATGATGCATGCAGTTGTGGAGTTTTCTCATGAGTTTGTGGGGATGGTCGACATTAGGCCAGATGATCAAGTGATTCTTAATCACATAAAGCAGGAGATGGGGCAATCTAGTGGTGTTTCCACATTGCCAGGGCTAAAATTTTGAAATTGGTCACTCCTGACTCATTTCTCATGGCACCATCTCGAGAGCACAAACAAGTAGGTTCCTCACATCATATTGGGGGTACTAAAAGTGACACAGTTCAACACAATGAAGTGAAACAAGAGCTTGAGTTGAGTCATATGCATGAGCATGTGGATAACATTGATGAAATGTATCATCAAGAAGCATCCACATCAACTCAAGTGAAGGAAATAGGTGATTTGCAATTACCTAATGGATCCATAGCATCCACTTTTCTATTTCCTTCAAATGACAAAGGTATTTCGAATCAGTCATTGGAAATACATATGAATTCTTTGTCAGTATTGCGATCCATTTTAAGCCATCTAGAATGGATGGAGCATCGAATGGATGAGCAAGATAAGGCATTACATTTTATCAAGAACCAGATTGAAAATCTAGAATTACAAAAGCAACCCTTGCCTGAGGATGAATCACTTCCTATGCAAGTGTAGGAAAAGCCTCGGTGGAAGCAAAAGCCCATGCGGCCAACCCAACCATTGGATTCTCAAAGCAAACCAATGTGGGGCAAGAGCCCAAAATAGTCAACATAGTGGGACTCCATTACAAGAGTCTATGTCTGATATCTTTTAGAAGCTGCAAGAGGCTAAGGTCATCACCTTGCCTAATGTCATCCCTTTAAACCCAAATAGAGTTAAACCTATGGGTTATAGGGAGCATCACTACTATCTCTACCATCGAATAGAGGGTCATGGCATTCGATATTATCATGAATTTAAGAGTGTGGTGCAAAATTTGATAGATAAGGGGGTTTATCATGTAGATGGTTCTCTTAGAGTGCCCCAATATGATGAAGTGGAGGTCACGCCTCTTCATGAGTGACCTCGGAGTCGTCAGTCACCTCGTAGGCCCAATAGGCTAGTGCAATGAGTAGTTTCATTTTAGATGACTACTCTAACTTTGTTTCAAAAGTTACATGAGGCACATGCATTCATATTGCTTGAAGTTAAGCATAGGGCATCCGAGACTAGGTCACCTGATAGGGGTCCCTTTTGTGTGTATCATCGAGTGCATGGACATGACATTCGGAGTTGCTAGTAATTTAAGAGGGTCATCGAAGACCTAGTAGAATGGGATGAGATCCATGAGGATGGCTCTCTCGTTCACCCATGTCAAAGCATAGGCACACCGGTGAGGTCCAATCTTCACCTGGGGGAGTTGAGTTCTGTCACTCTTCCTAAATAAGCTGATTACTTTTTAGTAAATAGCATGCATGTTGGGGGTCTTCAAGGTAGCATACCTTTCCCACTAGCCACGCCACATTCGATAAGGAAAAATGAGGAATCTAGAGGTATTGCACCTCCCTCACCATTGTCGAATGGCACACTCACTAGGGGTATATAGGGTAGCATGCCCTTCCCAAAAGGCTCCAAGGGTTCTTGAAATCGCTTGGTCATGTTAGTTAAAAGCCTCAAGGATTTGCTTATAATCGCTCGATCATCCTAAAAGCTCCAAAGGCATCTGTAAGCCCTTTGGTCAAATGCAAAAGGCACCAAGAGTTTCTGAAAAATTGCTTGGTCAACCCCAAAGGCTCCAAGGATTCTCAAAATCGCTTGGTCATCCCAAAATGCCCCAAAGGTACCCATAATCCCTTTGGTCAATCCTAAAAGCTCCAAGGATTCCTAAAAATTGCTTGGTCAATCTAAAGGCTCCAGAGGCATGTACTCATCGTTTGGTCAATTATGAGGCTCAAAACCCATAAAAATTATAAAATCAATAAAATCCAAAAAAATTGGTAAAGCATAAAATCCAAAAATATTTGCATTTGCATTTGAATTTTGCATTTTATTTTGCATTTACACATGCATTCGCTGCATTATTGCATTGCATATAGGCATTCATCATCCATTGCATTCCGTAATAGAAGGCATTGTGTTTGTCAGTCTTACAAATGATGCCACGTTTGTGTTTAAATCATGCATCTCTGCATTTATCATAATCCATCATTCATGTGAGTAATTGTGTTTTTCAACACAACCTATAATGTTGCTATGGAGATATACTAGGGTTTTCTGGTCACTCAACCATACCTAGTGGTCTTATCAAGAGTTGGTAGAAAGCTTGCTTTGCTTTTGTAGCTAAGGTTCAGTTAGTATAGCCCTTAGCATATCAGAAGCCTATCACTAATCAACAAATTTAAACAATCCTAACAAGGACTAGGGGAAGATGAAAGCCATGAAGCAGGACCGGGTATCCTGAAGTGAAAAGAGTTATTCTTGCTTATCCCTCTGTGCGGACGGTATGGGAAATGTTGGCAGTTGGCAAAAGGACAGGTTAGTTCCCTATTCAGAATCCCTTGCTTATGATAAAATGAGCAATATCCCAAAGAGATATCCCACATCAATCCTCATGATTGATACCCTAGATCGATATCATAGATCGACTCCCCAGAGTGATATCCCATATTGATATCATAAGATCGATATTCTCAATCGATATACCAAAAATAGTTTTTCCAAGTAAATCCCCCAAAGGAAAGTTTTTGAAGAAAATTATCAAATGTAAATGCTAAAAAGTGAAGATCAAGTGAAGATCAGAAAATAGGCTTAAATCAAAGTTCAAAGTGAAGTTCAAAAGTGAAGATCAAATGAAGATCATAAATCAAAAGTTTGAGCGGAGATCAAATGAAGATCCAAAATCCAGTTCGAAGAGAGATCAAATGAAGATCCAAAGATAGTTCAAAATGAATATGGAATCGACTCCCTTGCTTCACTACATATGAGCAAGTATCCCAAAAATTGAAGGATAGAAAGGAATGAGCCTGAATCCCTAGAATTGTCAGCACTACTGTACCTTATGCATGATGATATGTCTGATGCATTAGCACCTCGCTTATGAACAAGACCAATGTTTGAATGTGGAAGAGCTAGCTTCAGGTGTCCTGCATTGCCTAGTGGCTTAGTCCAACTAAAATCTAAACTTGAGATTGGATAAGACATTTGTGGAACCCCTATCTTAGCAATGGGCTGAAAGAATCCCACTCGACATCGGGGAACGCTCGTGTCTTATCTTAAAATAATCATTTGCACACACAGGGATAATGAACAGTTAGGGTCTATCCTAGCAAAAGCCTTTTATCTCAGAAGTCTAGTGTGGTTAGTATGCAACTTTTGATAAGTCTATTAGGGTGTTTGAGTCTCATGGAAAACCTCAAAAATTTCTCCCATAGCAACAAAATGTCAAAAATTGCAACCATATAAATCATCAAATTGCAAAGTATCGAATCCATGATACATCATTATATAAAGCACAATCAACATATAGGATAGATACCGGATGGATATTAGAAATAATATTTAGACGACCACTGACTATATCGTGCACATTTTTCAAATTTGCAAAAGAAAATCGAATGACACATTATATCATTCGCATCATAAACATCGCATACCATTGCATTTCATATATGGGTGATTAATTGATTAAATTCTTATCTTAAGGATTTTCAATTACATTCATGATTTTTATACATTCTGTGGTGTCATCCATTAGATTGATAAACATATTTGCATTCATTCCTTATGTTTTAAGTGATTAAAGCATACAGGTTCATTTACATTAGATTAGCATCATGTAAATAAATCATTACATACATTAATGCATGAAAATAAAGCAATATCAAATATGCGTTAAGAAAAGAACATCGCATCCATATGCATCCATCACAAAAAGCACATCTAAGCATCTAGATCACTGCATATCATCATCATAAATCAAATAGCTATCTAGTGCATGTCATCCATACATCACATCATATAGCATCAACATAACATAAGCATTGCATCCATGTGCATCACATAAACATAAAATCAAAAATAAATGAGTACACAATAATGAGCCATAAAATAATGATCATATCATATATAAATATGTGTCTCAGAGTACATCGAGAGTACAAAAATACCCGCAGGCTACAAATGTGTAGGTCCTCGACCTTACACCAAAAATGATATATATCAAAAATGTATCCTGCAATAGTAGAGCTCTAGCTCTGATCTGCTCCCCTATACTAGAGCTCTCACCGCCTCCCTCAGTATTGTGCTCAGGAGCTCTCTCTCTCCCTATTTTGGATCTTGAGAGCCCTGAGTACCACCTAGCCCGAAGAGGCCTAGCACTCATCCAACTGCCACCTATGCAATGGGCACCTCTATGCATCGGGACCTATGGCTGGATGTTGTAGTAGACTGCCCTACCTCCCTAGTCTTGGTATGACTACTACCACCATGTGTACTAGAGGACATGTGTGTCCTCTCACTCTGATGGGTGCGATGGCTCGAGCTAGTAGTAGACTATCTTGTAGTTTGAGATCTAGTCCGTTGGGACTCTAGAGCATATGGATCCTTAGGAACCTCTACACCTAGCATCTATATATACCCAACTAGCTGGTCTACTCGAGCAACCCTAGATGCGTGCCTATCATTGGCACTCATCAGCAAACCCTACAAGTATTGAATCTCTACCATAGGATCCTGACCACCTGGTAGTACTATTCTGGTACCACTGGAGGCCCCATAATCACTTGAGAGGATGGAGGATCCCCCCTCTATGCCCTAAGTAGATCTCACTCTACTACTATGCATCCCTCTATGCTAGTGCCAAGTCATGAGCATGGGTGAGCTCACCAACTTGGGTCTCTACTATGGTAGCCCATGCTATCAAGCTAGCAATCTGCTGCTCTACCTATGTCAATCGGTGATCTCTATCAATCAACTATGCCTATAGAGTAGCGATAGTAGTGTCCCTCCCTCTGCTATGTCTGGAATCACCCAAGCTGACTCTACAAGTCAGCCACCTATGCTAAGAGTAGTCCCTCTACACTATCAAGAGGGACCTCACCCTCCTTGGGAGCCTCCTCATCAGGGTCAACCTCAGGAGCCTCCTCAATTGTAGCCTCTATGCCCCAGCCACCCTCTATCCATTGGCGCACATTACGCCCATCAGGATCCACCTCTACCCTGCTTGATCTACAACTCGGCCTAGAGGCCCTATCCCATACCAATAGAACATAGACCACCATCCATCATACTCTAGAGTGGTCACAGCTCTATCAACTCTAGTCTCTTGGAAGTCATCTAGAGCATCCCCTAGAGTCGGAGGCTGGATCCATGATAGATCCCTCTCTAAAGCTAGGTGCCTATAGATAAATGGGATCTCCGGGATGTCCTGCACCATGCCAAACTATATAGGATATGAGAGAAAAATTGGTACTCTCTGATCTCGACCTTTCGGTCGAGTAACCATCTATCTCGATGAGCCTATCAAAGCCACTCATCGACCTCAGGCCAGTCAGGACACTCCATGTAGGGCCACCACTCGATATCATCTGGCTCGAGTCCTACAAATCAGGTAATATAATGTTGGACATCACCAGCATGGGTCCTACTCTGGAAGCCCTCCTCCTCTCGAGGCCAATAGGTAACATAGCACTGATGATCATCATCGATCTCTATGATGTGTATGGGTAGCTCCCTAGGATGCTCTATCTTGATATGCTACCAGCCCCAAATCTGTAGAAGTAGACTGTAGCTGATCCCCCGATGGCTCCGATCAGTGATATGGTATAGCTCTCGATACAACTAAGCCAATAGAGTGCTCCCCTAGGCTAGGAGTAGTGGTTGTTGGATAGAGCTCTGAACAACTCTACGCATAGTAGCTAAGAGGTTCTAAGGAATCCTCATGCTCGAGGAGTCTGGAAGCACATATTGCACCACCAGGTGCATGAAAATGACCTCACACATGGAGAAGACATTCTTCCCCTACCAATAGCCAATGTGGACCCCTCCATGGTCAATGGCGCATTGAGCCTCCTCACTCCGAGCATCGAATATGGCATCAAATATGAACTCCTTAGCTCTAGAAGTCGAAGAGATGATGGCCTCACCATCAATGGGGATCCTAAAGATCCTATATACATCCTCTAATGTAACTATCATTTCACCTGTAGGTAGGTGAAATGTGTTGGTCTACACATTCCAATGTCGGGCCAACGTAGTCAAATAGGATTGATCTACCTTGATAGTGGGTAGATCTAGTACATAGCTAAAGTTGATAACTCTGAACCACTCTCACTCCTCGGAGTGAGCTCTCCATGGAGAGTCTTAAGAATGTTAGGCTCTCAAGCTCTAGAGGTCAATCTCTAAAATAAATAGCATGATATAAGGAAAAATCTAACTAAAACAAGCAAAAAAATTTAAAAATGATCTAAAAATCATCAAAAATAGTTAAAAATTGATAAAATTGCAAAAACATGTCATCATGCAGGCCTAAAAATCAAATTTGTCAATCAGACAGGTCAAAAATGCATTAAATGATATTAATTGCCTCTAAAAACTTAGAAAAATTAAAAATTTACAATTTTTTCCTAAAGTTGGCGAACCGCAGGTCAACCCTACGGTCCGCATGCGATCAAAAATTGACCATTGGGATTTTGAATGTTGACCATAGCTGGCAGCTATGGTCCCCAATTGACCAATTGGGAACCATAACTGGTACCTACGGTCTCCAATTGAGATCCATCTAGGTGCGATACCATGACCAAAAATGGGAAAAAATTAAATCCTAAGCTACCCTAGCCTAAGATGAGGTTCATTGCCAACAATTTAGTGAAATTGATTTACCAATTACTTAATTGGGTTCATTTTTAGTGGTAATGGATGCGAGGTCTTGGTTTTTGAGTTACCTTACCCTCGCCTCATCCCTCATGGCTAGAAGACGCTTGCCCGCGCTCTGCCATCATCTTGTGAGTAGGTGTGCGGGTAAAGTTTGGTAGGTTTCAGGTGAGTTCTCAGTTGTCACTATCAGAGCTCCTAGTTTGCAAGTCACTATCAAGGAATAATGAGAGACATTTGAAAATTGGACTTTTTATAGGCCTCTCATGTTTCACGTGGACCGTAGGCCCTAGCCGCGGTTCCCAAATTTGCAAATGGGAACCATAGACCCTAGTCACGGTTTGCAACTGGCAAGCAATTTAAAAAAATCCCACCATGGGAAGGGCCAAAAAGATAAATTAATGCCTCCCATTGGGTCAGAACTCAATAAAAGCAAATTAATTTGGAAATTTGGTGATAATCAAGCATCGGGATCCAATTAAAAATAAAAAATCTGGTTGAGATTATAAAGTACATTCAATCGAGGTCATCGCTATGACAATCCTTTCATGGAGCGATGCACCTCCCAACCAAATAAATAAGCTCAATTCATAATTCAAAATATTCAAAAAAATCAAATAATTAAAAACACCAAATGCGCCTCGTATTCAGTAATTTACCCTATACACTTGGCGGTTGCAGCGACTTGCGCTCCATGCAATCCGACAAGATGAGTAAATTACCATAAGGACATTTGGGGAAAAATTGTCATCATTGATCTGATATGCTTCTTTTCAATCCCTAAGAAGGCCTTCACGACTGGACTGCTCCATGGGAATGAGGCGTTGCATGTCATTTCTTCTATGACCTCTTTTCAACAAATCATCGATAATTTGATTCAACACAAATCTGATTGGATTTGTATCAATTCGATTCCCTAAGATGACTATTGTAGCCTGACTGCTCCATGGGATAGAAATGTGCAAATACTATTAATAGTTGGAATCAAAAGCTGAACTAGGCCTAGCCAATGCATTAATTTGCTCAAATCTAAATTTGTTCAGATCATCCATGGTGGTCAAGCGACATCGTCACTTTATTCATTGTCATTACCCTCATCGACTCATCGCTTGAGGGGGTAGTCATAATATCAAATCATAATCAAAATCAATAGAAGATCCCTAAAATCGTAGATCCCTTGATCTTGTCAAAATTGCGTTCATCCTTGCGAATCATTGTCAACAACTATCATAAGCTTACCCCTTTGCTTGGGGAAAATAGCAAATATGATAATTTGTTTGTAACTCTCATCCTTTCGATTATATAGGCCTAACTCCTATTGTAGTGCAAAAGCTACTCGAATGTCTGATGACGAGTGCAAACTTTTCAAGTTTAAGCCTCCAAAGAGTTGGAAGCAATGATTCCAGGATGCACATCCTTTTGCTTGGACCTGGGCATCTAATGTTGATCTGACTAATGATCATCATAGAACCTTCGACATCATTTTAGGAGGTCTATTTTTGCTCAGCATTGTTCGATCTCACAATGCATCTCAAAAGGGGCATCTGTAGACACCTAAAACATGTCATGTCGAGGGCGACTACTCATATGGACATGCTACAAGACCATATGGAAGATCTTGGATAGACTCCAAGATAGAGCAATGGTTCTAACCACTCAATTTGGGCTCCTTGGCCTAATCAGTCTGAACCATAGCCTAGACCTATGGTTTATAGCTGAACCATGGCTGAGACCTACGGTTTATAGTCTAGACCATAGCTGTGACCTACGGTCTTAACTGGAGTTCAGTTGGCCTTCAATCCGAGCCAAATCGGTTGGAACGACCATTTGATCTAGAAGAAGGTGGTTAATGGATGGAAGATTCTAGAGGCTTCCATTCCAACTATCCTAACCACCTCTTCTTGATCTTGGCTTCTCCAGGAAGCCACCCCCAATCCTAGGGCATCCTATAAATACCCCTCCAAATGGGGAGAAAATATAGATGATTTGTATAGCGAAGCATTGACGAATTATTGAGTGAGTGTGAATTGATCAAGCGAGTAGTGAAGCCCTATCGAATTGCATACTGAATTCATGCATTCGAAGGCCACTTTGCTATTCATCCAATGATCAATTTGCCATGGAAGTTCTAGGAGCCTAGGAGAATCAAGAAACACAAATCCGGGCAAATGAAGGCCCATCACAGTGATTCAACCACCAAACCTGTCAGAAGGACACCGAAGGTGACCCTTGAACATCAATTGGACAAGGAGGTCAAGCCCACTACCCTTGGAATTGAGGGTAAGCCTATCAGAGTGCTAACCATGGCTTTCAGCCATGGTTTATAGTGTAGACCGCTCACTAGAGCTACGGTTTGTAGTAGAGGTATAACCACCTTCCTATTTTCATTTTTGTCTGGTTAATTAGGTTAGATTAGTTGTTTTCATGGTTTAATGGTATTTTAGCAGACTTCTGACCGTAGAATTAGGTTAGATTAGCTTCTTTATGTTTATGCTTCAATTAGGACTTAAATGGTTTCTTTATGCATGTTTATGCTTTATTTTATATATCTGATCCATGCATAGTGTAGTTGCTACTTATATTTATGAAAGCACGAGATTTCGGGCAAAGGAAACACTAATTGCGATGCATTCAAAATCAAATACGCTTAAGTCCTAGAAATGTAGAATGCATGAAATGAAAGAGACGCATTGAAATGAGATACAAGCAAATGGAGAAAACACAGCCCTTTCATTAAACTCTCTTGATCTCTGTTACAAAGACGCCTCCTCCCTTTTCAGGGGCTAGGAGCGTTAAAAGAATTTGATTACAATCGAGACTTAAGGTTCCTCTTTCCGCGTGCCCACACTTGAAATGGGCGGGCCAAGATGATGCCGTCGCTGATGTTGATGAGTCCTTGACCTCTGCTGCTCCTCCTGCGAACAAAGAAACAACGAAGATGTCAGTAGCACCTGTTGCAAATAGTAAGTGTTTGTTCTCTAAAATCGCCAAAAGATGCATGTAAATAATTAGCCAAATCGATAGACAAAATGACTCTAAATGACCTGAAAACCTGACAGAGGACAGAAGACATCACCAGAGGGCCACTGCCATTGAAACAGTCGGCCAATCTGCCTTCAACTGGAATTCGTCCCTGGGCAGGACGAATTCTGACTGCTATTCGTCCCTGGGTGGGACGAATTCTTCTGTGTTGGAAAAGCCGAAGTGATACTGCTCCAATGTCGACTCCCGAGACCTCCAAAACACCTGCAAATAGAGGGGTTATGTAATTGGGGCCATTTTGGGATGACCCAGATGGTCGGATTCTCCCAATTTGGCCTCTATCCTCGGGAATTCGATATCGCCACCTGCAAGTTAGTAGGACAACAAAGCGACAAAAGGCATGATAAAATCTGATCAAAATGTTATGAAATTGAAGCTATGAGTTAACCAAACAGAATAACATGAGATGCAACCTGAAACAAGTAATCTAGAATGCTTTTGGAATAAAACTTAGAAAGTGCGGGGGTGCCCAAGTGGGCCTCCCACCGTTGGCACTTGATCTTGGCGCCAATCCACTAGGGATGGGCCCAAAACCTCTTAGGATTGGGATGTCTGCAAATTGGTGGTGTAAGGTGGTCAAATGTTGGATTTGGGTTGGATCCACGCTTCCAAAAGCCACCCAATAACCTCCCTTGCAAAAGAGATTAGTGGATGTGAGAAGGTGAATCAAAAGGGATGCAAGTGGGTATTCAACTCGGACAACACTTCGTTGCTTGAAATCGCCTCCAATCTATCCCTCTTTGGGTGAGAAAAGTCCCACCTTTTATAGACCCATGGGGTCTCTTTTGAGAGGGAAGCATAAGTGCCATGTGTTGGTCATAGGTGCCATGTGGCGCTCATGTCTTCCCATGAGGGAGGGGAGTCCTCCATGACTTGGGCTTTCATAATTGCCCTTGTGACAGTCCTCTAACAGCCTATCTGTCCACCCACACACGCGTGCGAGGCGAGAGTCATCAATCGAGCTGTCTCGGGCTGCCACTTGGCACCATTCTTCTTTTTGCCCGTTAAACTTGGAATTCGTCCCTACGGTGAGACGATTTCAGAATTCGTCCCTGGGTGAGACGAATTCCATTTAGTATTCGTCCCTGGGTGAGACGAATACGAGCAAAGTGTCTAAATGTGCCAAATTGCCTCTTGACCTTACAAAATTGCTATGAAAGTGGTTAGGACCACTTGTTTGACCTCCGAGGGCTGCCCCGGGGGCTGTGTTTGTCAAAGCGATCGGTGTTTGCAGTCACATAATCGGATTGGTGCTATTTTGGTGTCTACGAGATGCCCCTTTTTGGGATGCGCTGTGCATAGCGCAGCGCCGAGCAAAAATAGATAACCAAAGCACTAATGATTAGGGTTTCTTGGTAACCTAACCAACTTTTGATGCCCCAAGCATGGAAAGGGCATGCATTCTTGAATCCTTGCTTCGACGAGCTAAGGAGTTTGATTTCAAGTGTTAACCTATTTTGGTGAGGTGTGACTTGAGCTTGGACATTGATCAGTCATGATTAGGCAAAGGGCGCAACCTTTTATCCTCGGGGGAACCTTGTGTTCATGATTCACGAAATGCCAAGTGTTTGATTGATTTGATTGTTGCTTGTTTACTTCCCCAAGCAGGAGCGTGATTGTCTTTGTCAATGATTCTTTGAATGCATGTCGTTTTCCTTAATTGGGTGTGTGATTGTTGATTGGTGACTAAGTGTGACTACCCCCTCAAGCGACGAATCGATGAGGGAATGACCTTCATGAGAAAAGCGACGAGTCGCTTGACCCAAGATGACTTGTGCAAGGGTGCCTTTAGATGGTTTATCGTTAAGCATGTGCAATTTTTCCAACATTTGGACCTATTTTTGGTGGGTGTTAACCCTTTTGGTGATGCCATAATGGGGTGAAATCATCGAAAACCCATCTTCCCGTGGAGCGGTCCGGCTATGATAGCCTTCTTGGGGAAGTAGGAGAGTGACAATTTGAACCCCGACATCGATTTTCTATGCCAAGAGGTTAAGTGCAAGAGCACTTGTGTCCGGCAATGCTTATTGCTTTGTTTTTGCATTTTTTGTTGTTTTTTTGTTTTTGTGACACCATTTGGGGATTAAATTTTCGAAAATCCGTCTCCCGTGGAGCGGTCCGGCTATGGTAGCCTTCTTAGGGAGTAGGATAGTGATAATTTGTGACTCCAATGTCTATTTTGTATGCCCTGGATGTCAGGTGCAGCAGCACTCTTATCGGGCAAATTTATTGTCTGTTTTTAGTGCATTTTTGATCATTTTTTGATGTTTTTGAAGTTTTGGCCTGAATTCGTCCCTGGGTGGGACGAATTCCAGCTGTAGAATTCGTCCCTGGGTGGGACGAGCGCTAACCAGAGCGCTCGTCCCAGTCAAGGACGAATTCCAGCTCAAAGGCCTATTTAAGGGCCAAAACTTGAATTTGGGCTCATTTGTGTCATTTTTTTCTTGCGATTTTGGAGCTCTGGGAGGAGGAGGTAATTCTGCGAAGCGAAGCGCTGCTGGAATTCTCTCTGCCATCATGAGTGCACAAACTGGTTCGAGCGGCGGAGCCGAGGCGAAACCTGTAAGTGCTCCTAGAGTTTATTTTTGTTTAAATTTGCACTTGTTTTATTTAATTGTTTTTGTGATGATGTTTTCAAAATGTGTTTTAAAACTTAAACTCGAAACCGGATTGAAGACACTAAGACTTATTGTACAATGACGCTACGTTAAACCTGGTGCAAGAATTTTGCTTACGACTAACCCTAGGTTACGGAACGTAAACCCTAAGACGTATTTTTTTTGTGTTTTTGAATTTTTTTTATTTTTTTGAATTAATCGGTTAAGATTAGAAATCTTGGAGAAAATTTGATTTTTATTTGATTTTTTGCTTTTTATTGTTGTACAGTTCTTTTCCATGATTTTTAATTTTTTTGTTGAATTGTTTTCTTTTGCAGGTTAGGAGCCGGTACCGTGTACCTACCGCCTTTACTGAGGCGCGGGGTGCACTGACTGATGATGATTGGGAATGGCTTGATGCCCTTGGGCTCAAGAAGGTGTCTCGACTAGAGCCTGTGGTCCCGGATCAGGCCTATCTGATGGCCCTGATCAAACTTTGGGATCCGTGGACCAACACGTTCCATCTCCCGACAGGGGAGATGACTGTGACTTTGGAGGATGTCTATCGGTTGCTTCGGATTCCGATAGATGGATTGCCTATTAGGACATCACCGTTTGATCAGAGAACTGCTATACTTTCAAGATGCTTTGGGCATGGGGAGCGGGCGGGTGTAACGAACCCGGTGGAGACAATCGAGGTGGATCGCCAGGTGGCGGGATTTTGGTTGGTTGGTGGCAGGAGAGGGGGGTGTTAGGAGTGAGGCACGCATTCTTGATGGGCCTTATTTCTAACATGCTTCTCCCTGATTCGTCAGGCATGAGGTTCCCGTGGAACCCGCTGGATTTGGTATGGCAGTTGGTAGAGTGCCCGATAGAGGCACCACTGATTTTGAGATGGGGACAGACATTGTTGGCACAGCTCTACGGGAGCTGTATGGGGTCCGCTGTCGGCAGCGAAAGGGGGTCAGCTGTAGCTATCTGCTGAGTTTGGGGTTGGCAGCACATAGTAGTGGAGAGGCCGACCGGGTTACCATGGACGACTCGGGCAGCGATGGATGACACGGAGATAGGCTATGCAGTTTTGTGGCGGCGGTCTGTGGAGCAGGGGCAGAGTCGGCGATGGGCAGGTGCTGTAGAGCACTATACCGATGCCTTTTCTCGGCTCACTCTAGGGGAGGTGTTTTGGCACCCTTATCGGGACTGTCCAGCCTGGCCAGAGGCTGGAGAGTGGCTCCGTCGGGTACGTAGGGAGCGGTGGTTGACTGGGAGGCACGGGACGGAGCATGAGTTCTTTTCATACAGTCGGGTTACACGATAGTTTGGGGTGCGCCAGGGTTTCCTGGTGAGCCCGTGGTCTATCGGTGACGGGGAGATGAGAGGGATTTAGATCCACCGGTCACCGTGCCATTGGGCGAGGAGTCAGATGTGGTTATTGACGTCCCGGACGTAGATGACGTCGGGACTACCACTGAGTATGACTCGTGGTGGGTACTACGGCGATGGAGAGGAGAGGGGCCACTGGGAGGCACGGAGGCGGTAGTGGAGGGTGCTGAGGCAGTAGGGGATGATTGGGGAGGTCCGTTGGATGATGCGGACATGTTGGATGTGGGGGATGAGGATGTAGACTTGGGCGCTCCGGATCAGCCGGACATGCAGGACGTGGAGGAGCAGTGGGAGCCAGAGCAGGCTGTTCCGAGGGTCCTGTTCGTCAGGCAGACACAGAGGAGGTGGAGTCTGAGATACGCGCTGAAAATGCACGACTGACAGAGCTACTGCGGATACGGGATCTGGAGTTGGGGGATGCAAGGCGGGAGAGGGATCTCCTGCGGGCTCAGCTAGCAGAGCGGGATAGGGTTCTAGCACAGCGCGACGATGCGGTGTCATACTATCATCGACGAGAGGCAGAGTGGTGTCGGCACCGGATAGAGTTGGAGAGGGAGGTCATCCGCCTTGGTGGGCGACTACCTGAGCCCTCGGTCAGTGGATCTTCACGGCGGATGAGGGATAGTGCGACTGAGCAGTCAGCATCATCTCGTCGTCGACGATTAGATGAGGGAGGCGGTAGCAGGCATGATGCGGGGGCTGGTAGTAGCCGCCCTGCAGGTCCCATAGGACCCACACCACGGGGGGTAGTTCCCGTCGCACCGATCCTGTGTGATCATGGTGGTCGACGCCTTAGGTTGGGTTTTTGGATATGATTGCGGGGTCTGAGGACCAGTTTTGTAGCCTGCGGGCATTTTTTTGACGATATATATATATATACCGATTTTATTGTGGTTTTTTACATGTGATGATTTGATTTTTGTTATGCATGATGGCTAATGACTATGGATGTATGCATGTTTATTTATTTTGATGAATGCTTATGTTATGATGAATGCAAATGTTTTTGATTTCTTTTTGATATGCAAAGTGAAATGGATGAATGATATTTGTGGTGATTGGTTACGGCACCATAGGCTGTTTAAGACGCTCTTTAATTCGTTTTTAGGCGATTGCTATGATGTATGGCTCTTGTATGTATACATGTGGTTTTCTCTTTTTGTATTTTCTGATGGTATTGTAAGGATGAAAAGTAGCGCAGTTGGTTTAGAAATGTAGCTAAGGTTTTCTGAGACTCAGACGGTTTTAACTCACTAGCCACGACTGTACTTTGTCTTACAAGACTTTTGAACAAGGTATGAATCAGACTTGTTTTTGACCAAGCTATTTCACATCCCCGTGTGTGCAATTGAGTTCATTATTGTGGTATTTATCAGGATACCGCCAGTGCCAGATGGGCTTTCAACCGAACCTGTACTGAGGATCACCTAATTAGCTCCACTAACTCCTTTGTTGTATTTAGTTAGATTAATCTGCGGTGTTATCCAAGATGCCATAAGCTAGCTCATCCACATGCAAACATTGATCTGTACGCAAGTTAATGTGATAGATATATCGTCATGCGAGAGGTTTACCGCCAGTTATCGATAGGCTATCAACCAAATCGGTACTGAGGCTTGCCTCATGACCTTTTAGAATGTTGAGAGTTCCAGGGATTCAAGTTCCACTCCCTTCTTTTCTTCAATTGTATTGGGATACTTGCTCGTTTGTAGTGATAAGATCACTGTTTATTTTGATTTGTTTTTCTTTTGAGCAAGGGATTGGGGATATGGAGTGATGAAAATCACTATCGTTTGTGCCGTTTGATGTGTGCACTGTAAGATGTCAAATATTTGATTTTTGACGTTTTGCAAATTTTTGATGTTTTGCAACTATTGAGAACTAGGGATTCTTAGGGAATTGGGTAGGGAGGATGCTTGTCCTTTTGCCAACTCTCGAGCATTCTTGGGGTCATTCGCACAGGGGGATGAGCAAGATAACCGTTTCGCTTTTGGTGACTTGGATTACTGTGCAGGTTTCATCTTTCGTTCACACAACTTAGGAATTGTTTTATGTGTTTTAATTTGTGTTGGGATGTTACGTAACAAGGTGTATTTCAAGTATGACTCTACCTTCGTAAAATCTGTTTGACTTGGTACATTACATGGCTAAAGAGCAAAATGATGACTGAATCACGAAAACTCTTGATACATTAAAAGACCACCGACTCTAGTGTGGTAAAAGCAATGCATGGTGTTTTTGTTGTTTTTGTAAAATGGAACAAGTGTGGAACAAGATGGACTAGTAGAGCAATTACAGCCTATGGTGCCTTTGACCTATACGACCACAAATATGCAATGTATGGATGCAATGCTTAATGCAGCTACATATTTTTGTATTTTTGATGGATTGATTTTTGTGAATATGAATATGAGGTGCGAGAAGAGCTCTCGATTGATGAATTTGAGTATGCCTAGATATGAGATGCAAATTTTTGTTGTTTTTGATTATTTTTTATTTTTGACCAAGTGATTGTGGACATCCTTGGAGCATTTTGGTGACCAAGTGATTGCGATAATCCTTGGAGCTTTTTGGTGTGACCAAGTGATTGCGATAATCCTTGGAGCTTTTTGGGTTGACCAAGTGATTGCGATAATCCTTGGAGCTTTTTGGTTTGACCAAGTGATTGCGATAATCCTTGGAGCTTTTTGGGTTTGACCAAGTGATTGCGATAATCCTTGGAGCTTTTTGGTTTGACCAAGTGATTGCGATAATCCTTGGAGCTTTTTGGTTTGACCAAGTGATTGCGATAATCCTTGGAGCTTTTGGGTTTGACCAAGTGATTGCGATAATCCTTGGAGCTTTTTGGGGTTTTGACCAAGTGATTGCGATAATCCTTGGAGCTTTTTGGTTTGACCAAGTGATTGCGATAATCCTTGGAGCTTTTTGGTTTGACCAAGTGATTGCGATAATCCTTGGAGCTTTTTGGTTTGACCAAGTGATTGCGATAATCCTTGGAGCTTTTTGGTTTGACCAAGTGATTGCGATAATCCTTGGAGCTTTTTGGTTTGACCAAGTGATTGCGATAATCCTTGGAGCTTTTGGGTTTTGACCAAGTGATTGCGATAATCCTTGGAGCTTTTTTGGTTTGACCAAGTGATTGCGATAATCCTTGGAGCTTTTTGGTTTGACCAAGTGATTGCGATAATCCTTGGAGCTTTTTGGTTTGACCAAGTGATTGCGATAATCCTTGGAGCTTTTTGGTTTGACCAAGTGATTGCGATAATCCTTGGAGCTTTTGTGTTTTGACCAAGCGATTTTATGGATCCTTGGAGCATTTTTGGGATATGGCTCTCTTAGATATAAAATGGTCGCAAATGACTGATATTCAAGGGTTCTGTTTCCTTGATACCATCAAGAGAAGCTAGCCGGTACGTCCCGGGTCCTATTTTGCTATCAATGACATATGGACCTAACCAATTTGCCGTGAACTTGTCCCTTAGGTGGGACGGCAAATTAGAGTTCTGTTGGTTTTCCTTCAAAACCAAATCACCAACCCGAAAGTCCCTTAGGTGAACTTTCATGTTGTAAGCTTTCTTAAGCCGCTCTTGATAGATACGTAAGTGCTCGAGAGCATTCACGCGTCGTTCGTCAAGCAACGTAAGTTGGTCTAACCGGGCTTGCCGCGTAGTGTCATCATCGATGAACTCCTGCATTGATATGCGAAGGGAAGGAATTTCCAACTCGAGAGGCATTACTGCCTCTGAGCCATACACGAGCGAAAACGGAGTTGCCCCAGTTGGCGTCCGAACGCTAGTGCGATAAGCCCAAAGGGCAAGTGGGATTTGTATGTGCCAATCCTTATGACTGTCTGTGACTGTCTTTTTAAGGATGGCCACTAGTGTTTTGTTTGATGCCTCTGCTTGCCCGTTTGCTTGCGGATAATAGGGCGTTGAAAAGCTATGCTGAATTTTGTACTTTGTGGTCAAAGCACGCACGTCTTTGTTCTTGAATGATGGCCCATTATCCGATATTATTTTGGATGGAATACCAAAATGACATATGATGTTATGCAAGATGAACTCCACAATGCGGGGTCCTTTCGTTGAGGTTAACGGAATTGCTTCCACCCATTTAGTAAAATACTCTGTGGCCGTTATGATAAACGTGTGACGGCCTGACGATGCAGGGGAGATCTTTCCGATTAGATCGAGGCCCCACTACGAAAATGGCCAAGCAGACTGGACTGTCTCATAGGGCCTGGGAAGGTACGTGCATCAAATTGGCATGATGTTGACATTTCACGCACTTCTTGACATATTCGCAACAATCTCGCTCTAAAGATGGCCAATAATAGCCCATGCGAAGAATGCGCTTTGCAATGGCCATACCACTAAAGTGGCCACCACATGTACCGTCGTGCGCTTGGGCGACTGCCCAAGTGGACTCTTGCTGGTCCAAACAATGAAGAAGAATTCCGTCATAGCTGCGACGATACAAAATGTCTCCTATCAAGACATACTTAGCCGCTTTCTGCTTGAATGTTCATTTTGCGGCGTGCGTCAATCCAAAGGGAAGATTACCTAACTTGAGGTAGTCTCTAATGGGTAAATACCAGTCTTGTTGATCGAAAACCTCGACAGTATGAACAGCCAATCCCTTTCGAAGTTCTTCCCTAACAAATGCTGAATGGGATAGAACTTGTAAGAATAGCGTTGTGTTGCTATTAGTGGGAGTGGGGGAAAACAAGGACCCCAGCTTGGCACGTTTCAGACGGTCTCGGATTCGAAAGAACTTATCCGAGGATGGTTCGATCTGGATCATGTGGATTCCCGGTGTCAAGTCTGAGCTTGCACGCTCCATCGCGGATTGCGATAAGGTTTTGACTTGAATGGTTGTCATATCACCGAAAAGGTCTTGCGGGATTAGTGACCCCAAGGAGGCCATTGTGTCCGCAAAATGATTCGATGATCGAGGGAGTGCCTCGATGTCATACCACTCAAGTTTTGCCAGGAATTTGTCCACGAGGGCTTTATAGGCCTTCAGAACTGGGCATTTGCATTGATATACCCCTTTGACTTGATTGACTATTAACAGCGAATCACCAAAGATATTCAATCGTTTGATGTTCATGGCGATTGCTGTCTGAAGACCTAGGAGCAAGGCTTCATATTCTGCATTATTGTTGGTGCATTGGAAGTTTAATTTAAATGACAGGGGCATTGGAGCACCCTGCGGTGTGAAGAATACAATTCCCGTGCCACCACCTTGCTCGCATTTAGAACCATCGAAGAATAGGGTTATGTCGGCTCGTGACTCAGGCTCATCAGAATCTGGCGATTCTGAGACATGGAAGACCCCATCATCGGGTAGTTCTATGACCAGAGGCTGATCGTCTTCAAGAGGAGCCTCTGCTAGTTGATCGGCTATGACTTGTCCTTTGATAGATTTTTGCCCAATGAACTCTATGTCAAATTCCGTCAACAACATGATCCATTTTGCCGTGCGACTACTATGATAAGTACGACTCATCATGTATCGCAATGGATTCTCCTTAGACACAACATACGTAGTGTTGCTCAGCATGTAGTGGCGTAGCTTTTTGGTAGCAAACACCACTGCCAAGCAGAGTTTCTCAACGTATGCATAGTTAAGTTCGTAACTGACCAGGGTGCGGCTAAGATAGTAAGTAGCCTGTTCTTTGTGAAGTTCATTCTTTTGGGCTAGCATGGCGCCCAGTGCCACCTCAGTAGCTGAGATGTATAAGTAGAACGACACTCCTGGTCTAGGTGGTGCCAATACCGGCGGCGAAGCCAAGTATTGTTTGATTTCGTCAAAGGCTGACTGGCACTCGTCATCCCAATGAAATGTGACCCCCTTGTGCAATAATTTGTTCATGGGTCGGCATTTGTCAGATAATTGCGCTATGAAGCGTTTAATCGACGCGACCTTTCCTTGCAGACTTCTGAGCTGCTTGATGGTAGTTGGGGGAGCCATTTCAAGGATTGCCTTGACTTTCTTTGGGTCCACTTCGATGCCTCGTTTTGAGACTATAAAACCCAAGAGTTTTCCAGATGTGACGCCAAATACGCACTTCTTGGGATTCAGTCTGACCTTATGCTCTATGAGGCGATCGAGAATCTTGCTTAAGTCACCGAGATGATCTGAGCGCAAAAGAGACTTGGCTAACAAATCATCCATGTAATCTTCCAAAGTTTTGTGCATGTAATCATGGAAGATATATGTCATGGCACGTTGGTAGGTAGCGCCAACATTTTTAAGGCCAAAAGGCATGACCTTATAACAAAATGTCCCCCAAGGCGTTGTGAACGCCGTTTTAAGTTGGTCTTCAGGATTGATACGAATTTGATTGTATCCTGAGAAGCCATCCATTAGGGAGAGCATTTCATGACCTGTTGTAGCGTCTACTAGCGCGTCGATGCTTGGCAAGGGGAAATCATCCTTAGGACTCGCTTTGTTTAGGTCTCAAAAATTGGTGCATATGCGAATCCTCCCATCGGGCTTCTTGACGGGAACCATGTTGGACAGCCATGGCGGATAATCCACGCAGATGACAAACTGTGCATCCAACAGCTTTTGCAATTCATCTTTGACCATCAAGGCCACTGTTGGGTGCATCTTTCATAGTTTTTGCTTTACGGGCTTGATTGTCGGATCAAGCGTTAAATTATGCGTGACTAGCTACGGGTCTAGTCCCGGCATGTCTCTGTATGACCATGCAAAAACTTCCTTCTTCGCTTTGAGAAGGGCGATGTATTCGGCTTGCTCTTCGAGGGAAAGACTTACCCCCAGCTTGATAATCTGTGGATTCGTTGGGTCTAAGCCGATGTCTACGTCAGTCGTTTCCTCGACTGACATGTGGGATCCGTCCTCCAACTGATGTGGAGTTGGGATCAAATGGATATCATTAGCTGAGTTTAGATCTGCGTTTGGAACCTCGGGTCCCTCTTCAGCCTGAAAAATATCCTGAGTTGTCCTTGGGGTGGAATGAAGCATTTCACCGAAAGGCCAGTACTCTGATGGTGATAAAGGTGAATTGACGCGATCCCAATCGATGGCATCTATGTCTAGGTGCAATGATTGTGATGGATCGGCCGGATTGCGGATGGGTGCGGTCAAATCAATGGAGATCATGTGGATGGAATGAATTTGGTCTCCAGAACCGTGGGTGTGATAACTCGATTCTTTTAGATGCTCCCTATACTCTGGATCTGGCTCTACGGGAACGGGCACGAATGGATCTTCCCTAGGTGCGAATTCGTCCCTATTTGCGAAAAGGATGGCAGGGTCTTTTCTCGGCACTGATGTCATGATGGGATCTCGAGGTGGACGATGCTCATCTTGAATTTGGAGCCATGGATCCAATACTTGGTCCCACCTTGCAGGGTCTACCCACCATTCATGCCCTAGCAGTATGCCCATCTGTCCCATTAGATCTTCATGAGTTAAAGGGCGGTGATGTCGTCGCGCATGTCCGAGATAGTCCATCTCAGTCTCATCTTCTGAATCACTTTCGGAGACCCAAAAATGTTCATTCTCTTCAGCAACTGTTGCTTGCGACGTTGAGGACCCTCCTTGTTCCAGTAAGTTAATCTGGTCCCATTGTGGTTGTTCCACTCTTGGTGGAGGGACCTGATTCCCTTGACACTGTATTGTTTCATCTGGAACCTCTAAGGGGAACAGCTTCAGAAAGATGTCCGAAAGTCGTTGATGTTCTCTTTGAGGATTAATCTCTGAACTTTCGCCTCTCTCTAGCAAAGGAGAGGGATTACTGCTGTTTCCAGGGGTGTTTGTTGACCATGGGAGGTAGTCTCCCAATGTGTATTCTGTATTTGGATTGGCATACGGATCTTGTGCCAATCCCCCCTTGTTGCCTATTTCTAGGCCTTGCATATTTTCAACCAAGATGTCTAAGGGTAGGGGGTGGTTGAACCCTACTCCTGACTTGTCATATGGCATCTGATATCTTGGTTGGCAAAGGACCCGCATCCCTTGCTCATATCTGCCTAGCCCGTATCCATGCCAATTGCATTGGCCGAGATATTTTAGGGCAAAGTCTGGGTTTGACAGATAGTTGATGTTTTCAACAAAAGGCTCTTCGTCTGCTTCCTTTTGTTTGCATGGTTCAAGACCATGATCAAGGCCCCCATACACGAAATTCGTCCGGTTTGGAGGGTAGCCTAGAGGAACATCTGTCCCTATGGGAAGGCGAGGTCTTCCCATGTCTTGTACCGACTCCAATGTCGGGGTTGCCACAACATTTTGCACTAAATATTCCCCCAGGCCCGTATCGGCCATTTCAACAGTGATTGTTGATGATTGGGTGGGAGGAAACGGTAGTCCTTCCTGAGTCCATTCCATGTTTGGTGGTTCAGGAGTCTTAGTTTCTGTTGTGCTTGGTGTTTCCTCCGTTGATACCATTGAGATTGTGGGCAACCTTTCTTCTAAGGGTTTAACCTCTTCCATGATCTGTTTTCCCTTGTCCTTCTGTTTGGCCATGATAGGTGGCGTTGATGATGAAGGAGCAGGTGATGAAGTCTCACCTGGCTGGGATTTTGCCTTGTTGGTCACCAGTGGTGCCTGCGGTATTGGACCCTGTTTAGATGGATTTAACTGGAAATCCAAATGTGTTGAAGGGAGGGTCGATTGAGGCATGAATTGTACCGCATTGCAATACTTGAAGGGCTCTAAGTCCATTGGGACTACATGTATTTCTCCTTCATAAGCATACTTTAAGCACTGGTGGGCGATCGAAGGGACACACTTCATGTCCCTGATCCAAGGCCGCCCTAGCAGTATATTATAAGCCATCTCGCCTTCCAACACATGGCACAATGTAGGTATTGACTTTTGTCCTACCTGGACAGGCAGAACAACCGTGCCGACTGTCGAGCATATTGCATCGTTGAAAGCTCGCAGTGTATACGTGGAGGCTGTGATGTGAGAGGTCGGCAGCCTTCAAATGTTTTAAGGCTGCAGTGGTAATGATGTTACTGGACGAGCCAGTATCTACCAACACTCTCTTGTACGGAATCCCGTTGACCCGCGCGATAACGTGCAGGGGTGGATCTGCCATGTCATTCGATATCGTTTTGACCTCATCTTCTCTGAATGTGATGACCGGCTCCGTACATTGTTTCACATGTCCCACGAAGTTGTTGAAAGAATTTGCTTCGTGAGGCCGTAATTCGATGGCTTTTAAAATGTCCATAAGAGCTTCCCTATGGGGTGCTCGATCGTTGAATAAGCTCGTAAATGGACAGCCTAGCCGATGTGGTCCGCAAACTCTGCGTGAGTTTGGTCCGTATCGTGACCTCGGGTCTAGGCGGAGGCAACTGCGTTGGGCGTTGTTGAGGCTGCGATGTTGTCGGAACTTCCCTCGTAGCTACCTCGGGGGCAACTGCTGGGTACCTTCTGTTCCTTGTTACTATGCTAATCATTCCCACAAATCCTTGCATGGGAAGATTCTGTCGCACCTCGTTAATCTGGAGTGGTTTTGCCTGTGCCTCGTGGGCAGGCAAAGGGTCCTTGAATACCCCCATTTGTTGATTGTTTGGCGCTATGGGGTTGTCCACGGCCAATGTTCTATTGTCGATCAAATCTTGGATTAATTCTTTGAACTTCCAACGATCCATTCAAGTCGTGTCCTCTCGCGCCTATGGAATCTACAATACAATTCCTCTCTCGTATCCCCTAGGCTTAGGAGCATTAGGGTCTATATTTTGGATTTCTGGCAGAGTGACTAAATTTGCCGCCGACAAGCGGTCAAATAGGGAGTCCCTGGACTCCGTGTAAGGGGTGAATTGTCGCCTAGGGCGACGCCGCTGATTCTCGCTCCCGTCTTCTATTATCTCTTTCATAAGTAGGAGGCACTACTTGGTAATTAGCCTTTTGGGGCTGCATTTCTTGCACAGGCGTGGGAACATTTATCGCAACTTGGTTGACTACAGCGTGTTGTGATTGCGTTGTCCCGGTCTTAGTGGTTTTATTCCACTCTTTCTTTTTAGGCTTGGCGATTGCGCCTTCGCCTATCTTAATCTCTTCTATAACTCTGGCTTGCGCCAAAGCTTCTTCTAAGCCGTCGTATTGTCGCAGCAACAATAGACCAGAGATTGATTTTAAGCAACTTTTTGCGAACATCTGCGTGAGATCAGACATAGGGGGACGGTAGGGTAACTTAGAAAGCAAAGCTCTCCATCGATTCCCATATGCTGCCATTGTTTCTTCCTCAAATTTCTCGAGGCTCGCCAGATCACTCAGTGATGCCTTCTTCCTTGTGTTGAAGGCAAAGCGTTCAAGAAACGCATCTACTAATTGATCTAAGTTGCTTATGCTGTGTTTAGGTAGTTGTGTGAACCAATCCGAGGCAGGGCCTGCGAATGTGGTTATGAACGTTCTAAGCAACAATGCGTCATTATCTTGGATGCCGAAGCATTGGCTTAGAAATCTTGTAACGTGTTCTTGTGCGTCCTCTTCACCTTTAAAGATTGCCAATTGAGGCAACTTGAAGTGCTCGGGGTAAAGAGGTGTAGGCACTGAGGGATGCACTGGATTATCGCGGAGTTGACGTAATGTGGGTTTTTGATGCCCAACAGCTTTTGTCTCCACAGACTCCAAACGCTCTAATAGCGCTTGGTATGCATCGAAAGATTTTATTTCTTCCTCTCTTGTTCGCTCCCGTTGTAAGTTATGGTAAACTGGGGGCCTATGGAGGGGTGGCCGAATGGCAATCCTCCCGCCTTGATGGGGAGTTTCAGCATATTCTATTTCTAGTTTGTACTCCTCATAAAGTTCTTGAGGAGTCTCCGGGCGAGACCTATGACCTTGATCGAGTCCTCGCTGAAGGTACCCATCATTGTTTCGGGGAGTGGCCTCCCTCTCGGGTCTATAAGATCTCGGAGGCAAAGCTTGACGAGGTCGTGGAGACCTGTCCCGCACCAACGAATTATGCCTCTCATATTGTTCGGCCCTTTGGATGCGAGGGGTTGGCTCCCTCTCAGGTAGTTCATAGCGTAACTCATCCGCTTCGCGTTGCATGCGCTCTCTATCCAAGCGGTGTCGGTACTCTATCTCCTGATGACTTTGTTTAAGCCGCGTGATTTGGGCTTGACGGGTGGCCTGTCTAGCAACTATCGGGTCAATTTGGTCTACCCTATTTTGCTCAGGAGGTTCGAATGTTTCTCCTATGTGTTTGCCTCGAGTTTGCTGATCTAAAGTTTCAATGGGTCGCTTCCTCTCGTCGAGGTGGGCGACATGTACTCGAGGCTTCGGCCTTGATGTATGATCATGATACCTAGCAAGTGCGGAAACGCAAGGTTCCCACGCTATTTGTTGTCCTCGAGGAATGCGATGGCTTTCCTCGTACTCTCTTTCATGGGTTTGGAAGGGGCGGGCGGAGTTAGCTCGCCCTGTGTAAGGAGCCCTGTGCTCCGGATTTTGTCTTTCCGTCCCGATGGGAGGTAAAGAAGGGACGCCATATCCACGTTGTCCCTCCAAATGGATAGTGTGCCTCTCTAGCGCTCCATCGCGCTGTGGCCACTCATGTCTAACCTCAGAAGGTGATTCTCTATTTACATCAAGGTCTACATGTAGGGCGTCTTCCCGAAAGGGGCTGCTTTGAATGGGCATACCCCACCGAGGATTCTGAATCGGATTCTTTTGTAGGCCAGACCGATAAGGCGGTATGACCAAGTCCTCAGGACTGAAGCGAAGGCGACTTGTGCCTGCTTCTTGTGTACCTTTCGGAGCTTCTGCCCTTGATTGGGCTTGGCTACGGGTGTACACCATTGCGTTGCTTCTATACTATCTAAGTAGATTTTTATCTCGTTTATGATGATTTTTTTTTTTGTCTACACTAAGCGTAAATAAACACACGCATACACAAACCGTGATTATCTCTTTTAAGGATTATTGGTGTGCCCTAAACTGGTTTAGTGCATTTTGATGTTTTGTTTTGTTTTTGTAGGTTTTGAAGAACGTTTAAATGCATTATGACGGCTCATATAACTCCCAAAATGGTCGCCCCTTCAATATACCAACCAGGCCGATATACCAACCTCTCTATATACCCGCCCTTACGAGAGGGAGACTATAGGTACGTGAGAGCAGAAGGTACATGGTACGTAGGCGGTACGAAAGGGGGATTGTCCTGTTAATGGCACCTACCATAGAAGACTTATCCTCGCGCGCATGGGAATCACCCCAACGACACTCGGTCAGCTTTCGTCAGGATTTACGCCTAACAACAGTTGACAATCGGGAAATGGATGCAAAGCTAAGCCAAGGTGGTGATGAACCCACCGTTGGTCTTGCTCAAGGGCTGGGGTCTTACGACCAGCTCCTTGGTTTAAAATTATTGCGTGAAGTGTGTGGGATTCATTTTATTTAACAAAAATGAAACAAGCATAAATGACTTTCCCTAAGCAATGCAGGATAAAATGAAAACAGTTAAAGAAACAGAAACAAAAATAGAAAATTTAATAGAGATTATGAAAATCCCTACCTCTTCTCTACCTGGACCGGTTGCTTCTGAAATTTTGCTCTGAAAATCTATAGGCAGGAATTCGTCCTCTCGTGAGACGAATTACGTAACGTAATTCGTCCCTGCCAGAGATGAATTTGAATTCGTCTCAGGGTCAGACGAATTACAGTAAAGAATTCGTCACAGTCAGAGACGAATAATAGTCTGCAACAAAAAAATGTACCTGTCAAGCACAAAACACAAAAATTTAATCAGTTTTTGTGATTTTAAAAACCAGGGAACAGGGTCCCACCGTGATCGCCACTGAAAGCACGAGATTTCGGGCAAAGGAAACACTAATTGCGATGCATTCAAAATCAAATACGCTTAAGTCCTAGAAATGTAAATTGCATGAAATGAAAGAGACGCATTAAAATGAGATACAAGAAAATGGAGAAAACATAGCCCTTTCATTAAACTTTCTTGATCTCTGTTACAAATATGCCTCCTCCCTTTTCAGGGGCTAGGAGCGTTAAAAGAATTTGATTACAATCGAGACTTAAGGTTCCTCTTTTCGCGTGCCCACACTTGAAATGGGCGGGCCAAGATGATGCCGCCGCTGATGTTGATGAGTCCTTAACCTCTGCTGCTCCTCCTGCGAACAAAGAAACAACAAAGATGTCAGTAGCACCTGTTGCAAATAGTAAGTGTTTGTTCTCTAAAATCGCCAAAAGATGCATGTAAATAATTAGCCAAATCGATAGACAAAATGACTCTAAATGACCTAAAAACCTGACAGAGGATAGAAGACATCACCAGAGGGCCACTGCCATTGAAACAGTCGGCCAATCTACCTTCAACTGGAATTCGTCCCTGGGCAGGACGAATTCTGACTGCTATTCGTCCCTGGGTGGGACGAATTCTCTTGTGTTGGAAAAGCCGAACTGATACTGCTCCAATGTCGACTCCCGAGACCTCCAAAACACCTGCAAATAGAGGGGTTATGTAATTGGGGCCATTTTGGGATGACCCAGATGGTCGGATTCTCCCAATTTGGCCTCTATCCTCGGGAATTCGATATCGCCACCTGCAAGTTAGTGGGACAACAAAGCGACAAAAGGCATGATAAAATCTGATCAAAATGTTATGAAATTGAAGCTATGAGTTAACCAAATAGAATAACATGAGATGCAACCTGAAACAATAATCTAGAATGCTTTTGGAATAAAACTTAGAAAGTGCGGGGGTGCCCAAGTGGGCCTCCCACCGTTGGCACTTGATCTTGGCGCCAATCCACTAGGGATGGGCCCAAAACCTCTTAGGATTGGGATGTCTGCGAATTGGTGGTGTAAGGTGGTCAAATGTTGGATTTGGGTTGGATCCACGCTTCCAAAAGCCACCCAATAACCTCCCTTGCAAAAGAGATTAGTGGATGTGAGAAGGTGAATCAAAGGGGATGCAAGTGGGTGTTCAACTCGGACAAGCACTTCGTTGCTTGAAATCTCCTCCAATCTATCTCTTTGGGTGAGAAAAGTCCCACCTTTTATAGACCCATGGGGTCTCTTTTGAGAGGGAAGCATAAGTGCCATGTGTTGGTCATAGGTGCCATGTGGCAGTCATGTCTTCCCATGAGGGAGGGGAGTCCTCCATGACTTGGGCTTTCATAACTGCCCTTGTGACAGTCCTCTAACGGCCTATCTGTCCACCCACACACGCGTGCGAGGCAGGAGTCATCAACCGATCGTCTCCGGGCTGCCACTTGGCACCATTCTTCTTTTTGCCCGTTAAACTTGGAATTCGTCCCTACGTGAGACGATTTCAGAATTCGTCCCTGGGTGAGACGAATCCCAGTTTAGTATTCGTCCCCGGGTGAGACGAATACTGAGCAAAGTGTCTAAATGTACCAAATTGCCTCTTGACCTTACAAAATTGCTATGAAAGTGGTTAGGACCACTGTTTGACCTCTGAGGGCTGCCCTGGGGGCTGTGTTTGTCAAAGCGATCAGTGTTTGCAGTCACATAATCGGATTGGTGCTGTTTTGGTGTCTACACTTTACAGCTATTATATGAATATTGATTCGATCTGCATAGCTTAGAAGCACTTTTCATGTTTTCTTTATTATGCATGTTTAATGGTGTCATTATGCAATTTACCTAAAAGGGCCTCATCATGAGAGATGTTGCCTATATTTTTTATATTCTTGTGTTGTTTCTTGACTGTAGGGAACAGTTTCAAAGGAGAATCAACTATCAAGTTCCTTCCCCATCGCGAAGAAGACGACACCTCCACCCTAGAGAAGTTTGTGTCATCCTAAAAGGTACTTAGAAATCACACCTACCCTTAAGAGGGAAACAATTACACACTCCTATTGTAATATTGTATCAAAGTGATTATCCCTAAGAGGGATGTACCTGTAATTTGATTTTGACTTCGAATACAATGGAATAAAACATTTTCTTCTTAATTCATTTGTTGTCAATTTCTTGTTCTTGTATGCATGTTATGCATTTATCAATTATTGCAATGGGACACCTCAGGTGTGAGCCTTTTTGGTGGTTACAAGTTACTACCAGTGAGAAGAAGATCATCAACATATAGAACAAGAATGGTGATGTTGCCTTCATTTCTCCAAATGTAAACTGTGTTATCAGACTCACAATGAGAAAAACCTGCTAAAATAAGGAAGGAGTCCATCTTCTCATACCAAGCTCTAGGGGCTTGTTTGAGGCCATAGAGAGACTTTTTGAGCCTACAAACAAGAGAGGAGTCTTGAGTGAAACCAGTAGGTTGTTCCATGAATATTTCTTCCTTTAAGTCTCCATGTAAGAAAGCATATTTTACATCCATTTGATAGACATGCCACTTATGGGAAGCAGCTAGAGCAAGAACCAATCTTACAGAATCCATTTTAGCAACTGGAGCAAAGGTTTCTGCATAATCTATGCCTTCAATTTGAGAGAAACCTTTGGCCACTAGATGAGCCTTGTGTTTGTCTATTTCTCCATTAGGTCCATATTTTGTTTTGAAGATCCATTTACAATGAACTAATTTCCTTCCTTTAGGTAAGGGAACTAAATCCCAAGTCTTGTTTTTTATCAAGGAAGAAAATTCATTTTCCATGGCATCATCCCATTCCTTAATACCCGAGGCTTCTTTGAAGGATTGAGGATCAGAGAAAATAGACTGACATACAAGACCAGTGCCTATGGGGTTGGATGATCTAGTTGAAGGAATATTTTGGATGTAAGGAGTAGCTTCTTTAACAATGGTGCGGGCCCATTTTGGCATAGAGGAAGGAGTTGAAGGAGTTGAAAGACATTGAGATGGAGTTACAGGTTCCTCATCTTGATTATCAATGACCAAGTTAACTTCAAGAGTTGGCTCTTCATAATATTGAGGTTCTACTATAGGAGAAGGCTCAATGGAGGAAGAGGGATTTTGAGGATATTTTTGAGGGAATGTTTCATCAAATTGGACATTCCTATGAAAGAAAACCTCATGAGTTGAGGGATCAAGAAGCCTATATGCTTTCAATTCTTCACAATAACCGACAAAGATGAGCTTTTTGCTTTTCTTATCAAGAGCCTTCCTTTTCTTCTTTGGGATGTGAGCCCAAGTAGTACACCCAAAAATATTGAAGTAGGAAACATCTGGTTTTAAGCCAGACCAAGCTTCTTCAGGAGTTAAATGGTCAAGAGCTTTATGAGGTGTGCGATTTTGAATATAATTTGCATAGTTAATAGCTTCTACCCAAAATATTTTTGGAAGATCTCTTGAATGGAGCATACAATTAGCCATCTCTTTTAATGTCCAGTTTTTCCTTTCTGCAATACCATTTTGTTGAGGATTATGGGAGACAGAATGTTGATGAATGATGCCATGACTAGATAAAAATATGGAAAACTCATTACTACAGTATTCCCCCCATTATCTGTGTGAATCTTCTTGATTTTGCAAGATGCCTGATTTTCAACTAAGGCTTTAAAAACCTTAAAGTGGGATAGAACATCACTCTTATATTTCAGGAAGTAGACCCAGGACCTTCTAGAAAAATCATCAATAAAGGTTAGAGCATACTTTTCTCCTTTGAAATATGGTTCAGGAAAGGTCATTAAGTCACTATGGATTAAATCTAGAGGGGATGAGGTTTTTGGAGAACTACTTGGGTGGAAAGGATCTTGATGTTGCTTTCCAAGAGCACATCCAGGACAAAATCCATCACTAGAAGAGACTTGGGATAATCCTATAACCATATCATGGGTGCTCAAATCCTTTAGGTAGTTGTAACTAAGATGACCAAACCTTTCATGCCATATTTGACTTTCAAGATCACCATGAGCCACAAAACAGGAGGCTCCTTCTGGATTTTGAAAACCTTTGAAGTGAAAAAGATGAGAGTTATGATCAATATTCCCTTTGGCTATAAGAGAATGGGGATCTTGAAAATCTCTTATCTCAACTCCTGTTGGAGAGAAGAGAACAATTTTCCCATTTCCAGAAGTACAAATCTGATAGACGAATAGGAGATTGGTGGCAATGTCTGGAACATAGAGAACATTGTTTATGGAGCCACCATCAATGGTTATATCCCCTTTTCCTTTGACAGGGATGAAGGAAGAGTCACCCACTTCTATGCTACAAGTAGAGCTAGAGGAGATAGAAGAGAAAGACTTATCTGAAGCAGTCATGTGATGAGTAGCTCCAAAATCTAGGACCCAGTAATTAGAGGAAGAATTGGAGGTTTTTCCTTGAACATTAAGGGCTTTTCCTATTTGCTTTTTATTTTCTATATTTTGATCCTTCATAGCTGCCTCTAGTTGTTGTAATCTTTTCCAGCATTTGTTAGCAGAGTGACCATTCTTTTTACAGTGAGTACAGGTTATGGGAGTCTTTTCCTTCTTTTTGAATTTTTCTTTAGAAGAGGTGGAGGCTACTAAGGCTTTTGAGGAAGAGGAAGAAGAAGATATTTCATATCTAGCAAGTTTGGTTTCTTCCCTAGTTAATCTATCACAAAATTCTTCTAAAGAAGGCATTTTAAAGGTTGCACCAAGAGCATCTTTGGTAGATATAAAGGTGGTAGCAAAAATTTGAAAAACACCATTTAGCTTAGAAAGGATTAGATAAATGCATTCTTCTTCAGTCTTAGTCTTCCCACTACCTTTGTATTGAGTGAGGACTTCTTTGAACTTAGTGAGGAAGTCAACAATACTACTAAAATCTTCAGGAGACAAAGATGTTAGTTCGACTTCTAGTTGCATTGATCTCATCTGATCTACTTTCCCAAATAAGGTCTTTAGTTTCTCCCAACTTTCATGAGGATTTTTGCAATCTGTAATATGAAACCACAAACTTTCATGAACATTAGAGCTAATAATACCCATTGTTTCATGCATTTTTCCTTTATGAACAAAAATTTCATATTCTTTATCAAATTTTGGTTGCTTTTCTTCTAACAAATGAGTAAGACCTTTTTGAGAGATAAGATTTAAAATTTTAGGTTTCCAAGTGTGAAATTTATGAGGGGTGAGAGGTTCAATTGAATTCATCATTTTAAAAGGTTTGAAGTTTTAATTAACCAATATATCCCCCCTTAGAACTTCAAATTTATTATGCAAATGTTAAAGGGAAAGAATGAAGCTTTTCAATATTTAAAAACTCAATATACCCGCCCTAATGAGAGGGAAACTATAAGTATAATGAGGTTCGAATATTGTTTGCTTGAGAAATGCCAAGTCCTTTTAGTTCCTCTCAATACCCACCCTTACTTGAGGGAAACTATAAGTATAGAGAAGAATTTGTCAAGGGTTGTAGGCTTGAAATGCATAGATATCAACCAGATTTAAATATGGATTGTCTCAATACTTGCCCTTACTAGAGGGAAACTATAAGTGAGAGAGATATCCAAAAAATAAAAAATGGATGAATGAAAAATATATGCCAGGCCTTTATACCAAATACCTCCAAAAAAACCCGCCCTTACGTGAGGGAAACTATAAGTTTTTAGTGGTAATGATACATGGAACGTAGGAAAATATATTTTGAGGGAAAACTTATAAGTTTTATTAAAAAATTATAGAGTTTTATTTTAAATATACTTAGAAATGATAAATACCAAAATTTTAACATACATAAGAGAGTATATTGAAAAATTTCTTCAAGTATATTATTAGAAAAAAAACTTAAGATTTGATCTTTTTTTTGAAAAGAGATATATTAAATAAAAGAAGAATAACACCTTAAATAATTAAAATTTATTTGAGATTATAAAGCTGAGAATTATAAAAACAAAAGTAAAAAATTAAGGTGTTTAAACTTATACTTCTTTAAATAATATAGAATTTTTCCAACAAAAAAATTGAATAATTAAAAATATCTAAAGGTAGATTTTGAAAATAAATTTAACAAGTTCCCCTTTAATTAATAATTACCCAAATTTATGAAAAAAATTTAAGATAATTGAGAGGAGAATTGAAAATATTCTTAATGAAATATATATTGAATATATCTAATTATCACCTATTAAATAATTTACTCTAAAAGGAAGTAAATGATTTAAAGAAGAAGATAGACAATATACAACCCCCCTCAAGAATGACAAGTGTGCAATTAATTGCACTAGCCCCCCCAAAATATTTTTTTATTAAATTTTTACAATATTGACTCACTTTTCAAAAAGTGCCTTTGATAGAAATATAAGGCTCTTGCGAAAGGGAGGCAATATGAAAGACCTTCAAAAATGAAGGAAATTAAAATATATACAAAAAATATTAAGGAGGATTAGAAAAAGAATGAAATACGGGTCCTAAAAGGATGGCACTCTGAAAAGGAGATGACCGAGAACCAGATAGGGTGAAGAACCAGCGAGCTTTGAAGCTGAGGGTGAAGAACCAACGAGCTTAGAGGTGCCAATACATCGTTTGAAGACTTAGCGAGCTTATGTGGTGAAGAACCAGTGAGCTATGAGGCTGTGAATACGCCGTTTCGAAGATGCTACACCTCAAGCTGATCTAAAGGGGCTTTCTACGAGGACAGGTTAAAAAACCAGGAAGATCACAAAAGAAATAAATATAAAGTTATACCTTTAATTGGTATGAGTTTTGGGAGAGGTCAGATTGGATAGCGCCTTATCAAAAATAAAGAGTCAGTCATCTGACGTACCAGGAAGCCTCTCGAATGTGAACTTCATGAACCAGGAGATGTCAGAGTGGAAGGAAAAATCATGTCTGATGAACCAAGGAACCTGCAGAACAAGCTTAAAATATAGAACAACAGAACAATGAAGCTACCAGAATCAATATTATCCGAACCAGATAGAACAACAAAACAATCAAAAATGAAAATTTTTGATTAGAGTGAGGAGATAAATAGACCATCGAAGATAGAGAGTGCCTGGCTGACTTGGAGATAACTACCAGAGAACATGGAGTTGGAAGAGTTGGAGATACTCTGTGAAGAGTAGCGCCACTCCACATGGAAAATGGTGGGGACACCGTATCCAACAAAACATCGATATCGTTGGAGTTATTTTGCCAAGTAAAGCACCACTTCCACGTGGTTATACAGCTAGAACATCGTATCCTACGAACATCGATATCTCATAGAAGGAGATACGCTTCTAAGGATTATGCAAAGCCACTATCCACGTGGAATACGTCCAAAAGGAGGAACAAAAATGCCAAGCTTCAATGGTGAGGAGGAGATCCTCTCCAAAGGATCAAAACAAATCTCACTCACTAAACTGAACTAAACCAGATGGTTAGATATATTAAACAGTATCCGTTCAAAAGAGAAGCGAAAAAAATATTAATATTGCATTGACGTCATGGGCCAAAACAAAGTCGAGGAGCCACTAAAAAATAGTACAGGACGGAGCGTCTATTATGAAAGGAGAGGGCTCAAAAAAATCGAAGAGAGGGAATAATAAAATATAAAAAAAATTAAAAGGCTCTTGCTTTTAGAATAGCGCCATACACAGGGAACCCTGGTGTGGAAAAAAAGAAGAGCTTTTAATTTTTTTTTTTAAATCCCTCACGCACGAATTCAACACAACTTTCAAACTAATTCAATATATATTTTCCAACAATAAATATTTTGCTGAAAAGAAAAAAAGGAGACTATGGATAAAAAAGAGACTACTGCATAAGTAACTTAGCCAAAAAATTATCCAAAGCAAACGAACCAGATCCTAGAACCTTCAAGAGAGAATGCTAGAAAAATCTATCCTACTCTGGTACCATGTTAGAATTTCACAATAGATATGCAAAGCATTACACAAAAGATGAAGAGAAGAGTGGAACTGATTGATTTATTCCAAGGATCAACTCTGTATAAATAGCAGAGTTGATCATTGAGAGTCGTTGGATTACAACAACTCATTAGACCTGATGAAGACACCACTGAGAGTTCTCCTGACACATGGAGGAGTGGAAACTCAAGTGTCTATCCTAGTGGAACTTAAGAGAATATTCCCTTATTCTAACAATAAGAACATTTTAATTCATTTGTAAATTATACATGAAGATGTTGTTTGTAGGATGTTTCCATCCACATTAGATGAATTTGCTTATGATTGGTATCTTGGTTTACCTATAGGTTCTATCACCTCTTGGGATCAATTAGAGGTAGCCTTTATCGAACAATTTAGAAAATTGATTGATCCAGATAGGATGTTAAATCAGTTTGTTTCTATTTGTAAGAAACCTAATGAGTCCACAAGCCAATTTAATGATAGTTTCTATAGGTTATACATAAATATGGAAATACATTACATCATTTTAGAATAATAAGCCATCCAAATGTAGCTAGAAGTCTTAGACCCATTCACTTCCACATTTCTAGAGAGAATTCTTATAGAGCCATCCTTAACTAGAGTCTATAGAGAGACAATAATAGTAGAACAATAGTGGATTTCAAAAGACATGGATATGGGTCGATTATCATTGCTCAACCCTAAGGCTCGTAATCAAATGCTACCAATGAATCTAGTTGAGGAACCACATTCTCCCATGATGAATTATTTTTTAACATCTATGGATTTCAACCAATACCAACCATCTAATCTAGCACCCTTGAATTTAATGAGGTCTAATGTGAGCAATCAAGGGGATAAAGTTGAATGTCCACATATTACAACCACCTTAGATATCATCCAAGAGGAGGTGCAAGTCTCAAGGTCACTTCCCATCAATGAGGATTGTGATGATCAAGTTAATAAAAATCTATAGATTGGCTTAGGGTCACTTTTTACAAAGGAGGATTGGGACAAATTTAGAAGGTTGAATACAATAATTGATTCCAATCCTTGACCTACCAAAAGATGAATCTGAGGCAAAGGAGTTTTTCAAAATTGAAGAGGATGAATCTAAGGAAGATGAACTCTTTGATGTTGAGTAGGGTGAATCAATAGATGAATCTAGATATTATACAAAAGACATGATAGAAGTTGATCCTTTGATGTTAAACGATAATTATGATGTTTAGGAAAATATGAATAATGTGTTACTTTTACGCATTCTGATAAATTTTTTTCTTCATATCATATGCAGGATGCTAAAGTTGCTATCTTGCATGAAGAGCCTACAATTTATGAACAATTAGAGAATCATATGCCTTTGGAAAACATGATAGAATTTCATCCCATGGGTTTAGAATATGATTATTATAATGGTTGGGGAAGATATGAGGACTTATTTGTTTCTCACATTCCTATTAATGAAATTTTTGTTTCATTTGATATGTAGGATGCTAAAATCGCTATATCACATGAAGTGTTACAAGATGATGATGATGAAGCCCATGAAAAATAATAAGAAGATACAAATGCTCATCAAGTCATGGTAAATTAAAGAGTACCAAAGGTAGAATAGCATCCCTTGTGTCTAACTATCCAAAATTTAGGTACAAGTTTACCTAATTATTTGTTGGATTCTAATATTATCTTCTTCTTCTTTTTTTGTGGAAAACATCCCAAAAGGGATGCCACTTTCGGGTAAGACCCAAGGAATCAGGGGTATCCATTCCACCATGGATTCTAATATTATCAATGATGAAATACCATTGGAGGTTAAAAAAGAACTAGAATTGATTTCTACTCACACCTCTAATAATATTGCTTTTTTGAGTGAAACATAATTATATAGACTAGAATTATTGAATCAAATTCATCAAACTTTAACAATTAAATCTAGGATACAAACTTATAATGATTCTCATTTGATAGATATCCTAGATGCTTGTAAATTTTTGCATGAGTATGATTGGCCTAAAGACATAGATGATGACTTTGCTTTAAATTTTTTAAAAATAACCTCCTATTTGAAGGAAATCCTACATGCTTGTAAAAATAAATCTGATTTTGAAATTTACATCTCATTGAATAAGCAAAATATAGTTGAAAATCATGAATTCACTTGCAAGTTTAATGAATCAAAGGCTCAACATGGAATTGCTAATAACCTTGAATCAAATTGGTGGTGTGAGAGAGGTAAAGTGAGAGTTATTGTATTTTTTGGTCTAATATTACTTTGGTTGGATGATTATAAAGCTTGTCATACATATTCTAATATATGTCTTTTAAAATGGGCTAATCATGTTTGAGATCCAGGGAAATGATAGTCCAAGTTTTTGCATCATATTGTATATAAGTTTGGTTTTCATGTTTTTGTTTTAGTTTTCTATTTTAGGATTTATTTCTATTTTTTTTTTGTTTGGTGATTTTTGTGTTTGTTTTCTTGTCAAGTTTGTATTATATTAGGTTTTGGGTTTGTTTCCAAGTTTTGGTTTGCAAGTTTTATGTTTTGGGTTCATTCCCTCGATTTGTGGTTATGTTTTGGGGTAGCTGCTAATGTTTGTCCTCTTGATAGTTTTTGTGCTCCTTTGTCATCAAGGATGAATTACCTATTATGTGGATCAAGAAAAAGGGGATAAAATTATTTAGTTAATATTCTTTGATTTTGGGATTAAGATGGTGAATTTTGGAATACTGAATCATTTTGCTAAAGCTACACACAAACACATCATATTAAGGGGTATGCTTTGGAATATTGAAGGATGAAGTCATTTTGGTTTGCAAATTAAGGCAAATTTTTTTATAAACTCCATATTTAGCCTTGAATGATCTCTAACCCAGGTGGCAGGTGAAGTTTGCAAAGCAATACAATGATGAATAAAAAAATCCAAATAAATCAAATGGCTTAGGGCATCTCCACCGGGTCTATAGATTCCTAGCTGGCAGTGGAGCAATGTCTATAAAAGAGGTAAATGCAAAATTAATCTAATACCTAGGTGAGCAAGGCCATCTCCATTGAGGCTATAAATGTTTGGTTGGCAGTGGAGCAATGTAGAGGCACATTCTTTCATGAGTAATATTTTTATAGCCTAATGCAAAGCAAGTGATGGAATCCGGATAGTTTTGAAGAATGCAAAATGAAATCACTCTCACACACATTCAACAAATGCAAATGATTCATGTGTTTCATTTGGAGTTATCTACCCCACTTTCTTGGAGGTCGCTAGATGATTTGTTTTCTGATCTTTGGTTTATTTGTTTTCAAAAATGGGTTCTTCATCTAAAATACTCAGAATAATTTCCCACTAGAGTCACCATTTATTGTGGCTATTCCACAACTAGCCCCAAAACATGGGGACCCACCTTTAATTTTTGTATTTTTTGTTGAATTTTAGTTTCTTTGTGTGATAATTTTGATAGGTTGGTGTGTTGACTAGTTTCTCCTTTTGGTTTCTTTTAAGTTGTCTAGTGTGTTGGTTAGGTTATTATTATTATTTTTTTGGTTAGTTTTAATGTTTTGAATTAAACCAATTCAAACATTTGAAATTATTTCAATAAATTTTAAAATAAAATAAAAAAGAGAGAAAGCAAGTAAAATTTAATTAAAGAAATAAAATAAAATTTAAAAATAAAAGAAAAATAAAGCAAGTAAAATTTAATTAAAGAAATAAAATAAAATAAAAATAGAAAAAAAGAAAAAAAAAAAGCAAATAAGAATAAAAAATAGATATATATAAAAATAAAATAAATAAAATAAAACAAAAGAATAACATTTCTTTTTCTCATGGCACGTTAATATTTCTTTACATATTGGTTTGGTATTAATTTCTATGTTGAATTTATTATTTTATTAAATATAATTTGAATTAATGTTTTATATTGATGTTGGTAGGTTTCTAAATAAAAGAAAAGCATTATTTAATTCATTGCTGGAAAAAAAAAACATTATGGAAGAAGCATTTCATTTGGAAGATACTTACCAATTTATTATTGGCAAAAATCATTATGGAAGAAATATTTCATTTGGAATATATTTACCAATTTATTATTGGCAAAAAGTATTATGGAAGAAGTGTTTCATTTGGAAGATATTGTAGTTACAAATAAGTTATGTGACTAAGCCAAATGAAAAGGGGAGAAAATGAAATGAAGAGAGTCTTTTAGGGTTGGAAAGCTTTAAAAGGACATGGAAGCAAAGGAAATGGTGGTTGGAATTTTTGGGAGCAGAAGCACGAGAAGAGGATTGGAAGATTTTTTAGTTGCTGCTATGGAATTCCTCACCTTGTAAACAAAGACATAAGGTTTTGAATGAAAGTTTTTATTGAATATTTTTCTACTCCATATGTTGATTTCATTAGATGATGTTTATGCATGTTAATGGTTGCATAATATAATGAGATTAATGTATGGTTTACTTGTTAGAATAAGTGAATATTCTCTTAAGTTCTACTAGGATAGACACACTTGAGTTTCCACTCCTCCATGTGTCAGGAGAACACTCAATGGTGTCTTCATCAGGTTTGATGAGTTGTTGTAATCCAATGGCTCTCAATGATCAACTTTGCTATTTATACAAAGTTGATCCTTGGAATAAATCAATCAGTTCTACTCTTTCTTCATATTTTGTGTAATGTTGTGCATGTCTATTTTGGGAAATTCTAACATGGTACCAAAGCAGGATAGATCTTGCTAGCATTATTTCTTGGAGATTCTAGGAGTTGGTTCTTTGATTCTTATGTTGGCTTCTCCTCTTTTTTTTGGATCTAAGTCTTCAATAAGATTTTTTTTTAAAACCTTTTTTTGGAATATATATATGTGGGTTATTCTGAATTTTATTTACCTCCTTCTATCTTGTGAAGGAAAGAAGTCTGTTTGACTCTTAGAGTAAATTTTTTTATTTCCAGATTATTACCCATTATAATATATACTTTTTTCAAAAAATTCACCCCTTTTTCAAGTCTTAACTTATATAGCAACTTGATAAAAAGGGATATCCCTTTCTCTAATGTTATTTTTTTGTAGGTAAAGGATTTTATTTGCTGCCATCACGTTGCTCTCGGGAAGCTTTCAAAGCTATCGTATCGTGGCACCCATTTTCTTTTGGGCGCCAACGATACGTTACGCCATCGATATCAAAATATCCTTTCATGGAGATATGAATCGTGGCCTCCCCATTTAATGCTTGGTGCTCCTTTAAAATATCTTTTATAACGTCATTGAAAGGGTAAAAGTTTTTTTTGCTGCCATCACGTTGTTCTCGGGAAGCTTTCAAAGCTATCGTATCATGGCACCCGTTTACTTTTGGGTGCCAATGATACGTTATGCCATCGAAGATAAAATATCCTTTCATGGAGATATGAATCGTGGCATCCCCATTTAATGCTTGGCACTCCTATAAAACTATTTTGAGCTATTACGTCACTGAAAGTTGCATTTAACATCTTTATATTTCGTATCTTGCTCCTCCCTGGCGTTCGTTTGCTTTTTCGGTGATCACCTTCAAAGATGCCTTTAAACCAGGATGATCTGAATCACCGATATTCGATGGATTCACTCTCAGTTACTGATATGCAAATGACTCTCCTCCATCCTATTTAGTTATCTAGATTCACATTGTTTTTATCAATTCTCTGACTTATATTTGTGCAGATAATTTTTCTCAAGCATTGCGATAGAAGCTGAAGAATATTCTGATCAAATTTATTTATATCAATCTTGTCTAACTCTCCTTTGTTGCAGGCTTCGATCCCTCTTTCGAAGCGCTGAGAGGAGACACTTTATATGATATATATTAATTTCAATTTTTAGTAGGTCTTTTTTCCCTTGTTCGCCTATGCTTTTTTCTCTACAGGTTTAGGTTATTTCACATACGGATATTCATCTTCGAAGACCTTAGACTATGACCTCGATGGTAGAGAACATCTTCGAAGACCATAGTGCAGAGGAAACCCATCAGGTTGAACGGTGCTTTCATCAATGACCACGATAGAGCCTTTCACCTGCATTCAAGTCAGCAGAACTGCGATAGCTAGTGGCTTCATCTGGCATCAAAACTCGCTTCGTCTCCTCGGATTTCCTGGACGTCTTCTATGATCGTGCACCAGCGAACAAATTGGTTTTCTTCTCTCATATGGTTAAATTTTAAAATATCATTGTAATGTCTTTTTCCCTTCAATTTCGAAGGTAAAACCATTCTTTTTACTCCCTATATTTTATTTAGTTTTATTTTTGACTCATATTTCACTATGCCTCTTTCGAGGATGAAAGTGAAATGAGTCATTTGTAAGAATTTAAATAAAATATCTTTTTCGAGGGGGGTTTTGGGTGCCTTTTTTGCACCATTCGTTATTTATATTTTGGGGGGTGTTCTTTTACATGATTTTTTAGAGTCTAAAATCTTCATATCTCTCTAAATTTATTAAATTTTTTAGTTTAGGAGATATATATATTGCTTAGATATCTCTCTATAAATCATTTTTAATTTACCCTCACTTGCATCAAAAGAAATAATTCCTTTTAAAATCTTGCTTAAAATTATATGTTTGGTTAAATTTTAAATCATTTCATATTATCAAAAAGGGTGTTCTTCTATATGATTGTTTTAGAGTCCGCAATCTTCATATCTCTATCAAATATTATATTTTCTAATTTAAGAGATATATAAATTGCTTAAAAATCTCTCTATTTATCATTTTATAACACTCTCATTTAAAGAAATTCATTTTTGTTAAATATCTTGCATAAAATATTATGTTTGATTATTTTCATCCATTTAACAAAACTTAAAATTTCTTTAAAGCTCTTTTTTATATATATCATTATATAAAATCTTCTCAATTACAAGTTTCTAAAAGAGTTCATATTTATAATTGTTTATTTTCAAAATTCAAATAACTCTTTTAAACTATTCTAAAACATTATAGAGACAAACAAAAAACATCACTCACCAAAATTGGACATCTTATTTAACTTATAGTTTCCCTCAAGTAAGGGTGGGTTAATAAGATTACCAATAAAGGTCTGGATGATATAGCCTATGTTCCAAGTATCATATCTAATCAATACTTATAGTTTCCCTCTCGTTAGGGTGGGTATTTGAGAAATATATATATATATAGCATATTTGTTCTCTTTATCAGTATTTACTCAACAAAACTCAAAATACTTATAGTTTCCCTCTCGTTAGGGCAGGTATTTTGTATTTTTTGTTGATTCTTAAAAACATTGGCATATTTATTCTCATTAGCCTCAAACTCATATCATTTTTCTCATATTACTTATAGTCTCCCTCTAGTAAGGGTGGGTAATTTTGAGGCATTTGGTATTTCATTAAGGCTTCTGTAAATAATATCCCTTGCATTCTCAAATTAAAGTTAAAGGGGGGAACTTTGGGTTAACTTCAATTTAAAATGAATTCAATGAATACAATTGATCTTCTTACTCCTCATAACTACCATACATGGAAGCCCAAAATTTTAAATCTCATTTCTCAGAAAGGGCTCACACACCTTTTAGAAGAAAAGCAACCTGAGTTTGAAAAAGAATATGAAATATTTGTTCACAAAGGGAAAATGTATGAAACAATGGGTATTATTAGCTCTAATGTTCATGAAAGTTTGTGGTTTCACATTACAGATTGTAAAACTCCTCATGAAAGTTGGGAGAAACTAAAAACTTTGTTTGGAAAAGTAGATCAAATAAGATCAATGCAACTAGAAGCAGAACTAACAACTTTGTCTCCTGAAGACTTTAGCAGTATTGTTGACTTCCTCACCAAATTCAAAGAAGTCCTCTCTCAATACAAAGGCAGTGGGAAGACTAATACTGAAGAAGAGTGCATCTATCTAATTCTTTCTAAACTAAATGGTGCATTTCAAATCTTTGCAACCACTTTTCTATCTACAAAATATGCTCTTGGCACAACCTTTAAAATGCCCTCTTTAGAAGAATTTTGTGATAGACTAACTAGGGAAGAAACTAAAATTGCAAGATATGAGTCCTCTTCCTCTTCCTCAAAAGCCTTAGTAGCCTCCACCTCTTCTAAAGAAAAATTCAAAAATAAGGAAAGGAATCCCATAACCTGTACTCACTACAAAAAGAATGGTCATTCTGCAAACAAATGCTGGAAAAGGTTACAACAACTAGAGGCAGCTATGAAGGATCAAAATATAGACAATAAAAATCAAATAGGGAAAGCCCTAAATGTTCAAGGGAAAACCTCCAATTCTTCCTCTAATTACTGGGTCCTAGATTCTGGAGCTACTCATCACATGACTACTTCAGATGAGTCATTCTCTTCTATCTCCTCTAGTTCTACTTGTAGCATAGAAGTGGGTGACTCTTCCTTTATCCCAGTCAAAGGAAAGGGGGACATAACCATTGATGGTGGCTCTATAAATAATGTTCTCTATGTTCCAAACATTGCCACAAATCTCCTCTCCGTCTATCAAATTTGTACTTCTGGAAAGGGGAAAATAATTCTCTTCTCTCCAACAGGAGTTGAGATAAGAGACTTTCAAGATCCCCATTCTCTCATAGCCAAAGGAGATATTGATCACAACACTCACCTATTTCACTTCAAAGGATTCAAAAATCTAGAAGGGGCATCCTGTTTTGTGGCTCATGGAGATCTTGAAAGCAAAATTTGGCATGAAAGGTTTGGTCATCTTAGTTACAACTACCTAAAGGAATTGAGCACCCATGATATGGTAACAGGTTTACCCCAAGTCTCTTCTATTGATGGAGTTTGTCCTGGATGTGCTCTTGGAAAGCAACATCAAGATCCTTTCCACCCAAGTAGTTCTCTAAAAGCCTCATCCCCTCTAGAACTAATCCATAGTGACTTGATGTTTTTTCCTGAACCTTCTTTCAAAGGAGCAAAATATGCTCTAACCTTTATTGATGACTTTTCTAGAAGAACTTGGGTCTACTTCCTAAAATATAAAAGTGATGTTCTATCCCACTTTAAAGTCTTCAAATCCTTAGTTGAAAATCAGGCCTCTTGCAATATCAAGCAAATTTGCACTGATAATGGGGGGAATACTATAGTAATGAGTTCTCAATATTTCTATCAAATCATGGCATCATTCATCAACATTCTATCTCCCATAATCCTCAACAAAATGGCATTGCAGAAAGGAAAAACTGAACATTAAAGGAAATGGCAAATTGCATGCTCCATTCAAGAGATCTTCCAAAAGTTTTTGGGTAGAAGCTATTAACTGTGCCAATTATATTCAAAATCGCACACCTCATAAAGCTCTTGACCATTTAACTCCTGAAGAAGCATGGTCTGGCTCAAAACCAGATGTTTCCTTCTTCAAAATTTTTGGGTGTACTGCTTGGGCACACATCCCAAAGAAGAAAAGGAAGGCTCTAGATAAGAAAAGCAAAAAGCTCATCTTTGTCGGTTATTGTGAGGAAATGAAAGCATACAGGCTCCTTGATCCCTCAACTCATGAGGTCTTTTTCCATAGGAATGTCCAATTTGATGAAACATTCCCTCAAAAAGATCCTCAATCCCCCTCTTCCTCCATTGAGCCTTCTCCTATAGTAGAACCTCAATATTATGAAGAGCCAACTCTTGAGGTTAACTTGGAAATTGATAATCAAAATGAAGAACCTGTAACTCCAACTCAATGTCTTTCATCTCCTTCTACTCCTTCCACTATGCCAAAATGGGCCCGCACCATTGTTAAAGAAGCTACTCCTTACATCCAAAATCTTCCATCTACCAGATCAACCAACCCCATAGGCACTGGTCTTGTCTATCAGTCTATTTCCTCTGATCCTCAATCCTTCAAAGAAGCAACAGGTATTAAAGAATGGGATGATGCCATGGAAAATGAATTTTCTTCCTTAATAAAAAATAAAACTTGGGATTTAGTTCCCTTGCCCAAAGGAAGGAAGTTAGTTCATTGTAAATGGATCTACAAAACAAAATATGGGCCTAATGGAGAAATAGACAAACACAAAGCTCGCCTAGTAGCCAAAGGTTTTTCTCAAATTGAAGGTATTGACTATGCAGAAACCTTTGCTCCAGTTGCTAAAATGGATTCTGTTAGACTGGTTCTTGCTCTGGTTGCTTCCCAAAAGTGGCATGTCTATCAAATGGATGTAAAAAGTGCTTTCTTACATGGGGACTTAAAAGAAGAAATATTCATGGAACAACCTGTTGGTTTCACTCAAGACTCCTCTCTTGTTTGTAGGCTAAAAAAGTCTCTCTATGGCCTCAAACAAGCCCCTAGAGCTTGGTATGAAAATATGGACTCCTTCTTTCTCTTCGTAGGTTTTTCTCATTGTGAGTCTGATAACACAGTCTACATTTGGAGAGATGAAGGCAAAATCACCATTCTTGTTCTATATGTTGATGATCTTCTTCTCATTGGTAGTAATTTCACTCACATTCAGACTATAAAAGACTCCCTCTCTAAAAAATTTGAAATGGCTGATCTAGGTTTAGCTCATTACTTCCTTGGGATTCAAATAAGTCAAACAGATACAAGAATTTCATTGTGTCAACAAAAGTACACACTAGATCTTCTTCAAAGGTTTAAAATGATAGATTGCAAACCTTCTCCTACCCCTTTTCAATCTGGCATTAATCTTAGTACTTCCTGCTCATCCCCTCTATGTGATGCAACTCTATACCATCAACTTGTAGGAAGTCTATTATACCTTACTCATACTCACCCAGATATCTCATATGTTGTTGGCCTAATATCCATATTCTCTCATCAACCTCACTTCAGTCATTGGCAAGCAGCAAAAAGAATCCTCCATTACTTGCAAGGCACTACGCACTTTGGGCTCTTATATAAGGGAAAATCCATGGATATCATTGGCTACATGGATTCATATTGGGCAGGTTCAGTAGAAGATATATGTTCAACCTCAGGCTATGTATTTTGCCTTGATTCTTCACCAATAGCCTGGTTATGCAAGAAACAACAAGCAGTAGCCTTATCTTCTATAGAGGCAGAATACAGGGCAATAATTTTAGCTAGTCAGGAAGCTCTTTGGCTTCATCAAATTCTGAGAGAATTTGGTTTCTCCCATGAAAAGCCTATAAATATTTGGTGTGACAATCAAAGCACAATTCATATTGCACGCAATCCGATTGAGCATCAATGCACCAAGCACATTGAGATACACATGCACTTCGTACGACAGCATATTCAGAATGGGGATATATACTTGGACTATATTCCAACTGAGAATCAAATTGCAGATATCTTCACCAAGTCATTTCCTTCTCCGCGTTACCTTCAGTTGTGAGATAAACTTGGAGTAATACAACTGCATTGACACAGAGGTCTTCCACCTCTCATTATAATGTTTGGAGAATGGTTTTTCCCTTGTGGTTTTTTTATCATCTCTCCAACAACATGTATATTATGAGGACAATCTTCGCCATCCGAAGACATGCCTCTATCTTGGATATTTTTGTGTGTGAAAGATGGTTTTTCCCAAGGGGTTTTTTCACCATCTACATATATTGTAAATGAGTACCTCATCAGGCCATGTTGTCGGGACTCATCATTCTTATTGTATTAAGAGGACAATCTTCACCATCCGAAGACAAGCCTCTTCCTTACTTCCTTTTTGATTGATGGTTTTTCCCATAGGGTTTTTACCATCTCTTCAAAAAGAAGTTGTGATAGTTGGTTTTTCCCCAAGGGGTTTTTTCACCATCTATATATATTGTAAATGAGTACCTCATCAAGCCATGTTGTCGGGACTCATCATTCTTATTGTATTAAGAGGACAATATTCGCCATCCGAAGACAAGCCTCTTCCTTACTTCCTTTTTAATTGATGGTTTTTCCCATAGGGTTTTTACCATCTCTTCAAAAATAAGTCATTGTACATGAGTACCTCATCAGGCCTTGTTGTCGGGACTCATTTGTACAAAACTCCCCTAGTATCACTTAAGGGGGGTGTTAGAATAAGTGAATATTCTCTTAAGTTCTACTAGGATAGACACACTTGAGTTTCCACTCCTCCATGTGTCAGGAGAACACTCAGTGGTGTCTTCATCAGGTTTGATGAGTTGTTGTAATCCAACGGCTCTCAATGATCAACTTTGCTATTTATACAAAGTTGATCCTTGGAATAAATCAATCAGTTCTACTCTTTCTTCATATTTTGTGTAATGTTGTGCATGTCTATTTTGGGAAATTCTAACAATATTTCCTTAGACTCTCGCACTTAACCCGATTTAGATTGTGTGGATGCAGGTCTAATCTGGTTTCATTTTTTTAATGTTCATGATCTTCTCTTTTTTGCAGGACAAGGAGGAATAAAATTTACAATAGCTCACCTTCATTTCTTTTCTGCATTTTTGTTTTCATTTTATTTCAGATTCATTTTATTTCTTTTCTCTAACCCTAGCTTTTGTTATATTTTTTATCTTTTATTTTATTTTTGTTCAAGTTCCAATCAAGCACTCAAAGACTTAAAATTCTATTTTGTTTTGCACAAAAAAATCATTAATGAGGGTTTTGGAGTAATAAGAATACCCAAATAATTGTGTTCTTAAGGTTAACTAATTAAATTATTTAGGTGCATTTTCTTTGATAAAAGTATTTTATTTAAAGTTACAAAGCATATTTTTGCACTTTATAAGTCTTATCATTTTCTTGATTTAATAATGCAAGACTAAAATCTGTTTTAACATGCAAGATAAAATGAATTGAAACATCATTTAGGATTCACATTTCACATTTAGATTCGGTCACTTTATTTTCTTGCTAAAGTAGAGCTTAACCATCCAAGATAAAATAAATTTACATTCAAGGGAGGGATTTACTAACTCCAATCTCACATTAAGGCAAAAAGAAAATGAAGTGGTTTTCCATAGCACTTGCTAACAATAATTTTTTAATCTGAAGATAAAAAGAATCTGCTAACAACAAGTACTGACTCTAATTTACATTAAGGCAAAGATAAAATGAAGTGATTTTCCATAGCACTTGCTAAAAACAATATTTTAATATGAAGATAAAAAAAATCTGCTAATAGAGATTCAAGGATAGATCACTTTAACAAATCATAAATTAAAAATAAATTAGGATCAATTGTTAGAACAAATAATTATTTTCCTAAGTTCTACTAGGATAGACTTACTTGAGTTACCACTCTTCCATTAGTCAGGTGAACTCTCAGTTTATCTTAGTTCAGATTTGATGAGTTGTTGTAATCCAATGAATCTCAATAATCAACTTTGCTATTTACACAAAGTTGATAAATGAAATAAATCAATCAAATATTTTACTTAGGTATTTTTTTTAAAGTGTCCAATAAATATGGTGGTTGTGAAATTTGTTTATCCTATGCATATAGCTGTTCTTTTTGCCCAATGTTGAATATAGCTATTTTTTTCACCATGGAGAGTAGAATATTAAAAGATCTTCTAGCTCCGGAGCGGACATTTATTAAAAATTGTTTTACAGGAGATTTTTCTTGTTCCATAGTGTGCAAAGAAGCTTCCAAGATATTAATGCAGAGATTTTCATTCAATGGACCACGTTTTCTTATGGACGTCAATCTAGAGCCGCCTTCAAAGATGCTACACAAATCTGCTATTTTGGCACCCATGGCCACGTCGACTACTGTAGCTCTGTTCATCAAAGTTATTCGTTGTCCTTTCCCATGCAGCAACTCGGCCCTATGAAGTTATGTGCTTAATAAATGTCCTCCTTCCGTCATCCAGGAACGCAAGCAACATTGACTGGTTTTGTTACCAATGAGGAACAGTTTTTTTTTACGGTGGAAGAGATGGCGGATCTGTGACCCGGAGATCTGAGGCGGTAGCCGTTTGCAGAATGGGCAGATTGGATCCATTGCACTGTGTGTAGGCTGCGGATTGGACTTAACTGCTAAATCTGTTATATGTCTGTTGTAATTGTCAAAGACCGGGCTAAGTTTAACTGTTGGAGTGTGATGGAGTAGCCTGTCTACCATGGCGGGTCGGTGGGGATGACGTGAAGCAAAGCGGCGTGAATACCAGAAGTTTTCTGAGGATGTAATAGTCGCAGCTCTTTTCTACGCAGTCATACCAAACATAGATGGATATTTGAGCTTGGCGTCAAAGAACTGAGTGACGTGTTAGCTAAATGACATGTTCAAATCGTTCGATCCACAGTTGGATCATGAATATTACCTACCGTTATAACTGAGGAGGTGGAGGGCGATGTCTGCCAAAATATATGTGGACAAGGTGTTGAACACCTGCATGGTGACAATGAGTTGTTCACATAGAAGTACAGGCACATTAAAACATTCCCGGAGGAATTTTTAAATAATTTCTTTTTTTCCACTGCGCAGGTCGAGGAACTGCGGTGAGGTCACTGGTGATGTATTCTCAACTTCGGGAAGATGTTCATGGTATTTTTAAATTTTATTTTACAAAATTTAAATGTTTTAACCGTAGTGCAAGAGCAGCTAAATTACTGCATCCGTCCATTAGAAATGGAAGTGACGTTGAGTTTGGTGGGCCGTTACTGTCAGAAAACCTGTTTCCGTTGATCCCAGAACTAAGCGATGGTGGTGAGTGCATCTGGTCCATGGTACGGGAGTTTCATGTTTTTGGCTGCAAAGGAGAATGTAAATTAAAGTTTTCTGGCCGAAGAGAAAATATTTCTAAAATTGGCGTGTCCTTCACACAGTAGTTATAAACATGTTACCAGAGGTGCACATTATTTGCCCATCTACTCGAGAACTACTCTGCAGTTAAACTGTGACTTTTTGTAGTTGTTCTCGTCGGGGGCACCAAAACTGATTGAAGAGGTGAATACACCATGATCTAGGGAGCTGATTGGACGAGGAGTCTTCGGTGCAATTTATAAATACAGTGAAGTGTAATTTTTAACCAGCTCATTACACGAGAAATCTGATGGATAACTGGTGATAATTGGCCGTATTTCCTGTGCCGTAGATGGCAGTTATCCGTGCCCTGGTAGTGGAAATCGCTGTTCAATTTGAGGAAGCATTGATTTCTTAATTTTCTTTCAGTTCACATATTATTATTCTGGCAGTTCTGAAGGTGAACGAATGAATGTGCAAATGCAATCTGTCAGTTATTATTTCAAAGCTTATTACCATCATTTCACAATCATTCTGGAAAATATTTGCATAGCTGGATGTGCAGATTTCATCTCAGTGTTGTTTAAATGGCGTGAACTGAGTTTTTCGTGCACGTCTTCAACAACATTTTTTTGTTGTTTTTTAATGTGTTACTTGTTTCAGTTGCCCAAAGGTCTTCCAAGAAGAAAGATAGCCCACATCCTTTGGTGAATATTTCTGCGTTACATAGTACGGGACATTGTATTTTTCCATGCTACATTGAAATCCCCCACGAAATAGCCTCACCAATTGATCATGTTCATATCGTGGAGATATTGTTTATCATGCAATGATGGCGAATTTCAATTTGTATGGGGATGCCCATCCACATGGAGGTGTCTACGATTATGTAGCGTTGTTGAGGCTTCGGTTTCCAAGTTATGTGGTAGTTTTTTTTTTGCGTAGATATTTTTCTCAAACACCTACTTACGCCCAGTCTGAAGAGGAGCGTTGGCTGGGATGGCTTAGAGAAGAAACCAACTGGTTAAGGGAAGAAGCACACAGCGAGAATCTTCATGGTCGTAATGATTTTTTTCTTATTACCATGGCGTTGGTCAAATGATGTTTTACTCTTGCGCGGTGGGACTAACGTGCCACTTGGTGCCACTTCATAGTGTTGCTTGTTTTTATTTTCTACGTGGATATGAGAGCTGCAACCTACTTCTTTGGCGGTGATTTTTTACGTGATGGAGTGTTTTAGATGCATCAGCATCCGTAAAGACTACCCATTTACAGTTCATCCTTAGCACACGTGCATGGAGAGTGGAATGCTATGCTAGTGATCTGCAGATTCTGTGTTGTGTTGGTAACATAAGTGCAGTTATGAGGGCTAGTGTTCTACGCAAAGATATCGAATTATTTTTTTACGGTTGTGCGAGCGTCCCTCCAATAGAAGCGGCTCGTTCATCTCATTGAAGCCACGTGATTTTTTTATGGTATGATTTTCTCCAAAGCTGAGGGGTCCTGTGCTAATGAAAATGTGGGTGGGTGACTGTATAACCGCACACTAGCAGAGCAACCATTTACAAAAAAAATCTGGATTTTGTCACCAGTTCTCTGAAGTTTTTTAAACTGGTTGTGGTTGCAGCAATTATCATGCTCTACCGTGATTAACGCACATAATTGACCGTCTCACTGAATTGTTTTTACACTTGCAGTTAGAGCTAGTGTCACTAATGGTGCGTCTAGTCTACCCATTTTCCAATGACAAATTTTGTCTTGTATTTTTTGGGTATGAATGCGGTAGTGCAGAACTGCATGACAATGTGGAGCCTATTTTTTCATTGGTGTCGATGGTCCTTATTTTGTTTGGGCCACATCTACTGTGGAGTCCAACCATCATTTTTCAGATTGCAGTAGCTCGTAGTAGTTTTTTGTTGCGGTTTGATGTATATAACGAAGAAGAACAAAGATGCAGAGCTTCAACCAGGGTTCAAGCTTGGTGTGTTGACATTGTCAAAGGTCTTCACCGTCCAGGATATACTACCTTTTTTTTTTTGTTGTTATGCGCTGCTTTAGCCAACTGTAGATTTGGTGCTATTTTTGGTGCAACGACAACATTGGTGTGGCCTGAAGAAAGTTGAAACTGAAACCAAATAAATAAAATGCGCAGGATCTTTGAGACATGCCCTGTTACAGGCAAACACAACCAGGCGGAGGCAAATCAATTATAGAGTTTATATTGAAAACAGGGGAGGGCACCCAAAAATAGGGAAATGGCTCTGCGGAGCCTACATCTGCGGACATTGCCGCCTGCGGAATAAACCGCCCAAATCCTAACTGGATTACACAGGGGGTTCTGCGCTAAGAAGCAGCAGGAACCCCCGAAGCTCACACTGAGCAATCAAACTGATCTGTAGTGACACTACTGCAGAATAGAACCTGCTAAACTACAGGGAAACTAGGGCGGCTACCTAGAATGTCGAATACATGCCTGAGGCTTCTATTTATAGTTGCAGAGGTCTCAGGCTGGCTTGGTGGGAATCTCGAGGCCAGCCTGGAGGCATACGGAGTTCACCTACTCCCTTAACTCGCCCATGCTTCCTCTAACAGACGGGACATTCTAGCGTCGGAGGCCTCTGCCAGACGGGACATTCCAGCGGCGGAGGCGAGTACAGAATTTGGATTAAATAATATTTCCAACAGCCTCCCTTAATCCAAATTCTTCCAAAAAAATGAGTTTCGATGAATCTCTCTCCCTCCTTCACACTGTGCAGTTCGAAGTTCAGACTTTGTCCCCAAAGTCAGAGTTTGCCAAATTTTCTCCCGAAGTTTGCACTTCGCTCCGTTGCTGCACTTCAGGGCCTCCCCTCCTGCGCCCTACGCCTTTTGCACTTTGAACTTCACTCCCGAAGTCAGAATTCACCCCCGAAGTCGAACTTCGCTAAACTCTTCGCTCTGGCGCTGCACTTTGGGAAAATATCCTTCACTCCTGACGTTCCCATCGCACCCGACGTTCGCACTCCGGCAAACCTCCGCTATCGCACTTCGGCAAAGCTCGTCCTTTGCTTTGTGCCGTCTGAAGTCCGAACTTCGCCCGACTGGTCAGTGCTCCTGAACCCCGCTTGACTGGGCAACGCTCCCGAAATTCGCTTGGAAAGCCAGAATTTTTTGGTCGAAACATTCGGGTGCCCCTTGTTCGAATCTCTACCGATGAACCACACCCCGCCCAATGCTGCGGCTCTCAGTCCTCTCCACCTGTGGCTCCATCTCCTTGCTCTGATACCATGAAGAAAGTTGAAACTGAAACCAAATAACAAAAATGCACAGGATCTTTGAGACATGCCCTGTTACAGGCAAACACAACCAGGCAGAGGCAAATCAATTATAGGATTTATATTGAAAACAGGGGAGGGCACCCAAAAATAGGGAAATGGCTCTACGGAGCCTACATCTGTGGACATTGCCGCCTACAAAATAAACCACCCAAATCCTAACTAGATTACATAGGGGGTTTTGTGCTAAGGAGCAGTAGGAACCCCCGAAGCTCACACTGAGCAATCAAACTGATCTGCAGCGAAACTGTTGTAGAATAGAACCTGCTAAACTACAGGGAAACTAGGGCGACTGCCCAAAATGTCGAATACGTGCCCGAGGATTTTATTTATAGTTGCAAAGGTCTAAGGCTGGCTTGGCAGGAATCTCGAGGCCATCCTGGAGGCATACAGAGTTCACCTACTCCCTTAACTCACCCATTCTTCCTATGACAGACGGGACATTCTAGCGATGGAGGCCTCTGCCAGATGGGACATTCCAGCGGCAGAGGCGAGTACAAAATTTGGATTAAATAATATTTCCAACATGGTCGTGTCAAGGGCTATTCCTTTTTATTATGGTTGTTGGCATCCAAATATTATGTGTGCTAGTTTTAAAAGTGATATGAAAGGCCATGATAATATAGTCACCTGTTTCAAATTATTACCCCACATCACTTGTTGACGTTGTCTATGCAAGGGCGCAACCTACTCTCAGTTTTGATTTGATTTTTTCCAACTCTCTCCTTGGAGATGGATGTGTTGGAATGAGCTTCACAGTCTTGGGATTGAGCTATAAAAAGAGTCGGAGCTCATTGATGATGCGAGAGGAAATTTGTCATTAATATTGTTGTTTACTACGTTGACTGGTGATATGGTTTTTAATCTATGTTGTTATGGTCACAAAATTCAAACTCAGACTCGTGAAAAATTATGAAGTACCCGGCTACAAATCATGTAAGTCTGGTGCTAATTGTACTTTTAGAAGATTTTTTTGCTACAATTGGTAATAGAAGAGATTTTTTTTTGGTGAAGGACGAAGGATTAGGAGTCTCTGGCGAAGTTGACCGCATGGCCCGCTGCTTTTGTGAAGGGGGCACTGAAAATAAATTTTGCCACTACTAAGATTTGATTTCAGATGTTTCAGGCCACCCGTTTTATGTTTCTCTGCGCTCTTCCTAACAGGTGGAATGTTTTTTGAACTACAATGAACTCAAGCTCTACATAGCCCAACAATGATAATGGGGCCCACCACATGGCCCAGGTGAAGGAGTGGCCAACAAAAGCCTTCAATTTGAATTTTTTATATGCAAATTTCTTCCACATGGTAATAGGTGGGACTGTTATCTCATTTTTAAAAAAGGGGTTTTTTATTAAAAACATTGGTTATTTTAAACAAGGTCATGAACAAAATAAACTTAAAATTTTTTAAAGGAGGCATTTTATATTTAAAAAGATGATTGAAGGAAGCTTTTTTTTTTTGTTTTCTAGTGGGAGTTTTTTTAAAATGTGTCCACTTTATTTTAAAGGATTTTTATTTCCACATGTAAAGTGGAAGTACGAGTGAAAAGAAATTTTTCATTCATCAACTATCATTTTTTTTTTGGAAAACATTCAAATCATTTAAAACTTTTTTTCGTGCGGGGATATTTGTTTCCCTTGTGAAGGTCCGGAGAAGACTTGTTTTACTTCATATGGAGGCTCCATTGACACCCAATCATAGGGGTGTTTATAGCCATCAAAAAGGTTTTTTCGAGACAAAAACGATGAAGGTGTCCATTTTTAGTTTTGGAACTGTTTTCCACACCTTTTCATGGATCGAATATTATTGTATCATGGAGTGCATTCTCGGTTGAACACAACACTCCCAAAACATTTGGTGCCCTTGTTTTGTTGTTTGTCCATTTTTTGGACCTTAGTAATCAATCCATAGTTTTCATTTAGGTGGAAACCACTACTTACGCTTGCGAAGTTAATTTGGACATCCCTTGCCATTTTTAAGGTTCTTTGTCCATCCTATCTTCACACTCCTTTTTGTGAGACACTTTGGTTTTTAAGGGAGTTATCTTTGGTGATATTTATTCTTTTTTGATCACATATTGTACATGAGTACCTTATCAAGACTTGTTTTCGGGACTCATACTTGTGGATATACCACTTGTTTTGTTGTTTGTCCACTAGTTATGATAGTTATCATCCCACTGTGTTCATATAGGTGGACACCATATGTTTGTGCTTGAGGAGTCATTTTAAACTACCCTTGCAATTATGGTAATTCTTTTTCCATCCTATCTTCTCACTCCTTTTTATGAAACACATTGGTTTCAAGGGATTTTCTTTAGTAACCTTTTATTTATGGTTCACAAGCACCAGTCTAAGAGTAAGATTTTATTTTTGTGACAAGTTTCTAATTTTTTGAGACATCTGATAGGTCCATTGTAGGCTTCTCTATGGAAGTTGTCCTAGGGAGGACGAAGAAAACATATTCCTTCTCCTTCTTCTATTCTAGCAGGTGGTTTTCTCCATTATTTCAATAGAGATTTTTTTCCACATATTGTAGATGAGTACCTTATCAGGCCTTATTGTTGGGACTCATACGTGTGGATATGCAACTTATTTTGTTGTTTATCTATAAATTTTGGACCTTGTTATCAGCCCATTGTGTTCATATAGGTGGAAACCACATACTCATACTTGAGTCATTTTTGGACCACCCTTGCAATTTTTGTGGTTCTTTCTCCATCCTATATTAAAACTCCTTTTTTGTGAGACACTTTGGTTTTAGGGGACCTTTTTTCTTTAGTGATATTTAATATTTTTATCACAAAATTGTACATGGGTAACTTCTTAGGCCTTGCTATTGGGACTCATTTTTGTGGCTATACCATCTCTATTGTACATGAGTACCTTATCAGGCCTTGTTGTCGGGACTCATCTTCTATGGATATGCCACATCTTGTTTATTCCTTTTTTCACTTACCCCTACTATCACTTAAAGGGGGTGTTAGAGTATCTTGGTGCATATAGGTTATCACCTCTCTTTTCTTTTTATTGTTCTTTTTCTTATTGGAAGATGGTTTTTTCCCATGTGATTTTTCACCATCTCTCCTATATAGAGTACATTGTACATGAGTACCTCATCAGGCCCAGTTGTCGGGACTTATTTATTTTTTTCAATGAGGATAATCTTTGCCATAAGAAGACATGCCTCTTCTTTTTAATCTTTTAATAGATGGTTTTTTCCCATGGGGTTTTACCATCTCTTCAAAAATAATTATTGTATATGAGTAACTCATTAGGCCCTGTTTCCAGGACTCATTTGTTAAATTCACCCCTAGTATCACTTAAGGAGGGGATTTCATTTTTCTCAATTAGGACAATCTTCACCATCCGAAGACATGCCTCTTCCTTTTTGAAATATGGTTTTCCCATGTGGTTTTTTCACCATCTCTCATATATGTAATAACATAGCACATGAGTACCTCATCAGGCCCAGTTGCTAGGACTCATTTTTCTTTGAGGATAATCTTCACCATACGAAGACATGCCTATTATTTTTTTTTATAGATGGTTTTTTCCCATGGGGTTTTACCATATCTTCAAAAAGAAACATTGTACATGAGTACCTCATTAGGCCTTGTTTTCAAGACTTATTTCTTAAATTCACCCCTAGTATCACTTAAGGGAGGGTGTTAGAATAAATAATTATTCTCTTAAGTTCTACTAGGATAGACTTACTTGAGTTACCACTCTTCCATGAGTCAGGTGAACTCTCAATTTATCCTAGTTTAGATTTGATGAGTTGTTGTAATCCAACAACTCTCAATGATCAACTTTGCTATTTATATAAAGTTGATCCATGAAATAAATCAATCAAGTATTTTACTTTTCTAACATCAATTTCATGCACTCATTCATAAAGTATTTGCAAATAAAACCCTTTTAGTTAATGAACAATAAAATCATCTGCTTTTTGTGGTGCAATGGTAAATGCCCTGGGTGTTGGTAGAGGCTGACCCAGGTTCCATTCCCCTTGTCTCCATCCTACAGATATATGGTATAGTTAGGAATTTCTTATGTGCTGGTAGAGCCCGACAAGGCTCCATTCCTCCTATGCCCAACCTGTTGAGAGTGGCACCCGAAAAGGGTGTTTTCCACTATAAATTAATTTTAAACCCAGGTGTTGTAGGTGAGTTGGAGAGGAGAGGGAAATCCTCCAAGGGAGGTCCCAGGTTCAAATCTTCACCCTACCAAAAAGCTGAATTGGGTATCCAAAATCCAATTGATAATGTTGGAGCGGGCAGGGTTGGGTGCGACTCCCGAGTGAATTTGACGGTGTAGAACCCCCTGTTCATGGTCTCTCAGACCAAGGCGGCCTCGCAAGGGGTTTTTCGCTTTAAAAAAAAAAATGAACAATAAAATCATAGCATCATAAACTAGGACTAACATAGGCCCCTTGTTAATAGTTATTTGTAAATCACCAAGGTATTTTAACACCTAATTGACATATTTTCATAAGCATACATGCACATATTAAGTAAAAATAACCTTGAAGAAATGTTGATTTCTTTGCAAGAGAGGATTTTCTAATCAAAATTCTAACGGTGAGTGTGGTTTTGCAATAGGGTAATATTACATTCAATAGGAACCACCCCCTCTTGGGTGGATAAAATTAAACTTTGATGGTGCATCTAAGGGTAATTCGGGCTAGGGTGGATCAGGTGGTGTCATTAGGGATGTAGAGGGGTAAATTTTATTGGTATTTGTTGAAAACATCAAAACCCAAAATAGCCTTATAGTTGAGACTAGAGCTCTCTTTCAAAGAGTCTTGTAAATAAAATCTTTGCGCTTGAGAAAAATTATAATAGAAGGTGACTCACTTCAATATCATTAATATGGTTAGAGGCTTAGTTACCAAGTTCATCAATTTTTTTAGATAAAATTCAAAAATTTCCAAACTTAAAACCCTAGCGAATAAATTTGGTGAATAAATCCTAAATTCATAAATGTAAAAAAGTGCGTAGAAAATAGGTGAGAAACGCACATGAGAACTTAAAACCCTAGAAAATAATTTTATAAACCCTAATCCTAAATTTGGCACATTATATATTTGGTATTTGGAAACATTTACAACATCTAAAAATTTTAAGTTTGGCAATAGCTGCAACTACGTGTGACTACGAGCCGTAAGAATCTTTAGCTCCTCCAATTGCATTACATTTTTTTAGTAGATACTGTGACATACTCCGAAACGTCTAATTTCTGATTAGTTAAGAAAAACTATTTGTATACATCATTTGTTTTGTTACTTAAATTAAACATTTTATCTTGATTCTTGTCTATAGCAGTCTGGTTTATTTATCGTATATAGCAGACTGGTTTATCTGTCGTATAGCTTGCTTTACGTAATATGTATTTGTAGTATGGCTTGAACAACCAAAAATCTCATTTAAAGTCTATAATACAATCCTTGTCGTTTGAAAGAAAATTTTCCTTGGAAATAACCTATTTATCTTCGAAATTAACATTTTATCTTGTTTATATAGTCTGCCAGTCTGGTTTATATGTCATTATAGATAGCTTTATGTAATATTCAACAGGTATCATGGCTTGAAAAACACCCCAAAAAAATCCCATTTACTATAATATATATTATTTGGGGCACAAAAAGCTCATTTACTATAATACAATCCTTGTCATTTGAAAGAAATATTTCCTTGGAAATAACTCGTTTATATTCGAAATTAAATTTTTATTTTGTGTATACAGTCTGGTTTATCTTATGTAACACAAAAAATCCCTCCTCAGTCTGATTTATCTGGTTTATCTTACGCTCAATATTAGTAGTGTTTATTGTTTTATCTTGAACAACCCCCCCCAAAAAATCTCATTTACTATAAATTATAATTTATAATATACATTATCTAGGATACAATATAAATATTTGTAATTTAAATAACAAAAACATACTATTGAAATGCTCCTACAAAACTACACTATAAAATCTTAAAATAAAAAATAAATTAAAATCAGATAAAATCTTAAAATAAAAATAAAATATTTCTTTGATGAGCAGATAGAATCTCTCAAACCATTGCATAAATACTACATTTATTTCAAACTTGAACTCATTTTGTTTTTTATTTTAATTTTTTAAAATTAATTTCTCATTTGATTATGTTTCAGTTTATATATATTTTTTATTATATTTAAATAAAGTTCTATTACTATATTAAAATGTCTAAAGTAGGTTTATATTATTTTAATACCTTTAAATAAATTTTTATATTTAAAGGTTGAAAATTGAAAGTTGAAAGTAAAATTAAATGATATTTTTGTTTGCAAAAAAACTATTTAAAATGGCACAATTAAAATCTACTACAAAAGCTTGAAACTATATGACAAGGGAATCTTTAAAGAGATTGACATGTATATAATGTGGACATCATTTCATAGGAACGTTGACACAAGCAGTAGACCATCTCCTTTCAAGGAGTAATAGTTGAGGAGGTGGTGTGGAGAGATGTAAAAAAATTACTCCAAAAATAAAAGAGATAATTGAAAAAGAAAACAAATCTTCAAAAGCAAACAAAGATAAAACCTTAGGAAAAAGACAAAGGGTTGAAAGAGAGATTTCTAGGTCTTTTTCTTCTTTTAATTCATGTTCAAATAATAGGGCAACAAATTCAAGTGGGTTTGATAATTTGAATAGTATTTGGAAACCAATTGAAAAACAAAATGTTGATGATGTTGTGGCTGACATGTTTTATGCATGTGCTATTCCTTTTAATGTAGCAAAAAGTCCGTATTTTGTCAATGCTTTGAAAAAAGTTGTGGAGTTTGGTAAAGGATATACACCTCCTCATTATGAAGCATTGAGGAGTACTCTTCTTCAAAGATCAAAGGAAAGGGTAACTAATAAATTATCTTCAATCAAAGAATCTTGGAAGCATACAGGTTGTACTATTTTGAGTGATAGTTTGTCAGACACATGGCACAGGCCTTTAATTAATATGTTGGTCTCGTTTCCTCAAGGTGTAATGTTTTTAAGAGTGATTGATGCAATGAATGTCACCAAAACTTTAGATTATATTTTCAAGATTTTGGAGGAGGCAATACTTGAAGTTGGAGCTGAAAATGTTGTTCAAATTGTAACAGATAATGCTACAAATTGTGTGGGTGCTGGAAAGATGATCATGGAGAGGTTCCCAACAATTTATTGGACCCCATGTGCTGCACATTGTATTAATTTACTTCTTCATGATTTAGCAAAGCTTCCATGGGTTAATGAGGCAATTAGAAGGGCAAAAATAATTTCCAATTTCATCATTAACCATCATCTCATATTGAGCATCTATAGAGAACATGCATCCAAAGAACTCTTGAGGCCTTGTGATATAATTTTTGTAACATTTTATATCACTTTGCAAAGGGTGTTAGAATAAAAAACAGCTTTAAGAAGTGTTGTTTTTCATGTAGAGTGGAAAAGAAGTACCCTTTCAAAATATTCAAAAGAAAAACAACTAGAATCAATAATTTTAGGCAACACTTTTGGGAGAATTCTATAAAAGTTCTAAATTTATGTGATCTAATAGTAAATATGCTCAGAGAAGTTAATAGTGATAAACCTACTATGGGTTTTATTTATGAGCATATGGACCATTGCAAAGAAGACATTGCAAGTACTTTTAATAATGTTGAAGCTGACTATAATAAGGTATGGGGAAAAGTAGAATATAGATGGAAGATGCAGCATAATCCTTTGCATGTTACTACATGTTATTTGAACCCTAGACTATTTGGTTTAAAAATAAATAATGAAAAGGAAGTGATGAGTGGTCTTAGTGAGGCTATTGAAAGATTGAATCTAAATCCAAATATTGCAAGAAAACTAAGAGGGAAACTCAGGGCATACAAATTAGAAGAAGGATTATTTGGCTATTCTACAACAAAATAAGATAGAGCAACTATAGAACCAAGAGTATGGTGGGATTTATATGGTGAAGAGGCACCTGAACTACAATATTTTGCACTATGAATTTTGAGCCAATGTTCAAGTGCACCAGTTTGTAAAAGAAATTGGAGTAGTTTTGAACAAATTCACTCTAATAAGAGGAATAGATTGTTATCTATATAATTGGGTGATCTTGTTTATGTTAGTAGCAACTTGTGATTATTGACATGCAATGTGGCTAAATAATCAAAAAAAAATTCTTCCCCATTATTTGAGCCTATCTCATATATCTTGGATAATGTACATGAGGATATTGAACTTGGTTATGAGAGCAATGAGCATGAATCAATTAGCCCTCCTTGTGCTCTTGATGGTATAGAGCTTGATTATGTAACAAGTAGATATTAGGGAGAAGAACAATAAGAATGAATTCTTGTTTTCTCACCACCTTTATTTTTTGTTCTTAAATGGATTATGGAATTATTAATGTTTTTTTTAGTGTCTACTTGAGTTTCTTATTTACTAATTTATTTACATAACATTAAAAGGATATATGTACATTTATAACATATCAAATTTTATGTTTAATTTTATTTTGAATTTTTTAACATGTCGAATTTCTTTTGAACTTCAAGAGTGTCGAACTCGAACATGAACTCAAAATTGGTAACTAAGGTTAGAGGGATGCAAACTCAAACTTGGAAAATCACAAGTTGAAAGTGTATAAATTGGCCCAAACATTTGAAATTATCTAGTACCAACATGTGTTTAGGAAGGGTGATAATTTGTGAAAGCACGAGATTCCGGTCAAAGGAAATCATTCAAGTGCAATTGCATTCAAAGTTAAGCACGCCTAAGTCCTAGAAATATGAATTACATGAAACGGAAAAGAGACATGTTGTAAGAGACGCAATCAGATAAAGAAAAACAGCCCTTTCATTAATTTCTTTCGATCTCTTTACAATAATGCCTCCTCCCTTTTCGGGGGCTAGGAGCGCAAATAAGGTTTGATTACAATCGTTGAATGGTTCCTCCTTCCGCGTGCCCACGATTGCACCGGGCGGGCTAAGATGATGCCGCCGCCGATGTTGATGGGTTCTTCGCCTCTCGCCGCTTCTCCCGCAAACAAAGAAATGATCAAGACGTTAGTAGCACTCGTTGCAAATGAAAATCATTCTCTCTCTAAAACTAACAAAATATGCATACGAATATTTGCTCGAAACCATGAAAACAAGTGAATCCAAATTGCTTCAAAATCCGACGTAAGGTAAGAACAATCACTGAAGGCCACCGCCACCGAGGCAACCGGCCAATTCACCTTAAACTGGAATTCGTCCCCGGGCAGGACGACTTCGACCGTAATTCGTCCCCGGGTGGGACGAATTCTTCCGAATAGGAGAAATCGACCCGCTCGCCGCTCCAATGTCGGATCTCGGGACCTGCAAAACTCCCCGCAAACAGGGGGTTAGGTAATTGGGGCCATTTTGGGACGACCCAGATGGTCGGATTTTCCCAATTTGGCCTCCTCCCTCGGGAATTTAACCTTGACACCTGCAAGTTAGCGAAACGATAAAGCAATACAAAACACCCTAAACTCTGACCAAAAGCTACAAAATTGCAATTATAGACTAATCAGACCTAGTAACACATAATGCAATCTAAAAATTAATCTAAAGTGCTCAAAAACTGAAATTAGAATTTGGGGGTGCGGGGGTGCCCAAGTGGGCCTCCCACCGTTGGCCCTCGATTTTGGAGCCAATCCACCAAGGATGGGCCCAAAACCTTTTAGGATTTGGGGGTCGGCGAATTGATGGGTTCAGATGTCCATGCGTCGGATTTGAGTAAGGTTCGAGCTTCCAAAGGCCACCCAACAACCTCCTTTGCAAAAGAGATTGATGGATGTAGGAAGGTGAACAAAGGGGGATGCAAATGAGTCTTCGATTCGGCAAAGACTTCGTTGCTTCAACACTCCTTCCACCTCGCATATTTTGGGTGAGAAAATTCCCACCTTTTATAGACCCAAGGGGTCTCTTTTGGGAGGGAAGCACAAAAGCCAAGTGTTGACCATGGGCGCCATGTGGCGGTCTTGTCTTCCCATGAGGGAGGGGAGTCCTTCCCTGACTTGAACTTTGATAAATGCTTCTTGTAACAGTCCTCTAACGGCCCCTCCTGTCCACTTACACATGCGTGCAAGGTAGGAGCCCTTAACCGATCGTTCGGGCTGCCACTTGGCACCATTTGCCCTTTTGCCCGTTGCTTAGAATTCGTCCCACCCGGGGACGGATTCGGAATTCGTCCCGGGGTGGGACGGATTCTATTTTGAATTCGTCTCCCGGGTGAGACGAATACCGGGCAAAGTGCCCAAGTGTGCCAAATTGCTCCTTGACCTTACAAAATCGCTATGAAAGTGGTTAAGACCACCGTTTGACCTCTCGAGGGCTGCCCCGGGGGCCGTGTTTGTCAAAGCGATCGTTGTTTGCAATCACATAATCGGATTGGTGCTGTTTTGGTGTCTACAGATGCCCTTTTTGGGAAGCGCTGCGGTGACGCAAGCTTCGAGCAAAAATAGATAACCAAAGCACTAACGATTAGGGTTTCTTGGTAACCTAACCAACTTTTGATGCCCCAAGTATGGAAAGGGCATGCATTCTTGAATCCTTGCTTCCGACGAGCTAAGGAATTTGATTTCAAGTATTAACCTATTTTGGTGAGGTGTGACTTGAACTCGGACATTGATCACCATGAACAAGTGAAGGGCGTTTTATCCTCGGGGGAACCTTGTGTTCATGATTCACGAAATGCCAAGTGTTTGATTGATTTGATTGTTGCTTGTTTATCGCCCCTAGCAGGAGCGTGATTGTCTTTGTCAATGATTCTTTGAATGCATGTCGTTTTCCTTAATTGGGTGTGTGATTGTTGGTTGGTGACTAAGTGTGACTACCCCCTCAAGCGACTAATCGATGAGGGAATGACCTTCGTGAGAGAAGCGACGAGTCGCTTGACCCAAGATGACTTGTGCAAGGTTTGCCTTTAGAGGGTTTACCGTTAAGCGTGTGCAATTTTTCCAACATATGGACCTATTTTTGGTGGGTGTTAGCCCTTTTGGTGACGTCATAATGAGGTGAAATCGTCGAAAACCTATTTCCCGTGGAGCGGTCCGGCTATGATAGCCTTCTTGGGGAACTAGGAGAGCGATAATTTGGACCTCGACATCGATTTTCTTTTGCCTAGAGGTTAAGTGCATGAGCACTTATGCCTGGCAATGCTTTTGTTGTGTTTTTGTTAAATTTTGTACTGTTTTTGTTGTTTTTGTGACATTATTTTGGGGATTAAATTTTCAAAATCTGTCTTCCCTTGGAGCGGTCCGGCTATGGTAGCCTTCTTAGGGAGTAGGATATTGATAATTTGTGACCCCGATGTCGATTTTGTATGCCCATGCCGTCGCTTGCATTTGCAATCCCCCGTCGGTAGCTTTTATTGTCTTTTTAGTGCATTTTTAGTCATTTTTCTTAATAATTTTTGTGTTGGCCTCGAATTCGTCCCCGGGTGGGACGAATTCCATCTGGAGAATTCGTCCCTGGGTGGGACGAGCGCTAATCAAAGCGCTCGTCCCAGTCAAGGACGAATTCCAGTGCAAAAGGCCTATTTAAGGGCCAAAACTTGATTTTGGGCTCATTTGTGTCATTTTTTTCTTGCGATTTTGGAGCTCTGGGAGGAGGAAGTAATTCTGCGAAGCGAAGCGCTATCGGAATTCTCTCTGCCATCATGAGTGCACAAACTGGTTCGAGCGGCGGAGCCGAGGCGAGTCCTGTAAGTGACCCTAGGGCTTATTTTGCTTTAACTGAATGCATTGTTTTGTGTTGCGCTTTTCAAAACTTTAAGAATTTTTTTTTGTAATGTTTTTTGTTTAACAACTAAGGTTAGAAACCTTAGAATTGAAAATTTTATTTTTATTTTATTTATTATTATTTATTTATTTATTTATTTTTTTTTTTGCAGGTTGTTAGGAGCCGGTACCGTGTACCCGCTGCCTTTACTGAGGCGCGGTTGGCCTTGACTGATGACGACTGGGAATGGCTTGATGCCCTTGGGCTCAAGCAGGTGGCTCGACTGGAGCTCGTGGTTTCGGATCGGGCCTATCCGACGGCCCCGATCAAGCTTTGGGATCCGAGGACCAATACTTTCCATCTCCCGACAGGGGAGATGACCGTGGACTCTTGAGGACGTCTATCGGTTGCTTCGGATTTCGATAGATGGTCTGCTTATTAGGACATCTCTGTTCGATCAGCGGACTCGCTATACTCACGAGATGTTTTGGGCATGGGGGGAGCCGGGTGTAGCAGACTCAATGGAGACAAATCGAGGTGGATTGCCAGTCGGCGGGATTTTGGTTGGTCGGTGGAAGGAGAGGGGGTGTTAGGGAGTGAGGCACGCATTCCCGATGGGCCTCATTTCTAACATTCTTCTCCCCGATTCGTCAGCGCGAGGTTCCCGTGGAACCCGCTCGGATTTGGTGTGGCAGTTGGCAGAGTGCCCGGTAGAGGCACCGTTGATCCTGAGATGGGGACAGACTTTGTTGGCGCAGCTTTACGGAGAGTCTGTACGGGGTCCGCTGTCGACAGCGGAAGGGTGTCAGTTGTAGCTTTTTGTTGCAGTGCTGGGGTTGGCAGCACATAGTCGTTGAGAGGCCTACCGGGTTACCGTGGACGACTCGGGTGGCGATGGAGGATGATGAGATTGGCTATGCAGCGTTGTGGCGACGGTCTGCGGAGCAGGCGTAGTCGGCGATGGGCAGGTGCGCTGAGCACTACATTGATGCCTTTTCACGGCTCACTCCGGGGAGGTGTTTTGGCGTCCCTATCGGGACTCGTCCCGACCTGGCTCGAGGTCGGAGAGTGGCTCCGACGGGTACGGAGGGAGCGATGGTTGACCGGGCGGCACGGGACGGAGCATGAGTTCTTTCCGTACCGCCGGGTTACACGACAGCTTGGGGTGCGCCGTGGGTTGCCCGGTGAACCCGTAGGCTATCGGCGTCGGGGAGACGAGAGGGATCCGGAGCCACCCGTCCTCGTGCCACCGGGCGAGGAGTCGGATGTTGTTATTGAGGTGTTGGATGTGGATGACGTAGGTACTACCACTGAGTATGACTCGTGGTGGGTTTTGCGGCGCTGGAGAGGTGAGGGTCCTCTGGGAGGTGCGGAGGCGGCAGTGGAGGATGCTGAGGCGACAGGGGGTGAATGGGGAGGGCCGTTGGATGATGCAGACATGGCGGATGTGGACTTGGGTGTTCCGGAGCAGCCGGACATGCAGGATGTGGAGGAGCAGTTGGAGCCTGGGCAGGCTACTGTCCCCGGGAGTCCTATGCGTCCGACAGATACGGAGGGGGTGGGGTCGGATGTAGGCGATGAGGTTGCACGGCTTACAAAGCTACTTCGGATGCGGGATCTAGAGAGGGATCTTCTGCGGGTTCAGTTGGCAGAGCGGGATAGCGTTTTGGCGCAGCCGTGATGATGCCTTGTCTATCTATCATCGACGGGAGGCGTAGTGGTGTCTATACCGGATAGACTTGGAGAGGGAGGTCATCCGCCTTGGCGGGTGGCTCCCTGAGCCTTATATCAGTAGATCTTCTTGACGGACGAGGGATAGTCCGACCGAGCGACAAGATCATCTCGCCGCAGGCGGTTGGATGAGGGGGTGGTAGTAGGCATGATGCGGAGGCTAGCGATGAGTCGCCCCGCAGGGTCCCGTAGGACCCACACCACGGGGTAGTTCCCGTCGCACCGATCCTGCGTGATCATGGTGGCCGACGTCTTAGGTTGGGTTTTGGATATGATTGCGGGGTCTAAGGACCTGTTTTTGTAGCCTGCGGGCATCTTTTTTTTTTTTGACGATATATATATATATATACCGGTTTTATTTTTGGATTTGTACATGTGATGATGTGATTGATTTTTGTTATGCATGTTTATTTGTTTGATGGATGCAGATGAATTGAATTGTTTTAGATGCCTATGTGATATGCAAAATGGATGAATGCTATTTTTATTTATCTGGTTTTTCTTTGTTGTTTTTGTATTTTCTGATGGTATCATAAGAATGATAAGTAGGGCAGATGGTTTTCGGGATGAGTGTAAGATTTTCTGAGATTCAGATAGTTTTAACTCACTATCCACGACTGTACTTTGTCTTACAAGACTTTTGAACAAGGTATGAATCAAACTTGTTTTTGACCGAGCTATTTCACATCCCTCGTGTGTGCAATTGAGTTCATTTAGTGGTATTTGTTAGGATACCACCAAGTGCTGATGGGCTTTCAACCGAACCTGTACTGAGGATCACCTAATTAGCTCCACGAATTCCTTTGTTGTATGTACTAAGATTAATCTGCGTTGTAATCCAGGCTGCCATAAGCTAGCTCATCCACATGCAAACATTGATCTGTACACAAGTTAATGTGACAGATATATCGTCATGCGGGAGGTTTACTTCTGTTACCGCGTTGGTATTGAAGCTTGCCTTATGACCTACATAATGCTGAGAGTTCCAGGGATTCAAGGTCAACTCCCTTCTTTTTTTTCAATTGTATTGGGATACTTGCTCTTTTGTAGTGATAAGATCACTGTTTATTTTTATTGATTTTTCTTTTGAGCAAGGGATTGGGGATATGGAGTGACAAAAATCACTGTTGTTTGTGCCTTTTGATGTGTGCACTATATTTTGTCAAATTTTTGAGTTTTGACATTTTGCAAATTTTTGTGTTTTGCAGCTATTGAGAACTTTTGGGATTCTTAGGGAATTGGGTAGGGAGGAAGCTTGTCCTTTTGCCAACTCTCAGCATTCTAGGGGTCATTCGCACAGGGGGATGAGCAAGATAACCGTTTCGCTTGTGGTGACCTAGTTGTTTTGCAGGTTTCATCTTTCGTTCACACGATTTTGGGAATTTTAGTGTTTTAATTTGTGTTGGGATGTTACGTAACAAGGTGTATTTCGAGTATGACTCTACCTTTATAAAATCCGTTCGACTTGGTACACTACATGGCTAAAGAGGAAAATGATGACTGAATTACTGAAACTCCTAGTACATTCCCAGACCACTGACTGTAGTGTGGTAAGATTTATGCATGGTGTTGGTTTTGATGAATTCGAGTATGCCTAGAATTGAGATGCAAATCTTTTTTTTTTTTTTTTTTGATGATTTTTGTTGTTTTGTTTTTGTTGAATTTCTTGATTGTTTGACCAAGAGATTGCGATAATCCTTGGAGCTTTTGGGTTGACCAAGAGATTGCGATAATCCTTGGAGCTTTTTGTATTGACCAAGAGATTGCGATAATCCTTGGAGCTTTTTAGGTGACCAAGAGATTGCGATAATCCTTGGAGCTTTTTAGGTGACCAAGAGATTGCGATAATCCTTGGAGCTTTTTGTGTTGACCAAGAGATTGCGATAATCCTTGGAGCTTTTTGGGTTGACCAAGAGATTGCGATAATCCTTGGAGCTTTTTGGGTTGACCAAGAGATTGCGATAATCCTTGGAGCTTTTTGGGTTGACCAAGAGATTGCAATAATCCTTGGAGCTTTTTGTTTGTTTGTTTTTGTTGAAATTTTATTTTATTTTATTTTATTTTATTTATTTTTTTTTTTTTTGGTACATGGTTGTCTTAGATATGAAATGGTCGTAAATGACTGATATTCAAGGGTTCCGTTTCCTTGATACCGTCAAGAGAAGCTAGCCTGTACGTTCCTGGTCCTATTTTGCTATCAATGACATACGGACCTAACCAATTTGCCGCAAATTTGTCCCTCATATGGGACGGCAAATTAGAGTTTTGTTGGTTTTCCTTCGTAACCGCATCACCAACCCGAAATTCTCTTAGGTGAACTTTCATGTTGTAAGCTCTCTTAAGCCGCTCTTGATAGATACGTAAGTGCTCGAGAGCATTAACGCGTCTTTCATCAAGCAACGTAATCTGGTCTAACCGGGCCTGCCGCGCAGTGTCATCATCGATGAATTCCTGCATTGATATGCGGAGGGAAGGAATTTCCAACTCGAGAGGCATTACTGCCTCTGAGCCATACACTAGTGAAAACGGAGTTGCCCCAATGGGCGTCCGAATGCTAGTGCGATAGGCCCAAAGGGCAAGTGGGATTTGTATGTGCCAATCCTTATGACTGTTCGCGACGGTCTTTTTAAGGATGGCGACTAGCGTTTTGTTTGACGCCTCGCTTGCCCATTTGCTTGCGGATAATATGGTGTTGAAAAGCTATGCTGAATTTTGTACTTTGTGGTTAAAGCACGCACGTCTTTGTTCTTGAATGATGGCCCATTATCCGAGATTATTTTGGATGGAATACCAAAACGACATATGATGTAATGCAAAATGAACTCCGCAATGCGGGGTCCCGTCGTAGAGGTTAACGGAATTGCTTCCACCCATTTGGTAAAATATTCCGTGGCCGTTATGATAAACGTGTGACGGCCTGACGATGCAGGGGAGATCTTTCCAATTAGATCGAGGCCCCACTGCGAAAATGGCCAAGCAGACTGGGCTGTCTGTAAGGCCTGGGAAGGTGCGTGCATCAGATTGGCATGATGTTGACATTTCACACACCTCTTGACATATGCGCAAGCAATCTCGCTCTAAAGATGGCCAATAATAGCCCATGCGAAGAATGCGCTTTGCAATGGCCATACCACTAAAGTGGCCGCCACATGTACCGTCATGCACTTGGGTGATGGCCCAAGTGGACTCTTGCCGGTCCAAGCAACGAAGAAGAATTCCGTCGTAGTCGCGACGATACAAAATGTCTCCTATCAAGACATATTTTGCCGCTTTCTGTTTGAATGTTCGTTTTGCGGCTTGCGTCAATCCAAGGGGTAGATTACCTAACTTGAGGTAATCTCTTATGGGTAAATACCAATCCCGTTGATCAGATACCTCGACAGTTTGAACAGCCAATCCCTTTTGGAGTTCTTCCCTAACAAATGCTGATTGGGATAAAACTTGTAAAAATAGCGTTGTGTTGCTATTAATGGGAATTGGGGAGAACAAAGACCCCCAGTTGGCGTGTTTCAAATAGTCTCGGATTCGAAAGAACTTATCCGAAGATGGTTCGATCTGGATCATGTGGATTCCTCGGCGTCAAGTCTGAGCTTGCGCGCTCCATCGCGGGTTGCGATAAGGTTTTGACCCGAATGGTTGTTATATCACCGGAAAGGTCTTGCGGGATTAGTGACCCCAAGGAGGCCATTGTGTCCGCAAAATGATTCGATGATCGAGGGAGTGCCTCGATGTCATACCACTCAAATTTTGCCAAGAATTTATCCACGAGGGCTTTATAGGCCTTCAGAACTGGGCATTTGCATTGATATACCCCTTTGACTTGATTGACGATTAACAGCTGAATCGCCAAAGATGTTCGCTCTTTTGATGTTCATGGCGATTGTCTGTCCGAAGACCTAGGAGCAAGGCTTCATATTCTCGCATTGTTGTTGGTGCACTGGAAGTTTAATTTAAATGACAGGGGCATTGGAGCGCCCTCGCGGTGTGAAGAATACAATTCCCGCGCCACCACCTTGCTCGCATTTAGAACCATCGAAAAATAAGGTTATGTCGGCCCGAGACTCGAGCTCTTCGTAATCCGGCGATTCTCGAGACATGGAAGACCTCATCATCGGGTAGTTCTATGACCCGAGGCTGATCGTCTTCAAGAGGAGCCTCTGCTAGTTGATCGGCTATGACTTGTCCTTTTATAGATTTTTGTCCAATAAACTCAATGTCAAATTCCGTCAACAACATGATCCATTTCGCCGTGCGGCTACTATGATAAGTACGACTCATCATGTATCGCAATGGATTCTCCTTAGACACAACATACGTCGTGTTGCTCAACGATATAGTGGCGTAGCCTTTTGGTGGCAAACACCACCGCCATGCGTAGTTTCTCAACGTATGCATAGTTAAGTTCGTAATCGACTGTGGTGCGGCTAAGATAGTAAGTAGCCTGTTCTTTGTGAAGTTCATTCTTCTGGGCTAGCATTACGCCTGATGCCACCTCAGTAGCTGAGATGTACAAGTAGAACGGCACACCTGGTCTAGGCGGTGCCAATACCGGCGGCGAAGCCAAGTATTGTTTGATTTCGTCAAAGGTCGATCGGCACTCGTCATCCCAATGAAATGTGACCCCTTTGTGCAATAATTTGTTCATTGGTCGGCATTTGTCGGATAATTGCGCTATGAAGCGTTTAATCGACGCGACCTTTCCTTGTAGACTTCTGAGCCGCTTGATAGTGGTTGGGGGAGCCATTTCAAGGATTGCCTTGACTTTGTTTGGGTCCACTTCGATGCCTCTTTTGGAGACTATAAAACCCAAGAGTTTTCCGGATGTGACGCCGAACACGCACTTCTTGGGATTCGACTTGACCTTATGCTCTATGAGGCGATCGAGGATCTTGCTTAAGTCACCGAGATGATCTGAGCGCAATTTAGACTTGGCTAACAAATCATCCATGTAATCTTCCAAAGTTTTGTGCATGTAATCGTGGAAGATATACGTCATAGCACGTTGGTATGTAGCGCCAACGTTTTTAAGGCCAAAAGGCATGACCTTATAACAAAATGTCCCCCAAGGCGTTGTGAATGCCGTTTTGAGTTGGTCTTCATGGATTGATACGAATTTGATTGTATCCCGAGAAACCGTCCATTAGGGAGAGCATTTCGTGACCCGTCGTAGCGTCTACCAATGCGTCGATGCTTGGCAAGGGGAAATCATCCTTAGGACTCGCTTTGTTTAAGTCTCGAAAGTCGGTGCATATGCGAATCCTCCCATCGGGCTTCTTGACGGGAACCATGTTGGACAACCATGGCGGATAATCCACGCAGATGACAAATTGTGCATCCAACAGCTTTTGTAATTCGTCTTTGACCATCAAGGCCACTGTTGGGTGCATCTTTCTTAGTTTTTGCTTTACTGGCTTGATTTTCGGATCAAGCGTTAAATTGTGCATGACTAGCTATGGGTCTAGTCCTGGCATATCTTTGTATGACCATGCAAAAACCTCCTTCTTTTCTTTAAGAAGGGCCATGTAATCGGCTTGCTCTTCGGGGGAAAGGCCTACCCCTAGCTTGAGAATCAGTGGATTCATTGGATCTGTGCCGATGTCTACGTTAGTCGTCTCTTCGACTGACATGTGAGATCCGTCCTCCAACTGATGTGGAGTTGGGATTAAATGGATATCATCAGCTGAGTTAAGATCTGCGTTGGGGACTTTGGGTCCCTCTTCAGCTTGAAAAATATCTTGAGTTGTCCTTGGGGTAAAATGAAGCATTTTACCGAAAGGCCAGTACTCTGATGGTGACAATGGTGAGTTGACGCGATCCCAGTCAATGGCATCCGTGTTTAGATGTAATGACCGTGATGGATCGGTCGGATTGCGGATGGGTGTGGTCAAATCAATGGAGATCATGTGGATGGAATGAATTTGGTCTCCAGAACCACGGGTGTGACGACTTGATTCTTTCAGATGTTCCCTATATTCTGGGTCTGGCTCTACGGGAACAGGCACGAATGGATCCTCTCTAGGTGCAAATTCGTCTCTAAGTGCGGAAAGGAAGGCGGGGTCTTCCCTTGGTACTGTTGTCCTGATGGGATCTTGAGGTGGACGATGCTCAACTTGAATTTGGAGCCATAGGCCTAGCACTTGGTCCCACCTCGTTGGGTCTAAGTGCCATTCATGTCCCAACCGTATACCCATTTGTCCCATTAGATCTTCATGGGTTAGAGCGTGGTGATGTCGTCGCGCATGTCTGAGATAGTCCATCTCAGTCTCGTCTTCTGAATCGCTTTCATAGATCCAAAATTGCTCATCCTCTTCAGCATCTGTTGCTTCCGACATCGAGGACTCTTCTTGTTCCAGTGAATTAATCTGATCCCATTGCGGTTGTTCCACTCTTAGTGGAGGGACCTGATTCTTTTGAGACTGCGTTACTTCGTCTGGAACCTCTAAGGGGAACAGTTTCATAAAAATATCTGGAAGCCGTTGTTGTTCTTTTCGAGGACTGCTCTCTGAACTTTCACCTCTCTCTAGCAAAGGAGAGGGATTATTGTTGTTACTAGGGGTGTTTGTAGACCATGGGAGATAATCCCCCAATGTGTATTCTCGTGTTTGGATTGGCGTATGGGTCTTGTGCCAATCCCCCCCGTTGCCTATTTCTAGGCCTTGCATTTTTTCAACCAAGATGTCTAATGGCAAGGGATGGTTGAACCCTACCCCCGACTTGTCGTATGGCATCTGATATCTTGGTTGACAAAGGATCCGCATCCCTTGCTCGTATCCCGCCTAGCCCATACCCATGCCAATTGCATTGTTCGAGATATTTTAGGGCAAATTCCGGGTTCGACAGATAATTGATGTTTTCGACAAAAGGTTCTTCATCCTGCTTCCTTTTGTTCGCATGGTTCGGAACCATGATCAAGGCCCCCATACACAAAATTCGTTTGGTTCGGTGGGTAGCCTAAAGGGACGATTGTTCCAATGGGGAGGCGAGGTCTTCCCATGTCTTGTACTCGACTCCAGGTGGGGGTTGCCACAACATTTTGCACTATGTACTCTCCCGTGCCCTGTACTGGCCATCTCAACAATGATTGTTGATGATTGGGTAGGAGGAAACGGTAGTCCTTCCTGAGTCCATTCCATGTTTGGTTGTTCAGGAATCTTGGTTTCCGTTGCGTTGGGCGCTTCCTCCGTTGATATTGTTGAGATCGTGGGCAACCCCTCTTCTAGAGGCTTAACCTCCTCCATGATTTGCTTTCCCTTGTCCTTCCGTTGGGCCACGATAGGTGGCGCCGATGATGAAGGAGCCAATGATGACATCTCACCCGGCTGGGATTTTACCTTATTGGCCACCGAGCTAGTGCCTCCGGTATCGGACCTTGTTTAGATGGATTTAATTGAAAATCCACATGCGTTGATGGTAGGGTCGATTGAGGTATGAATTGTACCGCATTGCAATACTTGAAGGGCTCTAAGTCCATTGGGACTACATGTATTTGCCCTTCATAGGCATACTTCAAGCACTGGTGTGCGATCGAGGGGACACACTTCATGTCCCCCGATCCAAGGCCGCCCCAACGAGATGTTATAAGCCATTTCGCCTTCCAACACATGGCAGAGTGTGGGTATTGACTTTTGTCCTACCCGTATAGGCGTAACAACCGTGCCGACTGTCGAGCAAATTGCATCGTTAAAAGCTCGCAGTGTGTACGTGGAAGCTGTGATGTGAGAGGATGGCATTTTTAAATGCTTTAACGCAGCAGTGGTTATAATGTTACTGGACGAGCCAGTATCTATCAAGACTCTCTTGTACGGGATCCCGTTGACCCGCGCGATAACGTGCAGGGGTGGATCCGGCATGTCATTCGATATTGTTTTGACCTCATTTTCTTTGAATGTGATGACAGGCTCCGTACATTGTTTCACATGTCCCACGAAAGCGTTGAAAGAATTAGCTTCGTGGGGTTGTACTTCAATGGCTTTTAAGATGTCCATAAGAGCTTCTCTATGTGGAGCCGATTGTTGAATAAGCTCGTAGATGGACAGCCTAGCCGACGTGGTCCGCAAACTCGCGTGAGTTTGGTTCGTATCGTGACCTCGGGTCTAGGCGGAGGTAACTCGCATCGGGCGTTGTTGAGGCCGCGATGTCGACGGAACTTCCCTCGCAGGTACCTCGGGGCAACTGCTGGGTATTTTCTGTTCCTTGTTACAATGCTAATCATTCCCACAAATCCTTGTGCGGGAAGATCTTGTCGCACCTCGTTTATTTGGAGCGGTTTTGTCTGCGCCTCGTGGGCGTGCAAGGGGTCCTTGAATACCCCCATTTGTTGGTTGTTAGGTGCGATGGGGTTGTCCACGACCAATGTTCGATTGTCGATCAAATCCTCGGACTAGTTCTTTGAATTTCCAAGGACCCGCTTAGGTCATGTCCTCTGCGTCTATGAAATCTGCAATACAATTCCTCCCTATACCCCTTAGGCTTAGGAACGCTAGGGTCAAAAATTTGGATTTCTGGCAGAGTAACTAGATTCGCCGCTGACAAGCGGTCAAATAAGGAGTCCCTAGACTCCGCATACGGGGTGAATTGTCGCCTAGGGCGACGCTGCTGATCATCGTTCTTGTCTCCTCGTTATCTCTTTCGTAGCGGGAGGCACTCGCTCGGTAGTTAGCCTTTTGAGGCTACGTTTCTTGCACGTGCGCCGGGACATTTATCGCAACTTGGTTGATTGCAGCGTGTTGTGGTTGCGTTGTCCCGCTTTTAGTGGTTTTATTCCACTCTTTCTTCTTAGGCTTGGCAATTGCGCCTTCGCCTATCTTAATCTCTTCTATGACTCGGCTTGCGCCAAAGCTTCTTCTAAGCCGTCGTATTGTCGCAGCGAACAATAGACCGGAGATTGATTTTAAACAACTTTTCGCGAACATTTGCGTGAGGTCCGACATGGGAGGACGGTAGGGTAACTTAGAAAGCAAAGCTCTCCATCGGTTCCCGTACGCTGCCATTGTTTCCTCCTCAAATTGTTTAAGGCTAGCAAGATCACTAAGTGATGCCTTCTTCCTTGTGTTGAAGGCGAAGCGTTCAAGAAACGCATCTACTAGCCGATCTAAGCCGCTTATGCCGTGTTTGGGCAGTCGTGTGAACCAATCCGAGGCGGGGCCTGCGAATGTGGTTATGAATGTTCTAAGCAATAACGCGTCATTATCTTGAATGCCGAAGCATTGGCTTAGAAACCGTGTAACATGTTCCCGTGCGTCCTCTTCACCTTTAAAACTGCCAATTGAGGCAACTTAAAGTGTTCGGGGTAGAGAGGTGTAGGCACTGAGGGATGCACCGGATTATTGCGGAGTAGACGTAATGTGGGTTTTTGATGCCCAGCAGCTTTTGTCTCCACCGACTCTAAACGCTCCAATAGCGCTTGGTATGCATCGGAAGATTTTATTTCTTCCTCTCTTGTTCGCTCTTGTTGCAAGTTACGGTAAACAGGAGGCCTATGGAGGGGTGGCCGAATGGCATCCTTCCCCGCCTTGATGGGGAGTTTCGATATACTCCTCTTCTGGTTCATACTCCTCGTAAAATTCTTGAGGAGTCTCAGGGCGAAACCTATGACCCTGATCAAGTTCTTGCTGAAGGTACCCATCATTGTTTCGGGGAGTTGCCTCCCTTTCAAATCTATGGGGTCTTGGAGGCAGAGTTTGACGAGGTCGTGGAGACCTGTCTTGCGCCAATGGATTACGCCTCTCATACTGTTCAGCTCTTTGGATGCGAGGGGTTGGCCCCCTCTCAGGTATTTCATAGCGTAACTCATCCGCTTCGCGTTGCATGCGTTCTTTATCCAAGCGGTATTGATACTCTATCTCTTGTTGACTTTGTTTAAGCCGCATGATTTGGGCTTGACGGGTGGTATATCTGGCGACAACCGGATCAATTTGTTCTACCCTATTTTGTTTGGGAGGTTCAAATGTTCCTCCTATGGGTCTACCTTGATTTTGATGCTCTAAGGTTTCAATGGGTCGCTTCCCTCTATCGAGGTAGGTGGTATGTGCTCGAGGTTCTGGCCTCAAGGGGTGATCATGATGGTGCGGAAATGCAAGGTTCCCGCATTGTTTGTTGCTCTCGAGGAATGTGATGGTTTTCCTCATACTCCCTTTCATGAGTGTAAATGGGATGGGCGGAGTTAGGTCGCCCTATGTAAGGAGCCCCGCGCTCCGGATGTGGTCTTTCTGTTCTGATGATAGGTAAAGAAGGGACGCCATATCCATGTTGCCCCTCTAAATGGACAGTGTGCCTGTTTAGCGCTTCATTGCGCGGTGGCCACTCATGCCTACCTTCAAGAGGTGATTCTCTATTTATGTCAAGGTCTACATGTAAGGCATCTTCCCGAAAGGGGCCGCTTTGAATAGGCATACCCCACCGAGGATTTCGAATTGGATTATTTTGTAGGTTGGACCGATAAGGCGGTATAACCAAATCCTCGAGATTGAAGTGAAGGCAACTTGTGCCTGCTTTTTGTGTACCTCTCGGAGCTTCTGCCCTTGATTGGGCTTGACTACGGGTGTACACCATTGCGGTGCTTCTATGCTATCTAAATAAGTTTTTATCTCGTTTTATGATTTTCTCTTTTTTTTTTTTTTTGTCTACTCTAAGCAGAATTAAACACACACATTCACAAGACCGTGATTATCTCTTTTAAGGATTCTTGGTGTGCCCTAAACTGGTTTAGTGCATTTTGATGTTTTGTTTTGTTTTTGTAAGTTTTGTAGAACGTTTAAATGCATCATGTAGGCTCTTATAACTCCAAAAGGTCGCCCCTTCAATATACTCGCCAGGCCGATATACCAACCTCTCTATATACCCGCCCTTACGAGAGGGAGACTATAGGTACGTGAGAGCAGAAGGTACGTGGTACATAGGCGGTACGAAAGGGGGATTGTCCTGTTAATGACACCTACCATAGAAGACTTATCCTCGCGCGCATGGGAATCACCCCAGCTACGCTCGGTCTGTCTTCGTCAGGATTTACGCCTAACAACAGTTGACAATCGGGAAATGGATGCAAATCAAGCCAAGGCGGTGATTAAATCCACCAATGGTCTTGATCAAGGGCTGGGGTCTTAAGACCAGCTCCTTGGTTTAAAGTTGTCTCGTGATGTGTGTGGGATTCGTTTTATCCAATAAAATGAAACTAGCATACATGACTTTTCCTAATGCAATGCAAGATTAAATGAAAACAATTAACGAAGCAGAAATAGAAATAGAAACAGAAAATTATAACAGAGATCATGAAAATCCCTACCTCTTCTCTCGCTCGCTCCTGTTATCTCTAAATTTTTGCTCTGAAAATCCACAGACAGAATTCGTCCCTCCGGGAGACGAATTGCGTAACGTAATTCGTCCTACCCAGAGACGAATTTGAATTCGTCTCAGGATCAGACGAATTGCAGAAAAGGATTCGTCCCTGTCAGAGACGAATAGCAGTCTGCAACAAAAAAAGTGTACCTGTCAAGCACAAACACAAAATTTTAATTAGTTTCTGTGATTTCAAAACCAGGGAACAGGGTCCCACCGTGATCGCCACTGAAAGCACGAGATTCCGGTCAAAGGAAATCATTCAAGTGCAATTGCATTCAAAGTTAAGCACGCCTAAGTCCTAGAAATATGAATTACATGAAACGAAAAGAGACATGTTGTAAGAGACGCAATCAGATAAAGAAAAACAGCCCTTTCATTAATTTCTTTCGATCTCTGTTACAATAATGCCTCCTCCCTTTTCAAGGGCTAGGAGCGCAAATAAGGTTTGATTACAATCGTTGAATGGTTCCTCCTTCCGCGTGCCCACGATTGCACCGGGCGGGCTAAGATGATGCCGCCGCCGATGTTGATGGGTTCTTCGCCTCCGCCGCTTCTCCCGCAAACAAAGAAATGATCAAGACGTTAGTAGCACCCGTTGCAAATGAAAATCATTCTCTCTCTAAAACTAACAAAATATGCATACGAATATTTGCCTGAAACCATGAAAACAATGAATCCAAATTGCTTCAAAATTTTACAGAAGGTAAGAACAGTCACCAGAATGCCACTGCCACTGAGGCAACTGGCCAATTCACCTTAAACCGGAATTCGTCCCCGGGCAGGACGAATCTCGACCGTAATTCGTCCCCGGGTGGGACGAATTCTTCTGAATAGGAGAAATCGACCTGCTGTTGCTCCAATGTCGGATCTCGGGACCTGCAAAACTCCCGCAAACAGGGGGTTAGGTAATTGGGGCCATTTTGGGACGACCCATATGGTCGGATTTTCCCAATTTGACCTCCTCCCTCGGGAATTTAACCTTGACACCTGCAAGTTAGCGAAACGATAAAGCAATACAAAACACCCTAAACTCTGACCAAAAGCTACAAAATTGCAATTATAGACTAATCAGACCTAGTAACACATAATGCAATCTAAAAATTAATCTAAAGTGCTCAAAAACTGAAATTAGAATTTGGGGGTGCGGGGGTGCCCAAGTGGGCCTCCCACCGTTGGCCCTCGATTTTGGAGCCAATCCACCAAGGATGGGCCCAAAACCTTTTAGGATTTGGGGGTCGGCGAATTGATGGGTTCAGATGTCCATGCGTCGGATTTGAGTAAGGTTCGAGCTTCCAAAGGCCACCCAACAACCTCCCTTGCAAAAGAGATTGATGGATGTAGGAAGGTGAACAAAGGGGGATGCAAATGAGTCTTCGATTCGGCAGCACTTCGTTGCTTCAACACTCCTTCTACCTGCATATTTTGGGTGAGAAAATTCCCACCTTTTATAGACCCAAGGGGTCTCTTTTGGGAGGGAAGCACAAAAGCCAAGTGTTGACCATGGGCGCCATGTGGCGGTCTTGTCTTCCCATGAGGGAGGGGAGTCCTTCCCTGACTTGAACTTTGATAAATGCTTCTTGTAACAGTCCTCTAACGGCCCCTCTGTCCACTTACACATGCGTGCAAGGTAGGAGCCCTTAACTGACTGTTCTGGCTGCCACTTGGCACCATTTGCCCTTTTGCCCGTTGCTTAGAATTCGTCCCACCCAGGGACGGATTCTGAATTCGTCCCGGGGTGGGACGGATTCTATTTTGAATTCGTCTCCGGGTGAGACGAATCATCGGGCAAAGTGCCCAAGTGTGCCAAATTGCTCCTTGACCTTACAAAACTGCTATGAAAGTGGTTAAGACCACTGTTTGACCTCTGAGGGCTGCCCTGGGGGCTGTGTTTGTCAAAGCGATCAGTGTTTGCAGTCACATAATCGGATTGGTGCTGTTTTGGTGTCTACAATTTGACCAATTTTTTGGCTAACCTTGGGCACCTCTCAAAACAACATCATAGTTTGGAATAGGAATTTTCCTAAAGGCTTAATCCAACTAGCTAATAATGTTAGAAGAAGGTAATTTGCTTCCTTCTTATTTTGTGGTCAAATATTAACTCTATCCAAGGGGGATTTTATGGTACTTTTTAAATTTTGGGAACAATATTTATTTTAAATCTAAATTTTAGGAACAATATTTCTTTTAAATCTAACAAGGGGAGATCCTAACGTTGATGGGGTGGGAAGAGTGGTAACCAAAGTATGAAGATCTAGGTAAGGAATATAGACCCAATAAAACCAAGAAGTAGGTTTCGGTTTTGGATTGTTTTTTGGGAATATTTTTTGTTCTATATGTTTTGTTTTGTTAGTCTAGTTAGCTCATTCGGGGTGTTTGCTCTCCCATGTATGGGATTGAGCTACCTTAGGTTATCTAAAAATTTTAAGAGTATGTATGGAACTATTTTAGTAGATTTTTTTAGGTTCGATCATGTTGGATCTATGGATTCTAATTTCTATTTTGGTGGCCTATGGGCCTCCTTTAATCTCTTCAAGTTGTGAGGATCCATTTGGTAAAAGGGTTAGAGTTCCTTTCAAAACCCTTTCTTCCACCAAATAAAAAATATATATATTTCATGTAAAATTTTATTAAAAAAATTAATAAAATTGTAATTATATTTAAGGTTTTTCTATTTAATATTTTTAATTAGAAAATTATTGGATATAACTTTTCTAAATAAAATTTTAAACTATATAGATTCTAATATATTTTGTAATAGTTTTAATTGTGTTAATTTTATTTTCAATTATTCTAACTATACAACATGAAAAAAATGATATATGCAAGTTATGATGATTTTTTTTTTTTTGAATTTACATGGTGGAATCGGTAGCCGCCATGAATCTGGGCAGGCTGTCCAGATTTTATGGCCGCCATAGTATTCTGCGTTGTCCGCCCCAAAAGCCACCACACAGATCTTCGCTCAGTCTGCCCCATTAACCACCATGCCACAATCATTTTAATCCTTTTATGCTGCTGAAAGCACCAGGAAAGGGACAAGCGTTCAGTCTGGTGAGGCTCAAGATTTGAACCTTGGACCTCCGCCCCATTTATGGGGTTTGGATGAACCAATTGGTCTACACCTCGGACCTTGTTATGATGAATTTATAGAATGCATAAATCCTGCTATTTTTATGAGTTAGTATTTGTTTTAAAAAATCATTTTTTTTTTTTGAATAATACTTCTTATACACATCCACCATGGGGATTGAACCCGGGTCACATCACCGATAATGCAAGTGGCATCCTTCCTGGTAGACCACACTCATGGGGATATAAAAAATTATACCTAATACAAGATAATAAATATAATGAAAGATAAAAAGGTATAATAAAGGTATATTATATTGTTGGAAAATAAGTATTGTCTAACAACTACAAAATTATCTGATTGTAATTACATGTATCATTTATGAATTGAATATATTACTTATGATCATACTAGAATCAATAGAATCAACGAAAGCAATATGACATTTGTTGATATTTTGAATTATAATTATTTAATTCACATTGATGATTCTATTTTTTAGTATTTTCTATATTTGATATAAAATATAATGCAACATATAAATGATATTAATTTAATTGATTAAAAATACATTGTCAAGATAGAAATTTAGGCTTAAATATTGTTAGAAGATATATGTATAATTGTCAATATAGAAATTTAGGATTTAATATTGTTAGAAGATATATCTATAATTGTCAAGATAGAAATTTAGGATTTAATATTGCTAGAAGATATATGTATAAGTGTTAGAGTGTTGCATTTGGTTACTTAAAATAAACTATGGTAATATGGTTATGATTTAATAGGGATGGAATAATTTTATATATAGTTAATTCTAGTTTTTAACACTAAATGGAATGACTTTAATAGATTAAAATCTTTTAAACTTTAAGCAATGAAACTAAGTTTCAATATTGCTAAATAGTATATATATATATATATATATATTATTGTAATACTATTGCAAGATTTGAAGAAACAAAATAGAACTGATTGATTATTCCATGGATCAACTTTGTATAAATAACAAAGTTGATCATTGAGAGTCGTTGGATTACAACAAATCATCAAATCTGATGTAGACTATAACTAAGAGTCCACCTTACTCATGAAGGAGTGGAAATTCAAGTAAGTATATCCTAGTAGAACTTAAGAGAATAATTACTTATTCTAACACCCCCCCTTAAGTGATACTAGGGGTGTCTTGTACAAAAGAGTCTCGACAATAGATCCTGATGAGATACTCATGTACAATGGTTTATTTTATGAAGAGATGGTAAAAACCCATGGGAGAAACCATCTATAAAAAAATTAAAAAAGGAAGAGGTATGTTTGTTGGACGTTTTGAGTCCCTAAGTCTAAAGTTGTCATTGGTGTCACCATATGAAGTCATCATTAATGTCAAGGAATTCGGCAAGAAATAAAGTCATCAAAGGTGTCACTAATATCTAGGAAGAAGATTCAACAGTGTAGAAGTTAAAGGTAAAAGGGCTCCATAATATTTTAATATTATATGAGAGGATAAGTTAAAAAGGGTTTTCATAAATACCCAAGGAGGCCTATTGCAAAGTTTGAAGGAGGTCTAATATTTATTTTATAGAATATTTAAATTCAAGAGAAGGCCTTAAAAGCCAATGGTTATATTTATAATTTATAAAATTTAAATTCCTTGGAATTTATAAAATTTAAATTCCTTGGAATTTAAATCATTTATAAATTACAAAGGTTAAATGGGCTGACATCATCAAAATTAAAAGTACCATTTATAAAGTTATTTTAATGTCAACGTCATCGAATATTTAAGAGCACTGACATTTGAATACTATGGAGGCATCATGTATAAAAGTGTGGCCAAAGGACTTTACAAAAATTATCCCTCAATTAAATTATCTTATGCGACAAAAGGTGGAAATAAATTCGTGAGAATTCGCTGCTTTGTTGAGGAATAAGATGATTAGTTTTTTGTCTTAAGATCCAGGTATAAAGTGAAGGGAGATTGTTGTTGAAATCACGTTGGACAAGATGGTCCATTTGCAGCATACATTTTTGCTAAGGTATTTGTGGGTAGATGAACCTGCTTTCGAATCCCAAGGAGTGCATGCACAAAGGGAAATATTGAGTTCTACATTTTCATTTTAAGCACCAGGATAGAACAAGGTGTACACAAAGCTTTTTAGCTCTCAACGTGCATTGAACATACATGGTTAATGAGCCTACAAATAGGGTATTCATGGAGGTAAAGGTGAAGGGCTTGAAACCTATTGAGAGGAAAAGGTAATTTTTAACATAATTTTTATTACCTAAAGTTTTAATTAAAGCCTTTATTAGGAGTTATAAGGGTTTTTTAAAAGGTTTTTTATTAGGCATTAAAATTAGTGGTTAGGAGAAATAAGGAGGGATAGCAAAGTGTTATGTGTTGAATTATGATTTATAAAATAGAATATATTCTTTTTAAAATTGGAGTAATAAGGTAATAAGAGGTTTTGAATTTTAGTGAGTGTTGATCTTATTAGTAAAGGGATTTGTGCCAAATAGATTTTTATGACAGTACTGGATATTATTTTAAATTTGGAGTGATAAGGTGTATTTTGTTTGATATCATTTTGTATTATGTTTTGTTGAGGAAATTATTATCTTCTAACTCTTATTGAGATTGGAAAATAAGCAATTGTGAGTGTGGCATATTTGTGAGATCAACTCCTTGTCAAGAAAAAGGTATGGGTAAATTCTTCCATGGTTTAGTTGATTGATTGGCTTTCTAGAAAATAAAGTTTGGAGTGAAAAGGATTTGATTAGGGTTTATTTTTCAAAAGTGTTTAAGTTAATGCTTCAAGGTTTTCTATAATTAATTATTGTGATTAAAACCTTGTTTGATAAGCATTGTTGTTGAAGCCATTGTTTGTATGAAGAACTTGAGTTAGGGTTTGAAAAGATCATGAGTATCATAGTTATATGAAGATTGTTTTATAAGCATGGTTGTTGAAGTGAGTTGTTATGCAAAGAACTCGAAGTAGGGTTTGAAAAGAACATGAGTATCATTGTTATGTGAGATTTGTTGTTGAGCATTGTTGGAAACATTTTGAGTTGATACATGCTTGGACTAGGGTTTGTGAGCAAGGGTTGTTTCTTGAGTAATTTGTTGTGTAGAGTTAATTGAGCCTAGTCAAGTGGATGTATGAAGTGATTGTTCAAATTCCATAAAATAAACTATTCTATAATCTGATTTGAGTTGAGAAAGAAATTGAGCATTGAGTATAGAATATATTGAGTCTCTAACAATTCTCTTCATGCTTCTATGAGATTGTGTGAGTTGAGAAAGTGGTTGAGTATCGAGTATAGAACATATTGAGTCTCTAACAATTCTCTTTATGCTTCTATGAGATTTGAGGTATGTCTTTGAGTGGACTTGTGGATTGATTTTGTGTGAACTTTTGTGGAAGCTTACAATACAGATTTGGTTAAGTTCTAGAGAGGACATGTTGAGCATATTTGGATAGGTTCTGAGTGGTCTTGTTGAGCGGATTTAAGCAAGTTTTGAGTGGACCTATTGAGTAGATTTGGATAGGTTCTGAGTGGACCTATTGAGTAGATTTGAGCAGGTTCTAAGTGGACTTATTGAGCATATTTGGACAAGTTCTAAGTGGACCTGTTGAGCAAATTTGAGCAGGTTCTGAGTGGACTTATTAAGAATATTTGTGCTAGACCGACTAGACTATGTTTAGTATGAATTTGAGTGGTTTTGTTGAGCAGATTTATACTAGAACAACTAAATTATATTAATTGCATATTTGAGTGGCTTTGTTGAGTAGATTTGTGCTAGACCTATTAGACTGATTTTAGTGCAGATTTGAGTGGATTTGTTGAGTAGATTTGTGCTAGAGCGACTAGACTTTGTTTAGTGTAGACTTGAAACAGAGCTTTGGAGGTGACAAAGCAGAGAGTACAATAGTCTCTAGTGGATAGAGATACATCAATCCAGGATATTGAGGATAGGTCTTATGAGTGGGAACAAGAGTCTTTAGTGGAGAGAGATCCACAAGCCAGTGTAGTGGAGGCAGTAGTCTTCTAGAGGATCACCAGCTAGAGCAAAGGAGAAGGAGTTATTATATGGATAGAAATACACAAACTATATTTAGACGATCAACATATCCTTTGGACAGGAGTCCATAAATATTGTAATTGGGAAGGATTCCCAAAGAGATTATTTGAGAAATATTTAGAAGAAATATTTTCTCCATGGAGGTAGCCATATTTGGGTGAACCATATTAAATTGGTGTCTCTATTGTGTGTGATGATTTGTGCATTACTTTTATTACTATTGTTGATATTTCTATCTATACATTGCATAATATTGATTTGAAAATAAAAGTAAAAAGTGTTCTTATACTATTCACCCCATCTCAGTGTAAGTTTGTGTTCTTCAATATATTCGGTTTGTGAAGATTGTCCTCTTAATACAAAAAAAATGTGAGTCCCAACAACATGCCCTGATGAGGTACTTATTTACAATATATATGAGATATGATGAAAAAACCACATGGGAAAAACCATTTGCTATAAAATAAAGAGGTATCCCTTTAGATGGCAAATATTTTCCATAGTAAAAAAATGAGTCCCAAAAACATGGCTTGATGAGGTAATAATTTACAATATATAAGGGAGATATGATAAAAAAACACATGGGAAAAAACCATCCTTCAAAGAAGACAATAATAAAAGGAGAGGTGAAAAGACCTCTATTTCAATGTAGTTGTAATACTCCAAGTTTCTCTCGCAACTGTATGTAATGTGGAGAAGGAAATGAATTGGTGAAGATATCTGCAACTTGATTTTTAGTTGGAATATATTCCAAGTATATGTCAGCATTCTGAATATGCAATCAAATGAAATGCATGTGTATCTCAATATGCTTGGTACGCTGACGCTCGACTAGATTGCGTGCAATATGAATTGTGCTTTGATTGTCACACCAAAGAGTAATAGGTTTGTCATGGGAAAAACCAAAATCTCTTAGAATATGCTGAAGCCAAATATCTTCCTAACTTGCTAGAATTGTTGCCCTGTATTCTATCTCTATATATGATAAGGCCACTACTTGTTATTTTTTGCATAACCAAGCAATTGGTGAAGAACCAAGATAAAAGACATATCCAGAAGTTGAACATATGTCTTCTAATGAACCTACCCAATTTTAATATGTGTAGCCAATGATATCCATGGATATTCCCACATATGATATCCCAATGTGAGTAGTTCCTTGCAAGTAGCGATGGATTTTTTTTATTTCTTGCTAGTGACTGAGATGAGGTTCATGTAAGAATATGGATATTAAGCCAATAACATATGAGATATCTGGATGAGTATGAGTAAGGTATAACAGACTCCCTACAAGCTGATGGTATAGAGTTGCATCACATAGAGGGGATGTGCAGGAAGTACTTAGATTGACTCCAGACTAAAAAGGTGTAGGAGAAGGTTTACAATATATCATTTTAAACCTTTGAAGAAGATCTAGAGTGTATTTTTTTTTACACAATGAATTCCTATACCTGTTTGATTTATTTGGATCCCAAGGAAGTAATGAGCTAGACCCAAATCAGCCATATCAAATTTTTCAAAGAGGGAGTCTTTTATAGTCTAAATGTGAGCGAAGTCACTACCAGTGAGTAGTAGATCATCAACATATAGAACAAGTATGGTGATTTTTCCTTCATCTCTCCAAATTTAGATTGTGTTATCAAAATCACAATGAGAAAAACCTGAGGAAAGAAGGAAGGAGTCCATTTTTTCATACCAATCTCTAAGATATTTTTTGAGGCCATAGAGAGAATTATTTAGCCTACAAACAAGAGAGGAGTCTTGAGTGAAACCAACAGATTGTTCTATGAATATCTCTTTCTTTAAGTCCCCATGTAAGAAAGCACTTTTTACATCCATTTGAAATATAGGCCACTTTTAGGAAGCAACCATAGCAATAAAAAGTCTAACATAATCCATTTTGGCAACTGGTGTAAAGGTTTTAACATAATAAATTCCTTCAATTTGAGAGAAACCTTTGGCTACTAGGTGAGCTTTGTGTTTGTCAAATTCTCCATTAGGCCCATATTTTATTCTATAAATCTATTTACAATGAAATAATTTCCTTCTTTTATGTAGGGGAACTAAATCCTAAGTTTCATTTTTTATTAATGAAGAGAATTTGTCTTCCATGGCATCATCCCATTATTTAATACAATTTGCTTATTTGAAGGATTGAGTATTAGAGAAAATAGACTGACAAATAATATGAGTGCCTATGGAGTTGGTTAATATAGATGATAGAAGATTTTTTATGTAAGGAGTAACTTCTTGAATAATGATGCGGGCCCATTTTGGAATAGTGGAAGGATTAGAAGGAGTGGAAAAACTTTGATTTGGAGTTATAGGTTCCTCATCTTGATTATCAATCTCTAAATAAATCTCTAAAGTTAGTTCTTAATTATACTGAGGTTCTACTATAGAAGAAGGCTCAATAGAGAAAGAGGATGGTTGAGGATATTTCTGAGGGAATGTTTCATCAAGTTGGACATTCCTATGAAAATAGACCTCATGAGTTGTGGGATCAAGGAGCCTGTATGCTTTCATTTTCTCACAATAACCAATAAATATGAGCTTTTTAATTTGAAGTGAAATAGGTGAGTTTTATGATCAATATATCCTTTGGCTATAAGAGAGTTGGGATCTTGAAAGTCTCTTATATCAACTCCTATTGGAGATAAGAGAACATTTTTCCCCTTTCTAGAAGTACAAATATGATAGACGAAGAGGATATTTGTTGCAATGTTTGGAACATAGAGAACATTATTGATAGAGCCACCATCAATGGATATGTCACCCTTTCCTTTGACTAGGATAAAGGAAGAGTCACCAACTTCTATGCTACATGTTGAACTTGAGGAGATAGAAGAGAATGACTCATATGAAGTAGTCATGTAATGAGTTGCTCCAGAATCTAGGACCCAGTAATTAGATAAAGAATTGGTGGTCTTCCCTTGAACATTTAGGAATTTTCCTATTTGCTTTTTATTGTCTATATTTTGATCCTTCATAGCTGCCTCTAGTTGTTGTAATATTTTCTAGCATTTATTTGCAAAATGACCATTATTTTTGTAGTGAGTACAAGTTATGGGATTCCTTTCTTTATTTTTGAATTTTTCTTTAGTAGAGGTGGAGGCTACTAAGGCTTTTGAGGAAGAGGAAGAGATCTCATATTTTACAAGTTTTGTTTCTTCCCTAGCTATTCTATCATAAAATTCTTCTAAGGAGGGCATTTTAAAAGTTGCACCAAGAGCATATTTTGTAGATAGAAAGGTGGTTGCAAATATTTGAAATACACCATTTAGTTTAGAAAGAATTAGATAAATGTATTCTTCTTTAGTTTTGTTCTTTCCACTGCATTTGTATTGAGTGAGGACTTCTTTGAATTTGGTGAGAAAGTCAATAATATTGTTGAAGTCTTCAGGAGATAATGTTGTTCATTATGCTTCTCGTTGCATTGATCTTATTTGATCTACTTTCCCAAGTAAATTCTTTACTTTATCCCAACTTTCATAAGGATTTTTAAAATCTATAATGTGAACCCATAAAATTTCATTTACATTAGAGCTTATAATACCCATTGTTTCATACATCTTCCCTTTATGAGAAAATTTTTCATATTATTTTTCAAACTTTGGTTGCTTTTCTTCTAATAGGTGTGTGAGCCCTTTTTAAGAAATGAGATTTAATATTTTGGGTTTCCATGTATGGTAGTTATAAGGAGTGATAGGATCAATTGTATTCATTGAATTCATTTTTCCAAAGAAAATTGAAGTGAACCCAAAATTCCCCCCTTTAACTTTAATTTAGAGAATGCACTGGATATTAGTGAAAAAAATATTTTAAGAAAAACCAAATATCTCAAAATACCCACCCTAACAAGAGGGAAACTATAATTAATTTTGAGGAGATTTGATATTAATATTAGGCTAATGAGAACAAATATTCTAGGCCTACATATCTTTTCTTCTCAAATACCCACCCTTACGATAGGGAAACTATAAGTATTGAGTAGATTTGATACATGGAACATAGGCTTTTAATCAACTAGACTCCTATATTGGTTGTCTTAATAACCCACCCTTACGTGAGGGAAACTATAAATTATTTATAATTTCCACTATAGGTGCATAGTTGATTTAATATATTTTCTCTTTAGAAATTTTTAAGAAAGGAATAATGATTTCAGAATAAAATAGATTAACAAGGGTTAATTTAAAGAGATATGCTCATTTAAATTTTTTTATCAAATTTTTTTATATAAATTAAGAAACTCTTTGTAAAAATTAATCAAAATAAGCTCATTAATATAGAGACATATTGCAAGAAAGGAAAAAATGAAGTAATATATATTAATGATATATCCTCACTTTCATCCACTAAAAAAATCTCTATATAATATTAAATAACTTTGGAAAGAAAAATAAGTCGAACAAAGTAAGTTGTTTAATATAGATATTTGCTTTAAGAAGGAATTAAAGAAAGAAACAAATATTTTTATTTAAGATATTTAATGTATTAAGAAATGTAATTTGAAATCAATTATCCTCATCTATATTTCATTACCAAGATATATAAAAAAATGAATTATAACAAAGGTAATGAGGCAAAAATAAAAGAGGAAAAAATTGACGCAATAACAACCCCCATAAATGCTATGATAGGTGCAAAAAGGCACCTATAAAACCCTAAAAAAATTATATTATAGAGATTACAACTATCCTTTATATCTTCGAGCTAAGGAGAGCCCGAAAAGAAAAGGATAGAAACTTTTGAATGCTAAAAATTTAAACAGATATTAGATGTATATTTTTATCTTAAAAAACTTAGCAAATTTGAGCTGAAACTTAATTGACATTAGATAGAGGACAAGAGGCAGTGAAGAAACGTTGATACTGCATCTATCAATGAATAAGCAATACCAATGGGCAGCGAGGAAGGAGCCTTGAAAGGCTACAATTTGCTACACTAATAGTTGAGTAGGGTAGAAAGATAAAATATTATAATGATACTTGAAATGTCAGCGTCCATGATATACTGGATTGGAGCTTCAAAAAATGTGAACTTTTAAAGGTTTGCTTCTTATCACTGCACCTAAAAGGTTGATAAAGGAAGTGAACTAAAAAAATAAATAATTGAATACCACTTCTTATTGCGATTGTTGTAGACACCAAAACAGCACCAATCCGATTATGTGACTGCAAACACTGATCGCTTTGACAAACACAGCCCCCAGGGCAGCCCTCAGAGGTCAAAAAGTGGTCCTAACCACTTTCATAGCAATTTTGTAAGGTCAAGAAGCAATTTGGCACATTTAGACACTTTGCTCAGTATTCGTCTCACCCAGGGACGAATACTAACTGGAATTCGTCTCACCCAGGGACGAATTCTGAAATCGTCTCACCCAGGGACGAATTCCAAGTTTAACGGGCAAAAAGAAGAATGGTGCCAAGTGGCATCCCAAGACAGTCAGTTGATGACTCTTGCCTCGCACACGTGTGTGGGTGGATAGATAGGCCGTTAGAGGACTGTCACAAGGGCAGTTATGAGAGCCCAAGTCAATGGAGGACTCCCCTCCCTCATGGGAAGACATGATCGCCACATGGCACCTATGACCAACACATGGCATTTGTGCTTCCCTCTCAAAAGAGACCCCATGGGTCTATAAAAGGTGGGACTTTTCTCACCCAAAAGGATAGATTGAAGGAGATTTCAAGCAACGAAGTGCTGCCGAGTTGAACACCCACTTGCATCCCCTTTGATTCACCTTCTCACATCCACCAATCTCTTTTGCAAGGGAGGTTGTTGGGTGGCTTTTGGAAGCTTGAATCTGACACAAATCCAACATATGGACACCCGAATCAACCAATTTGCAGACATCCCAATCCTAAGAGGTTTTGGGCCCATCCCTAGTGGATTGGCGCCAAGATCAAGTGCCAACGGTGGGAGGCCCACTTGGGCACCCCCGCACTTTCTAAGTTTTGTTTCAAAAGCATTCTAGATTATTGTTTCAGGTTGCATATCATGTTATTCTATTTGGTTAACTCATAGCTTCAATTTCATAACATTCTGATCAGATTTTATCATGCTTTGTGTCGCTTTGTTGTTTCACTAACTTGCAGGTGGCGATATCGAATTCCCGAGGATAGAGGCCAAATTGGGAGAATCCGACCATCTGGGTCATCCCAAAATGGCCCCAATTACATAACCCCCCTATTTGCAGGCATTTTGCAGGTCCCGAGATTCGACATTGGAGCAGCAGGTCGGCTTTTCCAACACAAGAATTCGTCCCACCCAGGGACGAATAGCAGTCAGAATTCGTCCTGCCCGGGGACGAATTCCAGTTGAAGGCAGATTGGCCAACTGTCTCAATGGCAGTGGCCTTCTGGTGATGTCTTCTGTCCTCTGTCAAGTTTTCGGTCATTTAGAGTCATTTTGTCTATCGATTTGGCTAATTATTTACATGCATCTTTTGGCGATTTTAGAGAACAAACACTTACTATTTGCAATAGGTGCTACTGACATCTTCGTTGTTTCTTTGTTCGCAGGAGGAGCAGCAGAGGTCAAAGACTCATCGACATCAGCGGCGGCATCATCTTGGCCCGCCCATTTCAAGTGTGGGCACGCGGAAAGAGGAACCTTAAGTCTCGATTGTAGTCAAATTCTTTTAACGCTCCTAGCCCCTAAAAGGGAGGAGGCGTATTTGTAACAGAGATCAAGAAAGTTTAATGAAAGGGCTGTGTTTTCTCCATTTGCTTGTGTCTCTTCCAATGCGTTTCTTTCATTTCATGCAATTTACATTTCTAGGACTTAAGCGTATTTGATTTTGAATGCATCGCAATTAGTGTTTCCTTCACCCGAAATCTCGTGCTTTCATGGCGATCACGGTGGGACCCTGTTCCCTGTTTTTAAGATCACAAAAACTGATCAAATTTTTGTGTTTTGTGTTTGACAGGTACCTTTTTTGTTTCTGACTGTTATTCGTCCTTGGTTGTGGCGATTGCTTTACTGAAATTCGTCTGACCCTGAGACGAATTCAAATTCGTCTCTGGGAGGGACGAATTCTGTTCTGTAATTCGTCTCACCGAGGGACGAATTTCTTTCTGCAACTTTTCAGAGCAGAAATTCAGAAGCAACCGGTCCAGGCAGAGAAGAGGTAGGGATTTTCATAATCTCTGTTAAATTTTTTGTTTTTGTTTCTTTAATTGTTTTCATTTAATCCTGCATTGCATTAGGAAAAGTCATTTATGCTTGTTTCATTTTCGTTAAATAAAATGAATCCCACACACTTCACGCAATAATTTTAAACCAAGGAGCTGGTCGTAAGACCCCAGCCCTTGAGCAAGACCAACGGTGGGTTCATCACCACCTTGGCTTAGCTTTGCATCCATTTCCCGATTGTCAACTCGTTGTTAGGCGTAAATCCCGACGAAAGCCGACCGAGTGTCGCCGGGGTGATTCCCATGCGCGCGAGGATAAGTCTTCTATGGTAGGTGCCATTAACAGGACAATCCCCTTTCGTACCGCCTACGTACCACGTACCTTCTCGCTCTCACGTACCTATAGTCTCCCTCTCGTAAGGGCGGGTATATAGAGAGGTTGGTATATCGGCCTGGTTGGTATATTGAAGGGGCTACCATTTTGGGAGTTATATGAGCCGTCATAATGCATTTAAACGTTCTTCAAAACCTACAAAAACAAAACAAAACATCAAAATGCACTAAACCAGTTTAGGGCACACCAATAATCCTTAAAAGAGATAATCACGGTTTGCGCATGTGTGTGTTTATTTCTGCTTAGTGTAGACAAAAAGAAAAATCATCATAAACGAGATAAAAATCTACTTAGATAGTATAGAAGCAACGCAATGGTGTACACCCGTAGCCAAGCCCAATCAAGGGCAGAAGCTCCGGAAGGTACACAAGAAGCAGGCACAAGTCACCTTCGCTTCAGTCTTGAGGACTTGGTCATACCGCCTTATCGGTCTGGCCTACAAAAGAATCCGATTCAGAATCCTCGATGGGGTATGCCCATTCAAAGCAGCCCCTTTCGGGAAGACGCCCTACATGTAGACCTTGATGTAAATAGAGAATCACCTTCTGAGGTTAGACATGAGTGGCCACAGCACGATGGAGCGCTAGAGAGGCACACTATCCATTTGGAGGGACAACGTGGATATGGCATCCCTTCTTTACCTCCCATCAGGACGGAAAGACAAAATCCGGAGCGTAGGGCTCCTTACACAGGGCGAGCTAACTCCGCCCGCCCCGTCCAAACCCATGAAAGAGAGTACGAGGAAAACCATCGCATTCCTCGAGGACAACAAATAGCATGGGAACCTTGCATTTCCGCACTTGCTAGGTATCATGATCATACATCAAGGCCAGAGCCTCGAGTACATGTCGCCCACCTCGACAGAGGGAAGCGACCCATTGAAACTTTAGATCAACAAACTCGAGGCAAACACATAGGAGAAACATTCGAACCTCCTAAGCAAAATAGGGTAGACCAAATTGACCCGATAGTTGCTAGACAAGCCACCCGTCAAGCCCAAATCACGCGGCTTAAACAAAGTCATCAGGAGATAGAGTACCGACACCGCTTGGATAGAGAGCGCATGCAACGCGAAGCGGATGAGTTACGCTATGAACTACCTGAGAGGGAGCCAACCCCTCGCATCCAAAGAGCCGAACAATATGAGAGGCACAATTCGTTGGTGCAGGACAGGTCTCCACGACCTCGTCAAGCTTTGCCTCCGAGATCTTATAGACCCGAGAGGGAGGCCACTCCCCGAAACAATGATGGGTACCTTCAGCGAGGACTCGATCAAGGTCATAGGTCTCGCCCAGAGACTCCTCAAGAACTTTATGAGGAGTACGAACCAGAAATAGAATATGCTGAAACTCCCCATCAAGGCAGGAGGATTGCCATTCGGCCACCCCTCCATAGGCCCCCAGCTTACCATAACTTACAACGGGAGCGAACAAGAGAGGAAGAAATAAAATCTTTCGATGCATACCAAGCGCTATTAGAGCGTTTGGAGTCTGTGGAGACAAAAGCTGCCGGGCATCAAAAACCCACATTACGTCAACTCCGCAGTAATCCGGTGCATCCCTAGTGCCTACACCTCTTTACCCCGAGCACTTCAAGTTGCCTCAATTGGCAATCTTTAAAGGTGAAGAGGACGCACAAGAACACGTTACAAGATTTCTAAGCCAATGCTTCGGCATCCAAGATAATGACGCATTGTTGCTTAGAACGTTCATAACCACATTCGCAGGCCCCGCCTCGGATTGGTTCACACAACTACCTAAACACAAACATAAGCAACTTAGATCAATTAGTAGATGCGTTTCTTGAACGCTTTGCCTTCAACACAAGGAAGAAGGCATCACCGAGTGATCTCGGCGAGCCTCAGTGCAATTTGAGGAAGAAACAATGGCAAGCATATGGGAATCGATGGAGAGCTTTGCTTTCTAAGTTACCCTACCGTCCCCCTATGTCTGATCTCACGCAGATGTTTGCAAAAAGTTGCTTAAAATCAATCTCTGGTCTATTGTTGCTGCGACAATACGACAGCTTAGAAGAAGCTTTGGCGCAAGCCAGAGTTATAGAAGAGATTAAAATAGGCGAAGGCGCAATCGCCAAGCCTAAAAAGAAAGAGTGGAATAAAACCACCAAAACCGGGACAACGCAACCACAACATGCTACGGTTAACCAAGTTGCGATAAATGTTCCCGCGCCTGTGCAAGAAATGCAGCCCCAAAAGGCTAATTACTAGGCAGTGCCTCCTGCTTATGAAAGAGATAATAGAAGACAGGAGCAGAATCAGCAGCGTCGCCCTAGGCGACAATTCACCCCTTACACGGAGTCCAGGGACTCCCTATTTGACCGCTTGTCAACGGCAAATTTAGTCACTCTGCCAGAAATTCAAAATATAGACCCTAATGCTCCTAAGCCTAGGGGATACAGAGAGGAATTGTATTGTAGATTCCATAGGCGCAGAGGACACGACTTAAATGGATGCTGGAAGTTCAAAGAACTAATCCAAGATTTGATCGACAATAGAACATTGGCCGTGGACAACCCCATAGCGCCAAACAACCAACAAATGGGGGTATTCAAGGACCCTTTGCCTGCCCACGAGGCACAGGCAAAACCACTCCAGATTAACGAGGTGCGACAGAATCTTCCCATGCAAGGATTTGTGGGAATGATTAGCATAGTGACAAGGAACATAAGGTACCCAACAGTTGCCCCCGAGGTAGCTACGAGGGAAGTTTCGACAACATCGCAGCCTCAACAACGCCCAACGCAGTTGCCTCCGCCTAGACCCGAAATCACGATACGGACCAAACTCACGCAGAGTTTGCGGACCACATCGGCTAGGCTGTCCATTTACGAGCTTATTCAACAATCAACACCCCATAGGGAAGCTCTTATGGACATTTTAAAAGCCATCGAATTACAACCTCACGAAGCAAATTCTTTCAACAACTTCGTGGGACATGTGAAACAATGTACGGAGCCGGTCATCACATTCAGAGAAGACGAGGTAAAAACGATATCGAATGACATGGCAGATCCACCCCCGCACGTTATCGCGCGGGTCAACGGGATCCCGTACAAGAGAGTGTTGGTAGATACTGGCTCGTCCAGTAACATCATTACCACTGCAGCCTTAAAACATTTGAAGCCGCCAGCCTCTCACATCACAGCCTCCACGTACACACCGCGAGCTTTCAACGATGCAATATGCTCGACAGCCGACACAGCTTGTTCTGCCTATCAGGTAGGACAAAAATCAATACCTACACTGTGCCATGTGTTAGAAGGCGAGATGGCTTATAATATACTGCTAGGGCGGCCTTGGATCAGGGACATGAAGTGTGTCCCTTCGATCGCCCACCAGTGCTTAAAGTATGCTTATGAAGGAGAAATACATGTAGTCCCAATGGACTTAGAGCCCTTCAAGTATTGCAATGCGGTACAATTCATGCCTCAATCGACCCTCCCTTCAACACATTTGGATTTCCAGTTAAATCCATCTAAACAGGGTTCGATACCGCAGGCACCACTGGTGACCAACAAGGCAAAATCCCAGCCAGGTGAGACTTCATCACCTGCTCCTTCATCATCAACGCCACCTATCATGGCCAAACAGAAGGACAAGGGAAAACAGATCATGGAAGAGGTTAAGCCTCTAGAAGAGAAGTTGCCCACAATTTCAATGATATCAACAGAAGAAACACCTCGCACAACGAAAGTGAAGACTCCTGAACCACCAAACATGGAATGGACTCAGGAAGGACTACCGTTTCCTCCCACCCAATCATCAACAATCACTGTTGAAATGGCCAATACGGGCCTGGGGGAATATTTAGTGCAAAATGTTGTGGCGACGCCAGCATTGGAGTCAATACAAGACATGGGAAGACCTCGCCTTCCCATAGGGACAGTTGTCCCTCTAGGCTACCCTCCAAACCAGATGAATTTCGTGTATGGGGGCCTTGATCATGGTCTTGAACCATGCCAACAAAAGGAAGCAGACGAAGAGCCTTTTGTTGAAAACATCAACTATCTGTCAAACCCAAATTTTGCCCTAAAATATCTCGGCCAATGCAATTGGCATGGATACGGGCTAGGCAGATATGAGCAAGGGATGCGGGTCCTTTGCCAACCAAGATATCAAATGCCATATGACAAGTCAGAGTAGGGTTCAACCACCCCCTGCCCTTAGACATCTTGGTTGAAAATATGCAAGGCCTAGAAATAGGCAACAAGGGGGGATTGGCATTAGATCCGTATGCCAATCCAAATACAGAATACACATTGGGAGACTACCTCCCATGGTCAACAAACACCCCTGGAAACAGCAGTAATCCCTCTCCTTTGCTAGAGAGAGGTGAAAGTTCGGAGATTAATCCTCAAAGAGAACATCAACGACTTCCGGACATCTTTCTGAAGCTGTTCCCCTTAGAGGTTCCAGATGAAACAATACAGTGTCAAGAGAATCAGGTCCCTCCACCAAGAGTGGAACAACCACAATGGGACCAGATTAACTTACTGGAACAAGGAGAGTCCTCAACGTCGCAAGTAACAGTTGTCGAAGAGAATGAACATTTTTGGGTCTCCGAAAGTGATTCAGAAGATGAGACTGAGATGGACTATCTCAGACATGCGCGACGACATCACCGCCCTTTAACTCATGAAGATCTAATGGGACAGATGGGCATACGGTTAGGGCATGAATGGTGGGTAGACCCTGCAAGGTGGGACCAAGTATTGGATCCATGGCTCCAAATTCAAGATGAGCATCGTCCACCTCGAGATCCCATCATGACATCAGTGCCGAGAAAAGACCCTGCCATCCTTTTCGCAAATAGGGACGAATTCGCACCTAGGGAAGATCCATTCGTGCCCGTTCCCGTAGAGCCATATCCAGAGTATAGGGAGCATCTAAAAGAATCGAGCTATCACACCCACGGTTCTGGAGACCAAATTCATTCCATCCACATGATCTCCATTGATTTGACCGCACCCATCCGCAATCCGGCCGATCCATCACAATCATTGCACCTAGACATAGATGCCATCGACTGGGATCGCGTCAATTCACCTTTATCACCATCAGAGTACTGGCCTTTCGGTGAAATGCTTCATTCCACCCCAAGGACAACTCAGGATATTTTTCAGGCTGAAGAGGGACCCGAGGTTCCAAACGCAGATCTAAACTCAGCTAATGATATCCATTTGATCCCAACTCCACATCAGTTGGAGGACGGATCCCACATGTCAGTTGAGGAAACGACTGACGTAGACATCGGCTTAGACCCAACGAATCCACAGATTATCAAGTTGGGGGTAAGTCTTTCCCCCGAAGAGCAAGCCGACTACATCGCCCTTCTCAAAGCGAAGAAGGAAGTTTTTGCATGGTCATACAGAGACATGCCGGGACTAGACCCGCAGCTAGTCACGCATAATTTAACGCTTGATCCGACAATCAAGCCCGTAAAGCAAAAACTACGAAAGATGCACCCAACAGTGGCCTTGATGGTCAAAGACGAATTACAAAAGCTGTTGGATGCACAGTTTGTCATCTGCATGGATTATCCGCCATGGCTGTCCAACATGGTTCCCGTCAAGAAGCCCGACGGGAGGATTCGCATATGCACCGATTTTTGAGACCTAAACAAAGCGAGTCCTAAGGATGATTTCCCCTTGCCAAGCATCGACGCGCTAGTAGACGCTACAACAGGTCATGAAATGCTCTCCCTAATGGATGGCTTCTCAGGATACAACCAAATTCGTATCAATCCTGAAGACCAACTTAAAACGGCGTTCACAACGCCTTGGGGGACATTTTGTTATAAGGTCATGCCTTTTGGCCTTAAAAATGCTGGCGCTACCTACCAACGTGCCATGACATATATCTTCCATGATTACATGCACAAAACTATGGAAGATTACATGGATGATTTGTTAGCCAAGTCTCTTTTGCGCTCGCATCATCTCGGTGACTTAAGCAAGATCCTCGATCGCCTCATAGAGCATAAGGTCAGATTGAATCCCAAGAAGTGCGTATTTGGCGTCACATCTGGAAAACTCTTGGGTTTTATAGTCTCAAAACGAGGCATCGAAGTGGACCCAAAGAAAGTCAAGGCAATCCTTGAAATGGCTCCCCCAACTACCATCAAGCAGCTTAGAAGTCTGCAAGGAAAGGTCACGTCGATTAAACGCTTCATAGCGCAATTATCTGACAAATGCCGACCCATGAACAAATTATTGCACAAGGGGGTCACATTTCATTGGGATGACGAGTGCCAGTCAGCCTTTGACGAAATAAAACAATACTTGGCTTCGCCGCCGTATTGGCACCACCTAGACCAGGAGTGCCGTTCTACTTATACATCTCAGCTATCGAGGTGGCACTGGGCGCCATGCTAGCCCAAAAGAATGAACTTCACAAAGAACAGGCTACTTACTATCTTAGCCGCACCTTGGTCAGTTACGAACTTAACTATGCATACGTTGAGAAACTCTGCTTGGCAGTGGTGTTTGCTACCAAGAAGCTACGCCACTACATGCTGAGCAACACTACGTATGTTGTGTCTAAGGAGAATCCATTGCGATACATGATGAGTCGTACTTATCATAGTAGTCGCACGGCGAAATGGATCATGTTGTTGACGGAATTTGACATAGAGTTCATTGGGCAAAAATCTATCAAAGGACAAGTCATAGCCGATCAACTAGCAGAGGCTCCTCTTGAAGACGATCAGCCTCTCGGTCATAGAACTACCCGATGATGGGGTCTTCCATGTCTCGTAATCGCCAGATTCTGATGAGCCTGAGTCACAGGCCGACATAACCCTATTCTTCGATGGTTCTAAATGCGAGCAAGGTGGTGGCACGGGAATTGTATTCTTCACACCGCAGGGCGCTCCAATGCCCCTGTCATTTAAATTAAACTTCCAATGCACCAACAATAATGCAGAATATGAAGCCTTGCTCCTAGGTCTTCAGACAACAATCGCCATGAACATCAAACGATTGAATATCTTTGGTGATTCACTGTTAATAGTCAATCAATTCAAAGGGGTATATCAATGCAAATGCCCAGTCCTGAAGGCCTATAAAGCCCTCATGGACAAATTCCTGGCAAAACTTGAATGGTATGACATCGAGGCACTCCCTCGATCATCGAATCATTTTGCGGACACAATGGCCTCCTTGGGGTCATTAATCCCGCAAGACCTTTCCGGTGATATGACAACTATTCAAGTCAAAACCTTATCGCAATCCACGATAGAGCGTGCAAGCTCAGACTTGACACCAGGAATCCACATGATCCAGATTGAACCATCCTCGGATAAGTTCTTTCGAATCCGAGATCATCTGAAACGTGCCAACTGGGGGTCCTTGTTTTCCCCCACTCCCACTAATAGCAACACAACGCTATTCTTACAAGTTCTATCCCATTCAACATTTGTTAGGGAAGAACTTCGAAAGGGATTGGCTATTCATACTGTCGAGGTTTCCGATCAACAGGACTGGTATTTACCCATCAGAGACTACCTCAAGTTAGGTAATCTTCCCTTTGGATTGACGCACGCCGCAAAACGAACATTCAAGCATAAAGCGGCTAAGTATGTCTTGATAGGAGACATTTTGTATCGTCGCAGCTATGACGGAATTCTTCTTCGTTGTTTGGACCAGCAAGAGTCCACTTGGGCAGTCGCCCAAGCGCACGACGGTACATGTGGTGGTCACTTTAGTGGTATGGCCATCGCAAAGCGCATTCTCCGCATGGGCTATTATTGGCCATCTTTAGAGCGAGATTGTTGCGAATATGTCAAGAAGTGCGTGAAATGTCAACATCATGCCAATTTGATGCACGTACCTTCCCGTGCCCTACAGACAGCCCAGTCTGCTTGGCCATTTTCACAGTGGGGCCTCGATCTAATCGGAAAGATCTCCCCTGCATCGTCAGGCCGTCACACGTTTATCATAACGGCCACATAGTATTTTACCAAATGGGTGGAAGCAATTCCGTTAACCTCAACGAAAGGACCCCGCATTGTGGAGTTCATCTTGCATAACATCATATGTCATTTTGGTATTCCATCCAAAATAATATCGGATAATGGGCCATCATTCAAGAACAAAGACGTGCGTGCTTTGACCACAAAGTACAAAATTCAGCACAGCTTTTCAACGCCCTATTATCCGCAAGCAAACGGGCAAGCAGAGGCATCAAACAAAACACTAGTGGCCATCCTTAAAAAGACAGTCGCAGACAGTCATAAGGATTGGCACATACAAATCCCACTTGCCCTTTGGGCTTACCGCACTAGCGTTCGGACGCCAACTGGGGCAACTCCATTTTTGCTCGTGTATGGCTCAGAGGCAGTAATGCCTCTCGAGTTGGAAATTCCTTCCCTTCGCATATCAATGCAGGAGTTCATCGATGATGACACTGCGCGGCAGGCCCGGTTAGACCAACTTACGTTGCTTGACGAACGACGCGTGAATGCTCTCGAGCACTTACGTATCTATCAAGAGCGGCTTAAGAAAGCTTACAACATGAAAGTTCACCTAAGGGACTTTCGGGTTGGTGATTTGGTTTTGAAGGAAAACCAACAGAACTCTAATTTGCCATCCCACCTAAGGGACAAGTTCACGGCAAATTGGTTAGGTCCATATGTCATTGATAGCAAAATAGGACCCGGGACGTACCGGCTAGCTTCTCTTGATGGTATCAAGGAAATAGAACCCTTGAATATCAGTCATTTGCGACCATTTTATATCTAAGAGAGCCATATCCCAAAAATGCTCCAAGGATCCATAAAATCACTTGGTCAAAAAAAAGCTCCAAGGATTATCGCAATCACTTGGTCAACCCAAAAAGCTCCAAGGATTATCGCAATCACTTGGTCAAAACCAAAAAGCTCCAAGGATTATCGCAATCACTTGGTCAAACCAAAAAGCTCCAAGGATTATCGCAATCACTTGGTCAAAACCAAAAAGCTCCAAGGATTATCGCAATCACTTGGTCAAACCAAAAAGCTCCAAGGATTATCGCAATCACTTGGTCAACCCAAAAAGCTCCAAGGATTATCGCAATCACTTGGTCAACCCAAAAAGCTCCAAGGATTATCGCAATCACTTGGTCACCCAAAAAGCTCCAAGGATTATCGCAATCACTTGGTCAAACCAAAAAGCTCCAAGGATTATCGCAATCTTGGATCATTTGGTCAACCAAAAAGCTCCAAGGATTATCGCAATCACTTGGTCAAACCAAAAAGCTCCAAGGATTATCGCAATCACTTGGTCACCCAAAAAGCTCCAAGGATTATCGCAATCACTTGGTCACCAAAATGCTCCAAGGATGTCCACAATCACTTGGTCAAAAAAAAAATAATCAAAAACAACAAAAATTTGCATCTCATATCTAGGCATACTCAAATTCATCAATCGAGAGCTCTTCTCGCACCTCATATTCATATTCACAAAAATAAATCCATCAAAAATACAAAAATATGTAGCTGCATTAAGCATTGCATCCATACGATGCATATTTGTGGTTGTATAGGTCAAAGGCACCATAGGCTGTAATTGCTCTGATAGACCATCTTATTCCACACTGTTCCATTTTACAAAAACAACAAAAACACCATGCATTGCTTTTACCACACTAGAGTCAGTGGTCTTTTAATGTATCAAGAGTTTTCATGATTCAGTCATCATTTTGCTCTTTAGCCATGTAATGTATCAAGTCAAACAGATTTTACGAAGGTAGAGTCATACTTGAAATACACCTTGTTACGTAACATCCCAACACAAATAAAAACACATAAAACAATTCCTGAGTTGTGTGAACGAAAGATGAAACCTGCACAGTAATCCAGGTCACCAAAAGCGAAACGGTTATCTTGCTCATCCCCCTGTGCGAATGACCCCAAGAATGCTGAGAGTTGGCAAAAGGACAAGCATCCTCCCTACCCAATTCCCTAAGAATCCCTAGTTCTCAATAGTTGCAAAACATCAAAAATTTGCAAAAATGTCAAAAATCAAATATTTGACATCATACAATGCACACATCAAACGGCACAAACGATAGTGATTTTCATCACTCCATATCCCCAATCCCTTGCTCAAAAGAAAAACAAATCAAAATAAACAAATGATCTTATCACTACAAACGAGCAAGTATCCCAATACAATTGAAGAAAAGAAGGGAGTGGAACTTGAATCCCCGGAACTCTCAAGGATTCTAAAAGGTCATGAGGCAAGCCTCAGCACCGATTTGGTTGATAGCCTATCGATAACCGGCGGTAAACCTCTCGCATGACGATATATCTCGTCACATTAACTTGCGTACATATCAATGTTTGCATGTGGATGAGCTAGCTTATGGCATCCTGGATAACACCGCAGATTAATCTAACTAAATACAACAAAGGAGTTAGTGGAGCTAATTAGGTGATCCTCAGTACAGGTTCGGTTGAAAGCCCATCTGGCACTGGCGGTATCCTGATAAATACCACAATAATGAACTCAATCGCACACACAGGGATGTGAAATAGCTTGGTCAAAAACAAGTCTGATTCATACCTTGTTTAAAAGTCTTGTAAGATAAAGTACAGTCGTGGCTAGTGAGTTAAAACTGTCTGAGTCTCAGAAAACCTTAGCTACATTTATAAACCAACTGCGCTACTTTTCATCCTTACAATACCATCAGAAAATACAAAAAGAGAAAACCACATGTATACATACAAGAGCCATACATCATAGCAATCGCCTAAAAATGAATTAAAGAGCGTCTTAAATAGCCTATGGTGCCGTAACCAATCACCACAAATATCATTCATCAATTTCACTTTGCATATCAAAAAGAAATCAAAAACATTTGCATTCATCATAACATAAGCATTCATCAAAATAAATAAACATGCATACATCCATAGTCATTAGCCATCATGCATAACAAAAATCAAATCATCACATGTAAAAAAACCACAATAAAACCGGTATATATATATATATATATATCGTCAAAAAAAATGCCCGCAGGCTACAAAACTGGTCCTCAATCCCCGCAATCATATCCAAAAAACCAACCTGAAGCGTCGACCACCATAATCACGCAGGATCGGTGCGACGGGAACTACCCCCCTGGTGTGGGTCCTATGGGACCCTGCAGGGCGGCTACTGCCAGCCCCCGCATCATGCCTGCTACCGCCTCCCTCATCTAATCATCGACGACGAGATGATGCTGACTGCTCAGTCGCACTATCCCTCGTCCACCATGAAGATCCACTGACCGAGGGCTCAGGTAGCCACCCACCAAGGCGGATGACCTCCCTCTCCAAGTCTATCCGATGCCGACACCACTCTACCTCTCACCGATGATAGTATGACACCGCATCATCACGCTATGCCAGAACCCTATCCCGCTCTGCCAACTGAGCCTGTAGGAGATCCCTCTCCCATACAAGCGTCCCCACCCCTCCCGCCTCGCATCCCCCAACTCTAGATCCTGTATCCATAGTAGCTCTATCAATCACACATTTTTAGCACGTATCTCAGACTCCACCTCCTCTCGTGTCCGCTCGACGAACAGACCCTCTGGAACAAGCACCGCTCCGCTCCCACTGCTCCTCCACGTCCTGCATGTCCGACTGATCCGGAGCGCCCAAGTCTACATCCTCATCCCCCACATCCAACATGTCCGCATCATCCAACGGACCTCCCCAATCATCCCCTCCTACCTCGCACCCCTCCACTGCCGCCTCCGTGCCTCCCATAGGCCCCTCTCCTCTCCATCGCCGTAGTACCCACCACGAGTCATACTCAGTGGTAGTCCCGACGTCATCTACGTCCGGGACATCAATAACCGCATCTGACTCCTCGCCCAATGGCACGGTGATCGGTGGATCTAAATCCCTCTCATCTCCCCATCGCCGATAGACCACGGGCTCACCAGGCAACCCCTGGCGCACCCCAAACTGTCGTGTAACCCGACTGTATGAAAAGAACTCATGCTCCGTCCCGTGCCTCCCAATCAACCACCGCTCCCTGCGTACCCGACGGAGCCACTCTCCACCTCTCGCCAGCCGGATAATCCCGATAAGGGCGCCAAAACACCTCCCCTGGAGTGAGCCGAGAAAAGGCATCGGTATAGTGCTCTACAAAACCTGCCCATCGCCGACTCCGCCTTGCTCCGTAGACCGCCGCCACAAAATTGCATAGCCTATCTCCGTGTCATCCATCACCGCCCGAGTCATCCACGGTAACCCGGTCGGCCTCTCCACTACTATGTGCTGCCAACCCCAGCACTGCAGCAGATAACTGCAACTGACGCCCTTTCGCTGCCGACAACGGACCGCATACAGCTCCCCGTAGAGCTGTGCCAACAATGTTTGTCCCCATCTCAAAATCAGTGGTGCCTCTATCGGGCACTCTACCAACTGCCATACCAAATCCAGCAGGTTCCATGGGAACCTCACGCCTGACGAATCGTGGAGAAGCATGTTAGAAATAAGGCCCATCAAGAATGCGTGCCTCACTCCTAACACCCCCCTCTCCTCGCCACCAACCAACCAAAATCCCGCCAGTCTGGCAGTCCACCTCAGCTGTCTCCACTGGGTTCGTTACACCCAGCCGCTCCCCATGCCCAAAGCATCTCGTAAGTACAGTAGTCCACTGATCACGCGACGATGTCCTAATAGGCAGTCCGTCTATCGAAATCCGAAGCAACCGATAGACATCCTCCAAAGTTACAGTCATCTCCCCTATCGAAAGATGGAACGTGTTGGTCCGAGGATCCCAAAGTTTGATCAGGGCCGTCAGATAGGCCTGATCCGGGACCACAAAGCTCTAGTCGAGACACCCGCTTGAGCCCAAGGGCATCAAGCCATTCCCAATCACCATCAGTCAGTGCACCCCGCGCCTCAGTAAAGGCGGTAGGTACACGGTACCGGCTCCGAACCTGCAAAAAAGAAAACAATTCAAACAAAAAAAAATTAAAAATCATGGAAAAGAACTGTACAACATAAAAAGAAAATACAAGTAGTTGTCTTCAATCCGCTTTCAGATTTAAGTTTTAAAACACATTTTGAAAAACAGCATCACAAAAACAATTAAATAAAACAAGTGCAAATTTAAACAAAAATAAACTCTAGAAGACACTTACAGGTTTCGCCTCAGCTCCGCCGCTCGAACCAGTTTGTGCACTCATGATGGCAGAGAGAATTCCAACAGCGCTTCGCTTCGCAGAATTACCTCCTCCTCCCACAGCTCCAAAATCGCAAGAAAAAAATGACACAAATGAGCCCAAATGCAAGTTTTGGCCCTTAAATAGGCCTTTTGAGCTGGAATTCATCCTTGACTGGGACGAGCGCTCGGTTAGCGCTCGTCCCACCCAGGGATGAATTCTACACTGGAATTCGTCCCACCCAGGGACGAATTCAAACCAAGACTTCAAAAACATCAAAAAATGATCAAAAATGCACTAAAAATAGATAATAAATTTGCCCGATAAGAGTGCTACTGCACCTGACATCCAAGGCATACAAAATAGACACTGGAGTCACAAATTATCACTATCCTACTCCCTAAGAAGGCTACCATAGCCGGACCGCTCCACGGGAGACGGATTTTCGATAATTTAATCCCCAAATGGTGTCACAAAAAACAACAAAAACAACAAAAAAATGCAACATAAAAACAAAGCAATAAGCATTGCCAGACACAAGTGCTCTCGCACTTAACCTCTTGGCATAGAAAATCGATGTCGGGGTTCAAATTGTCACTCTCCTACTTCCCCAAGAAGGCTATCATAGCCGGACCGCTCCACGGGAAGATGGGTTGTCGACGATTTCACCCCATTATGGCATCACAAAAAGGGTTAACACCCACCAAAAATAGGTCCAGATGTTGGAAAAATTGCACATGCTTAACGATAAACCATCTAAAGGCACCCTTGCACAAGTCATCTTGGGTCAAGCGACTCGTCGCTTTTCTCATGAAGGTCATTCCCTCATCGATTCGTCGCTTGAGGGGGTAGTCACACTTAGTCACCAATCAACAATCACACACCCAATTAAGGAAAACGACATGCATTCAAAGAATCATTGACAAAGACAATCACGCTCCCGCTTGGGGCAGTAAACAAGCAACAATCAAATCAATCAAACACTTGGCATTTCGTGAATCATGAACACAAGGTTCCCCCGAGGATAAAAGGTTGCGCCCTTTGCCTAATCATGACCGATCAATGTCTAATTTCAAGTCACACCTCACCAAAACAGGTTAACACTTGAAATCAAACTCCTTAGCTCATCAGAAGCAAGGATTCAAGAATGCATGCCCTTTCCATGCTTGGGGCATCAAAAGTTGGTTAGGTTACCAAGAAACCCTAATCATTAGTGCTTTGGTTATCTATTTTTGCTCGACGCTGCGCTATGCACAACGCATCCCAAAAAGGGGCATCTAGTAGACACCAAAACAACACCAATCCGATTATGTGACCGCAAACACCGATCGCTTTGACAAACACAGCTCCCTGTGGCAGCCCTCAGAGGTCAAACAATGGTCCTAACCACTTTCATAGCAATTTTGTAAGGTCAAGAAGCAATTTGGCACATTTAGACACTTTGCTCGATATTCGTCTCACCCAGGGACGAATACTAACTGGAATTCGTCTCACCCAGGGACGAATTCTGAAATCGTCTCACCCAGGGACGAATTCCAAGTTTAACGGGCAAAAAGAAGAATGGTGCCAAGTGGCAGCCCAGGACAGTCAGTTGATGACTCCTGCCTCGCACACGTGTGTGGGTGGATAGATAGGCCGTTAGAGGACTGTCACAAGGGCGCTTATGAGAGCCCAAGTCAATGGAGGACTCCCCTCCCTCATGGGAAGACATGATCGCCACATGGCACCTATGACCAACACATGGCATTTGTGCTTCCCTCTCAAAAGAGACCCCATGGGTCTATAAAAGGTGGGACTTTTCTCACCCAAAAGGACAGATTGAAGGAGATTTCAAGCAACGAAGTGCTGCCGAGTTGAACACCCACTTGCATCCCCTTTGATTCACCTTCTCACATCCACCAATCTCTTTTGCAAGGGAGGTTGTTGGGTGGCTTTTGGAAGCTTGAATCTGACACAAATCCAACATATGGACACCCGAATCAACCAATTTGCAGACATCCCAATCCTAAGAGGTTTTGGGCCCATCCCTAGTGGATTGGCGCCAAGATCAAGTGCCAACGGTGGGAGGCCCACTTGGGCACCCCCGCACTTTCTAAGTTTTGTTTCAAAAGCATTCTAGATTATTGTTTCAGGTTGCATATCATGTTATTCTGTTTGGTTAACTCATAGCTTCAATTTCATAACATTTTGATCAGATTTTATCATGCTTTGTGTCGCTTTGTTGTTTCACTAACTTGCAGGTGGCGATATCGAATTCCCGAGGATAGAGGCCAAATTGGGAGAATCCGACCATCTGGGTCGTCCCAAAATGGCCCCAATTACATAACCCCCTATTTGCGGTGCTTTTGCAGGTCCCGAGATTCGACATTGGAGCAGAGAGAGTCGGCTTTTCCAACACAAGAATTCGTCCCACCCAGGGACGAATAGCACTCGAATTCGTCCCGCCTGTGGACGAATTCCAGCTTGAAGGCAGATTGGCCGACCGTCTCAGTGGCAATGACCTTCTGGGTGATGTCTTCTGTCCTCTCGTCAGGTTTTCAGGTCATTTAGAGTCATTTTGTCTATCGATTTGGCTAATTATTTACATACATCTTTTGGCGATTTTAGAGAACAAACACTTACTATTTGCAACAAGTGCTACTGACATCTTCGTTGTTTCTTTGTTCGCAGGAGGAGCAGCAGAGGTCAAGGACTCATCAACATCAGCGGCGGCATCATCTTGGCCCGCCCATTTCAAGTGTGGGCACGCGGAAAGAGGAACCTTAAGTCTCGATTGTAGTCAAATTCTTTTAACGCTCCTAGCCCCTGAAAAGGGAGGAGGCGTATTTGTAACATAGATCAAGAAAGTTTAATGAAAGGGCTGTGTTTTCTCCATTTGCTTGTGTCTCTTCCAATGCGTTTCTTTCGTTTCATGCAATTTACATTTCTAGGACTTAAGCGTATTTGATTTTGAATGCATCGCAATTAGTGTTTCCTTCGCCCGAAATCTCGTTCTTTCAATTGTTATACGTATGGAAGGCACCGTAGTATGCAGAGAAGGCACTGAGAAGATAAGAGTCACGAAAGATGCCAGAAAGGCACACACTAGAGAGGCTCTTAGGAACGAGGATGTTACAATATTTGTTTTAGCAAAGAGTCTCTTGTGGTTGCATATGTGAAACATAGGGAAGGTGCTTGAAGTAGTAGAGAAGGCAGTGAGAAGAGAGGCTTTCTAGAAGATGAGATGAAGGTAATGGTTCCACACACACAGAGAGATATTTATTAAAAATAGAAGATGTTAGGCATACAAAAAAACTAACACAAATCATAGAATGAGTTTTACTGAATATCCATCTATGGCACACTTGTAGAGATCCTCAAAGGATAGAATATGATAGGCACCACTAAAAAATCATTAGTATAATGCTTAAATGAAGAAACACTATTCAAAACAAGAGAATAATATTATTCAAACATTGTTAATATGATTATATAACAAAAAACTGAAGTTATTCCTGAGCACCGAAGGACAAAAAATGAAAGAAGTTTGAATTGAATGAAGATTTGGAAATGACAAGATCTTCGAATGGTAAATATTTAATTAGAAAAATGTATGTTTTATGAGACGTAGTCTCTATCCGCGTCAATATAAGCGGTGGCCAAAAGCTACATTTCTAAAAAAATAAATGGACTTTGGTCTATTCAAAGTTAGACCAAAATTTCATTCTATTTTGACGCGAAGAGCCTTGCTTCCTCTAATTAAAGATATCATGAAGATATAACGAAATACTAAAATCATATTGCCCACAAAAAAAACTAACACAAATCACAGAATGAGTTTTACTAAATATCCATCTATGGCACACTTGTAGAGATCCTCAAAGGATAGAATATGATAGGCACCACTAAAAAATCATCAGTATAATGCTTAAATGAAGAAACACTATTCACAAAAAGAGAATAATATTATTCAAATATTGTTAATATGATTATATAACAAAAAATTGAAGATATTCTTGAGCATCGAAGGACAAAAAATGAAAGAAGTTCGAGTTGAATGAAGATTTGGAAATCACAAGATCTTCGAATGGTAGATATTTAATTAGAAAAATGTATGTTTTATGAGACATAGTCTCTATCCACGTCAATATAAGCGATGGCCAAAAGCCACGTTTCTAAAAAAATAAATGGACTTTGGTCTATTCAAAGTTAGACCAAAATTCCATTCTATTTTGATGCGAAGAGTCTTGCTTCCTCTAATTAAAGATATCACGAAGATATAACGAAATACTAAAATTATATTGCCCACAAAAAAATTATAAGATAGAACTTTAATTTAAAAAAAAATTATATTGCCCACAAAAATATTAATGCCTATGAATCTTTAGTCTCCACTTTTGAGTGATACGTAGTGATGGCTAAATGGAGCCGAAGCGAGCTGCATTCGAGATGGAGAAAAAAAAATTTAAACATAGGCATACGAGGAGGACACATAAAATTACAGAAAAAATGAGTAGAGTATTTTCATAACAAAGTAAATTAATATTTATCTAGATATTACCATAAGCAAATTTCTCAAAAAAAAAATTGTAGATATAAAAAAAAATCTACAATAGATATAATACCTTTTTCTTTAAAAAAAAAAAAACAAAAGATAAGAGAGTAAGAACCAGTTTGAGAGGTTACCTTCAAGAGGGAATACCTAGCAGAATCTATCTTACTCTGGTACCATGTTAGAATTTTTGAAAAGTAGAACTATAAACAATTACAAGATTTGAAGAAATAAAATAGAATTGATTGATTATTCCATGGATCAACTTTGTATAAATAAAAAAGTTGATCATTAAGAGTCATTGGATTACAACAACTCTTAAAATCTGATGTAGACTATAACTAAGAGTTCACTTGACTCATGAAGGAGTGGAAACTCAAGTAAGTCTATCCTAGTAGAACTTAAGAGAATAATTACTTATTCTAACAATATCTCCATGGGTTTTATCATTTCAAATTCATATAACTAAGTAAAAAATATAATGTTAAATAATTATAAAATAAATATTAAAATATAAGTGATAATCAATTTTTTTTTAATGTAATTAAAATTGAACTTTAAAAAATAAAATGATTTTTTTATATTTTTTTTAGGGTAGTGTGATAAACCCCAATGATTGATGAATAGGGCTAAGCAGTCTCCTCCTAGCCATGACCCCTTGCAAGGATGAGAGCTACCCTTATCAATAGAGATTAACACATAATCATGACCCCTCTTAAGGCCAAGAACTACAATTATCAATATCAATAGGGGATTAGCACATAACCACACCTAGCCATGACCCCTTGCAAGGATGAGAGCTATCCTTATCAATAGATATTAACACATAATCATGACCCCTCGTAAGGCCAAGAACTACAATTATCAATATCAATAGGGGATTAACACATAACCACACGTTACATTTGAACTTAGCCATGAATGTGGTTTGAACATAGCCATGACCCCTCATAAGACTAAGAGCTACACTTATTAATATCAATAGGAATTTATAACACACACATGTCATGGTTTAAAGCTTAGACATCCCTAAGAAGATCCAAACATCAAGTTGTTGCACTGTTCCCAAGACAAAATTATTTTAGTTATCTTGTCCACCAATTTAAATGTATGAAAAAATTAATAATTTTCATCATGATCATGTCCAACATTTGGAATAGATAGTAAAAAAGTAAACAATTTTTATTTTTACCATCTATAAAATGTAATATTTAATAATAGTTATTCAAAAATATTTTTTTATTAGTTGAAGAGAATTGTCAAGATGGTGACCCCATTATGCTCTCAATTATACTTCACATCTTACTTCAACAAAAAAAAATTAAAAATTAAAAAAGTTTTAAAAACAATAATAATAAATTAAATAAATAACATTAACACAATGAAGTATGTATGAATATATATTTTAAATTTAAAAATATAAATATTAAATATTAATGGTACAAAAAATATGAAATATTAAAAAAATTTAAAAATATATATTCGACTTATAAATTATATTAAAAATATCACAATATTGTGATTTATATCTTGCAATCAAAGCATTACAATAACCTACTATTTATGATCCATACAATTTTAAAATTTTAAATATAATATAACTAAAAAAAAATTAAAATGATTTAAAAATTATAATAATAAATTAAACAAGTAATTTTTTAAATTTAAAAATAAAATATTAAATATTAAATATTAAAAAATATTTATACATTCCATTAATAAACCATCTAGATTGTAATCTTAAAATTATATAAAAAATATCAAGGTTTAGGGGACTTATTCCTAAGGAAGCAATTTGTATTATTGGTGATTGAACCAGTTTCAATCCCCACATACACAATCTTAAAATTATATTACTAAAACAATCTTAAAATTATATTAAAATATCCTAGATAGATAGATATAATATCTTGCAATGAATGCACTATATTAACCTACTGTACACTTTAAGTTGAACCAAAGATGATGATCTCTAAGTTTTTTTTTTTATTTATAAAGCCTTTTACCCTCAACTAATACAAAAAAAATATCTTGCTTTGCATTTAAAACATTTCTTGTGTTCAGATTGCAATTTGTTCAATGAAAAGAGACACAAATTCAAAGTCAAGGACTTCTTTCTTTAGTTGATTGGAGGCAAAGGCCTCACTCAACCCACCATGTAAATTCAATAATGTCTATCGTCCGTTTTAAACTCTTAGTTGGAAAACAACTTAGAAGAAATCTCATGCTGAATGGCCATCCGATGTTCGTTTTGGTGGTTTTATTAAAAGGTCAGTCCGAGTGAGTAAAATTTATTGTTATTGTTAAGTAGCGAAGGCTTTGCGTTGTTCCATACGCCGCGTTGCCACCTCACTGGCGCAAAAATTCATTATTCAAAAGTGATGATTTTGGGTATGAGACGAGCTCTAACCTTACGCGAAGTCACGTAAGAAGGAATGGTTTTTGGTATGAGATCTTTATCCTTCGAATAAGTGACCTGCCTGAGCTGTTTAACCAAATCTTCCTCCACATCTCAGGAATCAAGGCCTTTGACAACTGTACTGCTTTAGGACTCTAAATTTGTATGTAATTAAACCACACCTAGCATCGGAGTCAACAATACCTAGACGTCGCTATAAAACTAGAGGATATCTTCTCTCCTCTCTGTCCTGTTCAAGTGTGCTGTGTTGCTATATGTATTCAAGGAGTAACTATAATATGGCGAAATTCAATTGGATTTTTCTTGTGACAATGTTCGCAATGGTCGTGGCTTCGGCTCCACTATTAGTCAGGGGACGTGTGTGCTGCAACCATCGCTCCAAACTCGCCTATTATTCCTACGATGGTGCTGTCACAGGTTTTACCGCTACCCGACAACTTCCAATTATGCAATAGAAAACATGGCATTGAATTATAATAACTACCTGTTTGTGCTAATTATGATTAGGCATCTACTTGTAACTGTGATTCTCTATTATTGCAATTTCAGTGGGCGCATGTGGTTACGGTTCAACTGCATCAACACTCTATGGTGGCAATGTGGCAGCGGTAAACCCTAGCTTGTATCGAAATGGTGTCCCCGATGTAGTGGTTGCTATAGGCAAGATACTTCAAACTTCACTTTTATTGATTTTTACCTAATGCATGCTTGGCTAGGGTTGGACTTGGGATTTATACTGCGCATGGCACCATCTGTTTTCATTTAAAATATAGCGATCTCATCTATTAAAGCTATTGCTAATTGCATTGCAGATAAGATGTTTGGATCCAAAACTATGCAGCAACTCAGGGACGAAGATCGTGGCGACAAACATTACAACAAACAACCAGACGAATTTTGGGGTGCCCAAGAGCACATTCTCAAGTTTGGCACTCACGCAAATGGCTCCTGAGCTTCTCAAAGCCAAAATTCTGGATATCGAATATACAAGGTCAATATCATTATAATTTATGGTTGGGTTTGACACATATAGGTAAGTGAATATGTAAAAAATACATATCAATTATACGATTCCCTTCACTTTTTTTCCTTGGGCAGAATCTTCTGCGAGTACCCTACCAAGAATCTGACGGTGAAGGTAGACGAAAGCAGCCAATATCCCAACTATCTTGCTCTGGAATTCTTGTACCAAGGAGGCCAAACAGACATTGTTGAGGTCGATGTTGCTGCTACGGTAATTCAACAATGCATCATATTTATTTATTTATGGTTATATTTATTTCCTTGGTTACTTTAGTTTAGCTGGGTGTAGAATATTAGGCAAATGAGTTTGGACTTGGGGCGATGATGGATATGTTGTTGCTGACTGTGTTTGATTCCAGGTGGATCGTGACAATTGGCGAGAATTGTGACGCAGAAACGGGGCAGTGTGGGACATAAGCAACCCTCCCATGGGTGCTCTTCAATTCCGAATTTTGGTGACATCTAGGTTCGATGGATATTGGTTGTGGGCCAAAAGGTCTGTTCTTCCTTCCGGCTGGACATCAGGAGGTTTATATGACTGTGGACTGCAGATCAATCAACCTGATCTCAGATCCACTTCGGGCTGTTAGGTGGTTTATATGACTGTGGACTTCAGATCAATCAAACTGATATCGGAACCACTTCGGGCTGTTATACATGTCGATGATGATGATGCTTACTGCTCGAATAGGCTCTACTCCGTTAGGCTTGAATAGGCTCTATGCCAATAATTTCTACTTTCTCTCAATAAAGTTTAATGTCAATCACTTTGGGACTACTTCTGTTAAACAATGTGCGGTTATGGCAGACGTGATGCTTTTGTCGGTTAAGTTACTTATTTCTGCAATAATTAAAAGAAGACGTCTATTTTATTCACATCACAGAGCTTATCCCCATCCTAGTGCCTAACAACAAAACCTATAAATAATAATACTCTATATTAATTTTGAATTAGAATCTTAAACCATGCTCATAAGCAACACCCTCATTAAAATAGGGTATTTATCACCTAAACATATCAAACATCTACATTACATTGACATTTATAGAGAGGATACATGTTATATATCGAAGCGTGTAATTACATACATACGTTTTCACTATTTTTGTAGTCACCAACACGGTTGAATCTAACACCACCTTACTTATTAAATGGCACGGTAGTAGCTATCACCACGGTAGTAGCTATCACCACGTTACTTATAAGCCATTTAAGAAGTCGGTTAACACTTTAATCTATGTGTTGTTTTTTTTTTTTAATGTCTCGGTCGTTTGTTTGATTATTTTTAACAACAAAATCTCTTATATTATTCTATTTTATTATAATTATATATTTATTTATTAAAAAATAAATTTTTAAATTCAAACTTAATAATTTATATTTAAACTATGACAAAAGCTTACAAATATACAATAATAGAAAGCTTTTATTTTTAGAATAATTATTATAATAAATTTTTTTTTGGTAATATTAAGAGAAAAGGATTTTGAAAGGTGCTCTTAAACTTTTGTAAAGAGCAAAGAACAAAGAAAACCAGTGCACTAAAGCACAAAACAATAGAGCACAAAACAAAACACACAATAAACAACACCATAAACCAAAAGGGCCTGAGCAGCCAGAGAATCCCAAGAAGACCTATGGAAGAACCGAGGTAGTTCTACAACACAACATCAAACTTAGAAATAATCCCATTGGACATCTGAGCCGCCTCCTCTGCATAATCTAACGTCATCTTGATGGAACTCCATACCGTGCATTGTTTGATCTCCATTAATCAAAGTCTATGAAGAATGTTACTCTTCTTAACCATGGATTCACCTGGGGAGTACATCTCACTCACCAGTTTATCCTTTGAAACCGTCCTAGGAAGGACTTTGGTCTCCTCATTAAAAACGTGCATTTTGGAGCTAGGGGAAGACTGTCCAGAATTGCTTTTCTTATCACTTAAGCGTGTAGACTTACGCACCCCCATATTCTCCTTGCAAGCACCTTCCCCAACCTTGATAGGAATAGCATCCAAAGACGTCAGCTGAGTATCCCTTCCCTCATCAGAAGCCCTCCAAGCTGGAGAGTCCCATACACCCAGAACAGACTCGAAACCTTTAGTAATCAATTTCCCCGACCCAGAGTCCCGAGAAGGAGGATGCCCAAGCTCATCCTCAGAGCCACCATCATCATCTGATAGAACCACTGTATCACTGCAAACTTGAATGGGAATGGAGTTCAACGAACCAAGAATTTCATCAGCTGCAATACCTTTTTCCTTTGCAGTATGTTCAAAAAGCATGAGTGCCAACCCCTGATGCAATGGAGTCTTGCCTCTGCCTTCCTTAAATGCCATCACTGAGTTGCTAAGCAAATTAAAAAGGAATACCAGGATGTTCATCCATATCTGTCTCCTAAGATGATTCAAGAACATTGCATGGAAGCTTCGCACCACATCATACGTAGAGTCTATAGTGAAAAAATCCATGATAACCTTAACAACTCTGTTCCATGGTGTCGAAAGGGCCTTAACACTGAACTCATTCTGGATTCGAGGTAAAAACTCATCTTCATCTAAAAATAACCTAATCTCCTACACCAGCAAGTGCCTCTCCTTGTGAATAGCACCGTATGCCATGTGCCCAGTCACAACTCACAAGATCCACCAAGACTTCGAAGGTCCAAGAGCCCACACAAACACACCCCTCCTTCCATGAAGTTGCCATCCAATTCAAAAGAATTGGATTATGGCCATGAAATTTTTGAATGCAATCCAGTAGGCCCCCATTCTTTAAAATATTGATTACCTCCTCATCAACATTCAGAGACACTAGTTCAATCCTAGACTTAGGGAGAACCGACTTACGTTTACACACTTTGGATTTGCCCATCCTCTCACAACAACCATAGCCCCAAGGGAGACTAAGGACAATAAACCACCAGACAGGACTAGAGAGGGACACCCAAACGTTCTCAGAAGACCACCAAAATGACCAACTCCCACCCATGGTTAAAACAACAACAAAGTCTACATTGAACGAGACAAAATCAACAAAGTAAAATGGGCTCCAAAAAAAAATTAACATGTGAGCCTTGATAATAACATAGGTAATTCACCTGGACTCAAATAGGCATAAAGTAAATTTTGGTCCATATTGTTTCATGAATTTTGAAACCGACTCAAAAATCTTAGCCCAGAGGGAGGGCTAGCAAAGAAAAAAACAAGAAGCGTTCGAGAAAAAACAAGACCACATTAGCAAAATACCAAACCCTAAAATGCCTTCATGAAGCCACGTGAGTAGGATAAGTAGAACTCCTAGACAACACCACCTCACCTTGTCCAAAACCAATGACAACACGTAGGAATAGTAGAGAAGAAAGCAAGAAGCTCCCGAGGTAAAACAAGACACCTCAGCAAAAGACCAAACCCTGATATACCTTCATGAGGTCATATGAATAGAATAAGTGGAACTCCTAAACAATGCCACCTCACCTTGACCACCACCAAACACAACACATAGGGATAGGGAGTTTCAAGGAAGGAAGACCAACAATCCCCAATAAACTTATGATTCCCACGGTAGAGGGGCATACCGAGGCTAAAGCTTAACAACAAAGCAAAAGTAAATGGGAGCCACCTCATCATAGACTTTAAAAGGCACCCCATTCCATGAGAAATAAAAGTTCCAACCAGGGAATATCCGCGGGATTCCCCATGCCATCGACGGAACTTGCCAAAGTTCATACTAAAGACAACTCCAAGGAACCAATGGGCAGCAATTACAAACGAATGATTCAAGAATTTTGAACAAAACATTCTTTGCCACAGTTCTCCCCATTTTCCAATACAAAGAATAATGAAAATTTGATCTTGAAGAGGGGGAAAAGCCATATTGTATGGGATAACAAAGAGTGTCCGTTGTCCATCACCATTATTCTTGGTACCAAACCACCTAGCCATACAAACTTCCACCACCCGTAACCAATTAATTAACATCATTGTGGGCACAATTAATAAGGTCCTATGGAAAGTCCCTCTACCATACCGCATATCCATGGAGATTTACTCCAACGTTCGCCATAACATCTGCTGCAACATTTCCTTCTCTAAGCATGTGAGAGATCTGAACATCCTCCAACTACCAATATAACGCCACTCTCTCATAAATAAGGTTTGCAACCTTTCAACTGATATGTCAGAATCCTTTAAGCATACTAATTATGTTACAAGAGTCGCCCTTAATAACTACTTTTTTGAATTTGAATTCTCCTAACAAATCAATGCCTAAGTAAGATGCCCTCACTTTTTCCACCTACAAAGACCTCAAACCCAAGGGTTTGACATATTCCAAAAACAAATTACCATAGTGGTCTCAGATAATGCCTCTCAATCCTGCCATGCCAAGACTTCCCTTAGTTGCCCCATAAAAGTTTAATTTAACCCAACCAGTAGGAGGGACATTCCATTTAATCCAATTTCTGATATTAGGTGCCGGAGGTGGACGATATACGTTTCCAAATCCTAATAATTGTTCCATCCAAACTTCACTTTGAATAGAAGCCTTTGGAAGATCAATAAATACAAAGGCGCTCTCCACATTCTCCACCGTCTTACCAATGATGTGATTACTCAATAATATCGTCGACACAATCTTATCACTAAAAATTTTAGCATTTCTAGCTTTCCAGACACCCCACATAGCATGAGGGAGTAGGAACCGCCAAAAGCACTTGAGACGTGGAGAATGAAAGGGCGGTAACCACTAAAGAATGCAATCGTAAATTGAATCTGGAAAAACCCACTCAACTCCAATATGCTTGAGGATAGAGAAAATCACTTCCTTGAAAACATGATAATTGAGAAGCAAATGAGAGGTCAATTCCCAATTGGATTCATAGAGATAACACCTATTGACCAAATTCCAACCCCTTTTATGAAGGTTCTCTATAGTTAGGATTTTGTTTTGGGCAGCCAACCAGAAAAATAAATTCACTCTAGGAGAAAGGTGCTTGAGCCAAAGCACACTAAATGGGAAGTGAGCATCCTCCTCCTCCCTTAAATAGTTATAGGCTAATTTAACTATAAACCTTTTCGAACTCTCCAATTGCCAAATAAAACAATCTTCAATATTAGCTTGATGAATAACATAAAGGTACAGTTCCCTAGCTAGGATCTCCCAAGCTCGTTTGTCCCCATAATTCCTTACACATTCTCGCGAGGATGTCCAAGCAATTCTATTCCCTCTAACTTCAAATAAGTTAGCCACTTTTACCAAACCCACCTCTCTGGAACTGAGAACCAATTCCTAAAATCGCACATCCTCCACCAATGGTCAATCACGAAGCCATACATCTTCCCAAAATATCTTTATACCATTCCTAATAACCCATCTACATTGTTGTTTAACCAATTTCCTAGACTTTGTCAAACTGTTCCAGAAGGCCGATTCACCTAATAGAAATTCATCCAATAGAAAGGAACTAAACCTGTATTTAGCTTTCATAATAGATCATCATAATTTATAGGTATTCGAGGCCAACTTCCACACAATATTAGCAATCAATGCTTTATTCATCTAAACTGCACTCTTCAAATTCAATCCCCCTTTAGATTTCCTTCTACAGACAACCTCCCATGAAACCAGGTGAAATCTTCCTTTCAACTCTAGGCCAGCCCACAAGAATGCTTTACATATACTATCAATTTTTGAGGCCATTTTAAGGAAACATGAAACATTGACATAAAATAAATAGGAATGCTTTGTAATGTACTTTGCACTAAAACCACCTTACCCGCTTGACTCAACATCACAGCCTTCCACACAATAAGTTTTTGTTGAATTCTCTCTACCACCGAAGACCACAATTCAGATTTAGCATTAATATATGTTTTAAAATTTTATTTAAATAAAATTTCCTTTCACCAAATGTATACAGATGAAATTAATTTCAATCCCCATGAAATTAAACTCATAATTTATTTATATAAACCTATAAATGTATCATTTATTTATGTAAAACTATAGATGTAGAATAAAATGATATATGTCATATATAATAGTTACATAATCTTTACATTTTATTATTAAATACTTTTTTTTTTGTATTTACATGGTGGAATCGGTAGCCGCCATGAATTCGGGTAGGTTGTCCATATTTTATGGCCACCACAGTATTCTGCACTATCCACCCCAAAAGCCGCCACACAGATCTTCATGCAGTCCGCCCTTATAACCACCATGCTACAATCATTTTAAACCTTTTACGCCGCTGAAAGCACCAGGAAAGGGACAAGCGTTCAGTCTAGTGAGGCCCGAGATTTGAACCTTGGACCTCCGCTCCCCTTATATTATTAAATACTTATAATAAAAAAAATTATTTATTAATGAGAATACAAAGATATAACATATATAAGATATAAAATACATAATTCTCCTCGTGGATTAGAAGTAGGTTTGTTCCACGAATAACAAGAGTTGATTAGGCCTTGGAAAATTAAAATAAATTAATTTGGCCCTTATTGCAAAATAGGGTTTGAAAGTTTTTCAAAATAAATAAATTTGAATGGATAGAAATTTTAACAACTACATATCTTGGCAAAGATGGTAATTTTATTAATATTCATGCCAATCTAAAGAGCTCTATATTTTATTAATTTATAAAAATAAAAAATTTAAAGATGCAACCCTCATTGTCTCATGTACCATGTATAACATCTCAAGTAATTTTTAAAATTTATTTTTAGTGATTAAAAGAAACTTTTAGTGGTATTGTCATATGTGGATAAGGAAATGGATAAATTTTGTAGAGCCATGTATGTTATAAATTTTTTTGGTATGTATAAAATAAATAAAATTTAAAAAAGTAATTTATGTCTACTTTCAATGTTAATTATAAAATTTAAGGACTAACCATTTAAAATTAAAATATTAAATACACTCTGGGCAAAGTATCTTGAACCTAAGCAAGCCTTTTTTGCTTGGATTTTATTGTTTCAAGGGCTTCCTATTGGTCAGTGGCTTAGATATTTGGCTGTGAATGATATTTCCTACAGATCTTATGGAGTAGAGGAGGATGTGCATCATCTGTTTTGGTCTTGTGTGAGAGGTCAAGAGGCTTGGTAGTGGATTTTCTCTTTTTCTAGACCATATATGATAGGTCCTTGTTCTTGGGTGAATATTTTGTTAGGGGATCCACTTCAGTTTTTTGAGAAGCTTGTTCTTGTGTGGCATATCTTTAGAGTGGGGATTCTTTTTCATTTGTGGAAAACTCACAACAAAGTTATTTTTAGCCAGTAGGAGCCTTCTTCTACTTTTTCTCTTGCTGATAACTATCAAGTTTTCTATTATTGTTGGTTGTAGATTTTAGTGCAAGCAGAAAAAGTGAATATAGAGCTTCATAACTTATGAGACCTTATTGATCATTGGGGTGATGCTCCTTGTGCAGTGAATCCTATTCCTCCAAATCCTACACAGCAATGATGCATAGTCTATTAGTTGTTTTTTTATGTAGTTCTTTGTTTTATTTTCTTGTGAACTTTTGTAAGTTATTTTGGTAGCTCTACTAGCTTTTTAGCACACAGTTAGTGTGTTGGTTGTGTGCTAATTCCACCCACCCTTTTTTTGTATGATTAAGCCATTTTAATATAATATTTTTTTCATCCAAAAAAATTAAAATATTATAAATATTTAATATAATCCTTTGTTAAAACTATGAAGAACCTAGATAATTATACTAAAAATACAAAAAACATATTTATTTTATTCGATACTATATTTTGAGAATTAATTGCGTTAAATTTAAAATAAACTAAGATGTTATGAAATTATATAGTTAAAGGTATTCCATATTTTTTAGATATAATCTCAAAACTATAACACTACCTATAAAGATAACAAAGATAAAAATATGTTTTTAGTTCTTTATATTTAGTAATAGGGTTTGGAGAGTAGGGTGTGATTGTTGATTTATTCCTTTATTCCTGTTGTCAATTTATTCCTTTATTCCTTTCCTCCTACACTGTTAAACAATTTATACTTCAAATTTTAAAAAATTCTCTCTACTTATCCATGGCTACATGTGAGGGCCCTTTTAGGGATTTCCCTTTGCCCTTTCTCCCAAGTTATCCTTTGTCTTCTAGTCTTTGTGTTGCTTTTGAAATACCAAATAGTTACATCTATTTACTTATCTTCTCTTTTTATTAGAATCCAAAAAATCTAGAAAAATATAAAAACATAATTATTAAAATAAACAATAATAAATAAGAATAGTTTTTCCAATATATAATTCTAAAAAAAAAAACATTAAATAAGTTTAATATGAAAAAATTGTCTTAATAAAAAATGTTACAAAAATACAAGAGTGATTTCTTCTTACAGAATTATGAAGTTCAAATATCAGTTATGAGATTGAATATAATTCAAGTTGGAATAGACACCAAAGGTCATGCTTAAGCCTATAAATTTAGTTAAATATATCCATTTAAAAAAATGATTAGAGGTATAGCTATAACCTTAAAAGCTAAAAACTTCATCTTTAATTTCTATATAACCTCAAAAGAAATATAAATACATTCTTAAAAATACTTTTGTAAGCATCCTCGGTAACATCATAAAGTGTTACAAATATCTCATATTTTTATTTATCAATGAGTGGCATTTGTGTATTATAATTGTACTAGCATAAATATATTGAAGGATGAAGGAAAAAACAATCACCTAAAAAATGATGTTAACCCATAAGGAAAATAATAATTTACACTAGATTAAAATACTTTCTAGTGTAATTTATTTAAAATTTTTATGTACTAAACACAAAAATGTATTTTCTATGTTAAAATGAATGAAATTCTACCATAATTTCATTTATCTTAAGATAAAATTAGTTCAAAGTACTTGAATAACATGCATCATAAAATCATCAACTAACATTAGCTCAACTAGTTATATATTTCAACTTTAAAAAAGGATACCTAGGTTCAAATATTACCAAGGGACACATTCATAGTTTCCAAATTATTGTAATACCACTATATGGTCATTATTAATTACAAGTAGGGTCTATTTCAATTCTATATACCCAATGAGGAAAAAATACACATCATACAAGCATCCTAAAATTATTTATTGTATATATAAAAAGTAAAATGGCATCTATCAAATTGTGAATATTAATAATTTATAGCAGTAAAAATATATTCCAAGCTTAGATATGAGATAAAGTAGAATGAATAAAATATAACAATAAATAAATAAACTCGTATTAACTAGATTATATATAAAGCATATAAAAGTGAGATATTTTTCCACAACTCATAGTTAGGAGCTTGTTGTTGGTGTTTCATTTTTATTATACATATTTTTTTTTATTTTGATAATATAAACGAAGGGGTTTTGAAAGGTGCTTCAAATATTTTACAAAGGTTGATCAAGAAACTAGCTATATAAAAGGAATATAGAGATCACCATAGCAAGCCAAAAAGGATCCACAAAATAGATAAACAACAAAGCTACATAATATCCGAGCAGATTAAACCCAAACTAAAACCATCAACACACTAGAGCTTACACTATCAATAGCTAGAACCCCAAAAAAGATATCATGTCTCATGCAGGAGACCATACCTATCGAAAAACCATAGTGAAGCAAAAACCCCTAAAAAGGATGTCCAACAACAACATCTATTTGTGGCATGAATTCTTCTATAATTTAAATTTATAATTCAGCTATGGTTTAGGCACAAACTCTTGCATTCAATAAATTTTCCAAGGGATCCCTACTATCACAAATCAAATCCATTTGAAAACACAAATTATCTCCTCAAGATTTCATTGTCTATTTGATTTAATCCATCTAGGAAATCCTCCTACCAAATTGTGCATCTTTCCAACAAAATTCTCAAGTTTGCTAAAAAATCTACTAATCTGTTTTCCTCCCTATAAAAATGCTTAATATCAACCGTTTAAAGGGTTAAAATCAGTATTTGGGTTTCAAAAAATTTATTTGTGATCATCCAAGAAGGGACCTAAACACCTTTGATCATATTAATGATATTGATGTTAGAATAAAAAATTATTCTCATGTTCTACTAGGTAGGGTAGACTTACTTGAGTTACCACTCTTCAATGAGTCATGTGAACTCTCAGTTTATCCTAGTTCATATTTGAATAGTTATTGTAATACAATGTATCTCAATGATAAACTTTTCTATATATACAATGTTGATCCATGAAATAAATCAATCAAGTATTCACTTTTCTAACAGGTATCAAAACGGGCTTTCCCTACCCTATGAGCATGAAGAGATTTTCCTCATAGAGGGATTTCCTTCATGGAAATCCCCCTCTTTTATTTCCCCTCTTTTTTTTCTCATTCCTATAGTTTTTCCCTTCATCTCAGATGGAAGAGATTTTCCTTTTTCTCCAGGCCATTTTTTAGTTCATAGGGGAAATGTAAAATCTTCCCCTAATATGATTTTAGTATTATTGGTTGGTTTTGTCCATGAGTACAATCAATTTTTTTTTTCATACAATCTTATAGAGGTGAAACCACAAAATAGATCTGGTTGTGAGGATATTTTTGCTGCAATTTTTTATTGGGCTGCCATGAAATACAGGTTCAACATATATTTTTTTCCATTTGTGGTTTTGGGCAGCAAGCCCTCTTTCCCTTTGCCCCACAGATCTTGCTAAAGTCCAATCGTAGCCTATTATAGCTATCTACTCATCAACAAAGTTGGATGTTGAGGTTCCTTCAGTTGGACCAACCTTCTTCCCCTAGCCCCCCTACTAGGGTTCCAGTTGCCTAGCCTTCCACCCCGTGATCCCACCTACATCTGCAATAAAAATAGGTAATATTATTATAGTATAATATGGGTGGATTTATTTCATTCCCACATAATCAAATTAAAACTTAATATTTTAAATTTATTATATGGAATTGAAACATGTTCCACCCTCATTACATTAATAGCCATATAGTAAAATTATAACAACTTGATAATTATGCATATATTTCTTGACAATGTTTGAACCAAGTCTCCTCCTTAGAAGTTAAAGTATTTAGTGGGTTGATTTCATGTCATTTGATAAAGTATTATGATTCACCCAATAAAATTTAAACCTTGGTTGTTTAGTGGGTTGAGTTCATGTCATTTGATAAAGTATTATGATTCATCCAATCAAATTTGAACCTTGGTTTCAAATGTGAAAGTTTTCACTAAAAATTTAATATTTTTAATCAGCTAATAAATAACCATTAAAATAAGTCTCATTCACATTAATTATATAAGTTAATTTTTTAGCTATATTGAATTTTATATCATTGTAAAAAAAAAATTATAAAATTGAGGAGGATTTTGGAGCTATGTCAAGATGGCATTGAATTTTGCTGAAGAGGTTGCTCAAATGTCTGCTAATATTACCCATAAAATTGACTTAATGATGTAGAACTATCTCGGTTCTCTCATTGGTTGTTTCGTTGTTTGTTTTGTGGTATTCTCTTTTGGTTGCCTTTGTGGCAGGTTGCTCTATAAAAGGTTGTGGGGTCCCTTTCAAAACTCTATTTCCTCTTAATAGTACCAAAAAAAAGCTATAAAATTATCATTCTAATGTCTAATGTTTTAATTAAAAATTAAATTATATAATCCAATTTTACCTATATTAACCCAACTAAACATCATTTCAAAATGGATAGTGATAGAATTATTCCTAATTATTTGACCTCCATCATCTGTGGTGGTCGATATGGAAGGAAAGAAATTCTATAGCTTTTAAGAACACTTCTCATCACCTAATGTTATTTTTTGTTAATACTATCCTTACCACGATGGAGAATATTGATCTCCTATCCTTGGATGTAGGGAACATTGGTACGAAAGCTAGGATAGAAAATAATTTATATTTTAAATCTTCTCTTACTTTGGTCCCAAGAATCCATCACCTAGTAAAAGTAGATACTATTTGGGAACCACCCCCTCTTGTGTGGATAAAATTAAACTTTTATGGTACATCTAAGGGTAATTCGGGCTGGTATGGAGCAGGTGGTGTCATTAGATATGTAGAGGGGTAAATTGTGTTGGCATTTACTAAAAAAATTGAAACCTAAACTAGCCATGTAGCTGAAACTAGAGCTCTCTTTCAAGGAGCCTTGCAAATAAAATATTTGGGCTTTAGAAAAGTCATAATCGAAGGTGACTCACTCAATATCATTAATATGGTTAGAGGGATGCAAAATCAAACTTGGACAATCTCAAACCTATTGGAGGAAGTGTATAAATTGGCCTAAACATTTGAAATTGTACAGTACCAACATGTGTTTAGGGAGGGTAACAATTTGGCAAATTTTTTGGCTAACCTAGGCACCTCTCAAAACAACATCACAGTTTAGGACAGGGAGTTTTCGAAAGGCTTAATACAACTAACTAATGATGTTATAAGAATGTAATTTTCTTCCTGGTTATTTGGTGGCCAAAGTTTGACTCTATTCAAGGGGGATTTCATAGTACTTTTTAAATTTTAGGAATAATATTTTTTTAAATTCAAACAAGGGGAGATCTTGACCCTGATGGGGTAGTAAGAGTGGGAACCAAAGGATGAAGATTTGGGGAAGGAATCTAGACTCGGTAGTATCAAGAACTAGGTTACAATTTTGGATGGTTTGTTTGAAATTTTTTTTATTCTATTATTTTTGTTTTGCTAGTCTAATTAGATCGATCAGGGTGTTTGCTCTCCCATGCATGGGATTGAGCTACCTTAGATTGTCTCAAAATTTTAGGAGTATGTATGGAACTATTTTGGTAGCATTTTTTGGGTTTGATCCTATTAGATCTCTGGATCATAATTTATATTTTGGTGTCCTATGGGCCTCCCTTAATTTCTCGAAGCTATGTGGATCCATTTTTAAAAGGTTTAGGGTTCCTTTCAAAACCCTTTCTTCCACCAAATAAAAAAAATATTTCATATAAAACTTTATTAAAAAAATTAATAAAATTGTAATTATATTTAATGTATTTTCTATTTAATGTTTTTAATTAGAAAATTATTGGATATAACTTTTCTAATAACATTTTAAACTATATATTTTCTAATATATTTTGTAATAGTTTTAATTATGTTAATTTTATTTTTAATTTTTCTAACTATACAATATGAAAAAAATGATAGATGCAAGTATTGATTAATTTATAGAATGCATAAATCTTGATATTTTTATGAGTTAGTATTTATTTAAAAAAATCATACTTTATACAAGATAATAAATATAATAAAAGATAAAAAGAGATAATAAAGGTAAAGTATATTGTTGGAAAATAATTATTGTCTAACAACTACAAACTTATGGAATTGTATAGAACACTTATGGTCATACTAGAATCAATAGAATCAATGAAAGCAATATGACATTTATTGATATTTTGATGTATAATTATTTAATATACATTAATGATTTTATTTTTTAGTATTTTTTACATTTGATATAAAATAGAATGCAACATATAAATGTATTTAATTTAATTGATTTAAAATACATTGTCAAGATAAAAATTTAAGTTTAAATATTGTTAGAAAATATATGTATAATTGTCAAGATAAAAATTTAGAATTTAATATTGTTAAAATATATACTTATAAGTGTTCAAATGTTGTATTTGGTTACCTAAAATATACTATGGTAAGATGGTTATGAATCATAGGGAGGGACTAATTTTATATACAGTTAAAACTATTTTTTTTATTTGTAGTTCAAACTATTTTTTAACACTAAATAGAATGATTTTAATAGATTAAAATATTTTAAATTTCAAACAATGGAACCAAGTTTGAATATTGCTTATAAAGAGTCTGTGGAGGAAATTCTTTCTCCGAGAGAGTCAGAATCTTCTAAAGATGTAGTTCTCAGAGACTTATTGCTTATTGATGTTAATCAGCGTAAAATTTGGAGCATGCTGAAACTTGCCCTTGATTTAATGGAGAATGTTTCTAGTCTGGCGGCCAATGTCTCTCAAGGTGTGCATAATTTAGGGTAGAACCTCCTCAGTTCTCTCTTCTTTGCCACCTTTTGGTCTGGTTTCCTCATTTTTTCTAGTTTGCCTTTGGTTTTTCCAGGCTTGTTGGGTTTTCACCTGTTCTTTTTCTCCTTGTACTGGTCGTGGGATCCTGTTAAAACCCTTTGCTTTTTAATAGTACAAAAAAAAAGTTTGAATATTGCTAAATAATATATGTATATTTTTTATTATTGTAATGCTATTATATCTTCATGGGTTTTATCATTTCAAATTCAAATAACTATGTAAATATTAAAATATGAGTGATACTCAATTTTCTTAATGTAATTAAACTTTAGTGAATTTTTTTTGTAGGTTATTTTTTAGGTAGTGTGATAAAACCCTATGATTGACTCATAGGACTAAGTAGTCTCATCCTAGCCATGACCCCTTGCAAGGGTGACAGCTACGCTTATTAATAGGGATTAACACACAACGATGACCCCTCATAAGGCCAAGAGCTACAATTATCAATATCAATAAGGGATTATGTTAGAATAAGAGAATATTCTCTTAAGTTCCACTAGGATAGACACTTGAGTTTCCACTCCTCCATGTGTCAGGAGAACTCTCAGTGGTGTCTTCATCAGGTCTGATGAGTTGTTGTAATCCAACGGCTCTCAATGATCAACTCTGCTATTTATACAGAGTTGATCCTTGGAATAAATCAATCAGTTCCACTCTTCTCTTCATATTTTGTGTAATGCTTTGCATATCTATTATTGTGAAATTCTAACATGGTACCAGAGCAGGTTAGATTTTGCTAGCATTCTCTCTTGAAGGTTCTAGGATCTGATTCATTTCCTTTGGATATTTTTTTGGCTATCTTACTTGAAGTATACAATAGTCATTTTTTTATCCATAGTTTATTCTTTCAGCAAAATATTTTATTTTTTAAATATATGTTGCAATTTTTTTCTGTGTTGAATTCGTGCTTCGGGAATTTTTTTAAAATATATATATATAGCTCTTCCGTACATGGCGCTATTCTAGCCCATATTTTAAAGAAAGAGCCCTCTTCCCTCTCTTCGAATTCTTTAAAATAGAAGGCCCACCATAATTAGAAATATAATTTAAATTTCCGCTTTGTTTTTTAGCGAAATTATCGTTGTATTTCTAACCAATATCTTTTGAGTAATGGTTTTATAAATGTTTTGAGATTCTTTTTTGATCCTCGGGCAACGGGTCTTCTCATTCCCGTTAGAACTCGGCGCTCGCGATGTTTTCTCTGGCCGCTTCGTGACACATGGTTGGCGTCATTCGAAACGTCTCTCAAAAGCTGATATTTACTGTTCCTGTCTCGAGATCAGATTATTCTCAAAAGATTTGTTTTCGTCCGGCGCTCCCTCTTCCTCGAACCTTATATTCTCCTCTCCCTGATACGTTTTCAAGTGTGAAGTTCTGTTGATTGCTCTACAAGGATATCAAGCTTAAGTGCTTAATTTTTTTTCATATATTTTCGTTAACGATTCTGCAGAGCTCACTCGTTTTATTTAACATTTCAAAGGGGTCACCTGGTTCGTCCGAGGAATCGAATTTTCATGTTATCATATATTCTTTTATTTTAACATATCTTCTGCAGGGAGTACTCACAGTCAAGCAAATTGGCCCTAGGCGCTCTCCCTCTCATGTCCTCTACTCTCAACGACGTCTTCAGGGATTGAATATCCTTCTATTCGGTTTTCTCTGAATCGATATCAGGATTAAAGTACTTTATAATTTATCAAATTATTTCATTAACATTTTTTTCTGCAGAGGACTGGTTTTTTTCTATAGAGGTCGTTGGTTCGTCCGAGGAAGAGATAAATTCATGTTATCATATATATTTTATTTTTTAACATAGTTTTCTGCAGGGAAGGCACATTGTCAAGCTTCAAAACTCTAACGCTTTTCCATCTGCCCTCTCGCGTCCTCTTCTCTCGATGACGTCCTCTGCTCTAGAACCTCCCTGAATGCGCAGGTAAAAAAAATAAGATCATCATCGTGGCCGCCTCTTCGTCCTCGTTCGAGCATCTTATCTGCTCTGACCGTCACCCGCAGAGGTCGAAGCTGCATCTTCAAAGTGGACAAAAATTTACAGAAGGCTTTTTTTAAAAGAGTGGTATCTTTTGAGGCCAAAAAATTGTAATTTTTTATTCTTTAATTCCTCCTTCATTATCTTTTATTTAGGTTAAAAGTTTCTTTCGAACACCCGTGTTTCGAAGAAACACCTTTGTCTCCTTTTCTAAGAGCCATTATTTTTTATGGCTCTATAGAAATGTGAGTCACTATTGTAACCATTCAAATAAAAGAAATATTTGGGGGGTAGAGTGCAAGTGTTTGCACATCTGTGTTTCAAGGGGGGTTGCATTCCTTTTTTTTGCCTATCTTCTTCTATGGCCTTTACTTGCTTTAAAGTAAATCATAATTATAAGGATATAATTGTTGAATATTTCCTTTAAATTTTCTTAGAGAAGTCACTCAAAATAGCATCACCCATTTACATAAATTTTTTCTTAAAAAAAAAAATTGAATTAGAATATTTAGAGGGGGGTTGAATCTTCTTATAAAAATAATTTCATTTAAATAGTTATATTTTAAAACTATTTGTTTATGATATATTTCTTCATATTTCATTAAGAAGATAAACTCTACACCTCTTCTTTTTTTAATTAATTTTTTTTCATTAATCTTTTGTATGTCACATTGTTGATATTTTATTTAGAAATTTTAATTTTCTATAATTAAAAACATTGTTAAAAGAAAACTCTATAATTTTTTCTAAATTTTTCCCTCAAAATATATTTGCCTACGTTCCATGTATCATTGTCTCTAAAAACTTATAGTTTCCCTCAAGTAAGGGCAGGTTTTTTGAGACTATTGGTATAAAGGCCTGGCATATATTTTTTTGTATCAACCTTACTACATATTGGATATCTCTCTTACTTATAGTTTCCCTCTAGTAAGGGCGAGTATTGAGATTCCATATTTATATCTGGTTGATATCTATGCATTTCAAGCCTATATCCCTTTACAAATTCTTCTCTATACTTATAGTTTCCCTCAAGTAAGGGCGGGTATTGAGAGGAACTAAAAGGACTTGGCATTTCAAAAAGCAAACAATATTCAAACCTCATTATACTTATAGTTTCCCTCTCGTTAGGGTGGGTATATTGAGTTTTTTAATATTGAAAAGCTTCATTCTTTCCCTTTAAACATTTGCATTAATTTGAAGTTCTAAGGGGGGATATATTGGTTAATTAAAACTTCAAACTTTTCTTTTGTGTTAAAATGATGAATTCAATTGAACCTCTCACCCCTCATAACTTTCACACTTGGAAACCTAAAATTTTAAATCTTATCTCTCAAAAAGGTCTTACTCATTTGTTAGAAGAAAAGCAACCATAATTTGATAAAGAATATGAAATTTTTGTTCATAAAGGAAAAATGCACGAAACAATGGGTATTATTAGCTCTAATGTTCATGAAAGTTTGTGGTTTCATATTACAGATTGCAAAACTCCTCATGAAAGTTGGGAGAAACTAAAGACCTTATTTGGGAAAGTAGATCAGATGAGATCAATGCAACTAGAAGCTGAACTAACATCTTTGTCTCCTGAAGATTTTAGTAGTATTGTTGACTTCCTCACTAAGTTCAAAGAAGTCCTCACTCAATACAAAGGCAGTGGGAAGACTAAGATTGAAGAAGAATACATTTATCTAATCCTTTCTAAGCTAAATGGTGTTTTTCAAATTTTTGCTACCACCTTTATATCTACCAAAGATGCTCTTGGTGCAACCTTTAAAATGCCTTCTTTAGAAGAATTTTGTGATAGATTAACTAGGGAAGAAACCAAACTTGCTAGATATGAAATCTCTTCTTCTTCCTCTTCTTCAAAAGCCTTAGTAGCCTCCACCTCTTCTAAAGAAAAATTCAAAAATAAGGAAAAGACTCCCATAACCTGTACTCACTGTAAAAAGAATGGTCACTCTGCTAACAAATGTTGGAAAATATTACAACAACTAGAGGCAGCTATGAAGGATCAAAATATAGAAAATAAAAAGCAAATAGGAAAATCCCTTAATGTTCAAGGAAAAACCTCCAATTCTTCCTCTAATTACTGGGTCCTAGATTCTAGAGCTACTCATCACATGACTGCTTCAGATAAGTCTTTCTCTTCTATCTCCTCTAGCTCTACTTGTAGCATAGAAGTGGGTGACTCTTCCTTCATCCCTATCAAAGGAAAAGGGGATATAACCATTGATGGTGGCTCCATAAACAATGTTCTCTATGTTCTAGACATTGCCACCAATCTCCTATCCGTCTATCAGATTTGTACTTCTGGAAATGGGAAAATTGTTCTCTTCTCTCCAATAGGAGTTGAGATAAGAGATTTTCAAGATCCCCATTCTCTTATAGCCAAAGGGAATATTGATCATAACTCTCATATTTTTCACTTCAAAGGTTTTCAAAATCTAGAAGGAGCCTCCTATTTTGTGGCTCATGGTGATCTTGAAAGTCAAATATGGCATGAAAGGTTTGGTCATCTTAGTTACAACTACCTAAAGGATTTGAGCACCCATGATATGGTTACAGGATTACCCCAAGTCTCTTCTAGTGATGGAGTTTGTCCTGGATGTGCTCTTGGAAAGCAACATCAAGATCCTTTCCACCCAAGTAGTTCTCCAAAAACCTCATCCCCTCTAGATTTAATCCATAGTGACTTAATGACCTTTCCTAAACCATATTTCAAAGGAGCAAAGTATGCTCTAACCTTTATTGATGATTTTTCTAGAAGGTCCTGGGTCTACTTCCTAAAATATAAGAGTGATGTTCTATCCCACTTTAAGGTTTTTAAAGCCTTAGTTGAAAATCAGGCATCTTGCAAAATCAAGAAGATTCACACTGATAATGGGGGGAATACTGTAGTAATGAGTTTTCCATATTTTTATCTAGTCATGGTATCATTCATCAACATTCTGTCTCCCATAATCCTCAACAAAATGGTATTGCAGAAAGGAAAAACCGAACATTAAAAGAGATGGCTAATTGTATGCTCCATTCAAGAGATCTTCCAAAAGTTTTTTGGGCAGAAGCTATTAACTATGCAAATTATATTCAAAATCGCACACCTCATAAAGCTCTTGACCATTTAACTCCTGAAGAAGCTTGGTCTGGCTTAAAACCAGATGTTTCCTACTTCAATATTTTTGGGTGTACTGCTTGGGCTCACATCCCAAAGAAGAAAAGGAAGGCTCTTGATAAGAAAAGCAAAAAGCTCATCTTTATCGGTTATTATGAAGAATTGAAAGCATACAGGCTTCTTGATCCCTCAACTCATGAGGTTTTATTTCATAGGAATGTCCAATTTGATGAAACATTCCCTCAAAAATATCCTCAAAATCCCTCTTCCTCCATTGAGCCTTCTCCTATAGTAGAACCTCAATATTATGAAGAGCCAACTCTTGAAGTTAACTTGGTCATTGATAATCAATATGAGGAACCTGTAACTCCATCTCAATGTCTTTCAACTCCTTCAACTCCTTCCTCTATGCCAAAATGGGCCCGCACCATTGTTAAAGAAGCTACTCCTTACATCCAAAATCTTCCTTCAACTAGATCATCCAACCCCATAGGCATTGGTCTTGTATGTCAGTCTATTTCCTCTGATCCTCAATCCTTCAAAGAAGCCTCAGGTATTAAGGAATGGGATGATGCCATGGAAAATAAATTTTCTTCCTTGATCAAAAACAAGACTTGGGATTTAGTTCCCTTACCTAAAGGAAGGAAATTAGTTCATTGTAAATGGATCTTCAAAACAAAATATGGGCCTAATGGAGAAATAGACAAACACAAGGCTCATCTAGTGGCCAAAGGTTTCTCTCAAATTGAAGGCATAGATTATGCAGAAACCTTTGCTCCAGTTGCTAAAATGGATTCTGTAAGATTGGTTCTTGCTCTAGTTGCTTCCCATAAGTGGCCTGTCTATCAAATGGATGTAAAATGTGCTTTCTTACATGGAGACTTAAAGGAAGAAATATTCATGGAACAACCTTCTGGTTTCACTCAAGACTCCTCTCTTGTTTGTAGGCTCAAAAAGTCTCTCTATGGCCTCAAACAAGCCCCTAGAGCTTGGTATGAGAAGATGGACTCCTTCCTTCTTTCAGCAGGTTTTTCTCATTGTGAGTCTGATAACACAGTTTACATTTGGAGAAATGAAGGCAACATCACCATTCTTGTTCTATATGTTGATGATCTTCTTCTCACTGGTAGTAACTTGACTCACATACAGACTATAAAAGACTCCCTCTCTAAAAAATTTGAAATGGCTGATCTAGGTAAAGCTCATTACTTCCTTGGGATCCAAATAAGTCAAACCGATGCAGGTATTTCTTTGTGCCAACAAAAGTACACTCTAGATCTTCTACAAAGATTCAAAATGATAGATTGTAAACCTTCTCCTACACCCTTTCAATCTGGCATTAATCTTAGTACTTCCTGCTCATCCCCTCTATGTGATGCAACTCTATACCATCAACTTGTAGGGAGTTTGCTATACCTTACTCATACTCACCCAGATATCTCATTTGTAGTTGGCCTCATATCCAGATTCTCTCATCAACCTCACTTCAGTCATTGGCAAGCAACAAAAAGGATCCTCCATTACTTGCAAGGCACTACTCACTTTGGGCTCTTCTACAAGGGAAAATCCATGGATATTATTGGCTACATAGATTCAGATTGGGCAGGTTCAATAGAAGATATATGTTCCACCTCAGGCTATGTCTTTTGCCTTGGTTCTTCACCAATAGCTTGGTTATGCAAGAAACAACAAGCAGTAGCTCTATCTTCTATAGAGGCAGAATACAGGGCAACAATTTTGGCTAGTCAGGAAGCTCTTTGGCTTCATCAAATTATGAGAGAATTTGGTTTCACCCATGAGAATCCTATAACTCTTTGGTGTGACAATCAAAGCACAATTCATATTGCACGAAATCCAGTTGAACATCAGCGAACCAAGCACATTGAGATACACATGCACTTCATAAGGCAACATATTCAGAGTGAGGACATACACTTGGAATATATTCCAACTGAGAATCAAATTGCAGATATCTTCACCAAGTCATTTCCTTCTCCACGTTACCTTCAGTTGCGAGATAAGCTTGGAGTTATACAATTGCATTGATTGCTTTTATGAGGATAATATTCGCCATACGAAGACAAGCCTCTCTTCTTCTAATAGTTGGTTTTTCCCACAGGTTTTTTCACCAACTATTTATTGTATATGAGTACCTAATCAGGCCAAGTTGTTAGGACTCATCTTTATTTCTTGTATAAAGAGGACAATATTCGCCATACGAAGACAAGCCTCTCATTGTTGGTTTTTCCCTAGGGTTTTTTCACCAACAATATTATGTAAATGAGTACCTAATCAGGCCAAGTTTTCGGGACTCATCTTTCTTTCTTGTTAAAGAGGACAATCTTCGCCATACGAAGACAAGCCTCTCATTGTTGGTTTTTCCCATAGGGTTTTTTCACCAACAATATTATGTAAATGAGTACCTAATCAGGCCAAGTTGTCGGGACTCATCTTTCTTTCTTGTTAAAGAGGACAATCTTCGCCATACGAAGACATGCCTCTCTTCTTCTCATAGTTGGTTTTTCCCCACAGGGTTTTTTACCAACTATCTATTGTATTAGGAGGACAATCTTCGCCATACGAAGACAAGCCTCTAACTTCCTTTTGATTGATGGTTTTTTCCCATTGGGTTTTACCATCTCTTCAAAAGAAGTCATTGTACATGAGTACCTCATCAGGCCTTGTTGCCAGGACTCATTTGTACGATTCACCCCTAGTATCACTTAAGGGGGTGTTAGAATAAGAGAATATTCTCTTAAGTTCCACTAGGATAGACACTTGAGTTTCCACTCCTCCATGTGTCAGGAGAACTCTCAGTGGTGTCTTCATCAGGTCTGATGAGTTGTTGTAATCCAACGGCTCTCAATGATCAACTCTGCTATTTATACAGAGTTGATCCTTGGAATAAATCAATCAGTTCCACTCTTCTCTTCATATTTTGTGTAATGCTTTGCATATCTATTATTGTGAAATTCTAATGGATTATAACACAGATGTCATGGTTTGAACCTTAGACATTTCTAAGAAGATTCAAACCTCAAGCCATTGCACTGTCCTCAAGATAAAATTATTTTAGTTATCTTGTCCACCAATACGACCATATCCAACATTTGGAATAGATAGTAAAAAAGTAAACAATTTTTATATTTACTATCTATAAAATGTAATATTTAATGATAGCTATTAAAAAATATTTATTATTGGTTGAATAGAATAGCTGAGATGGTGGCCCCATTATGCTCTCAGTTATACTTCACATCTACTTTAGGAAAAAAAAGTGTTATTTTAAATTTAATTTTTAAATTTTAATAAAAAATATAAATATAAGATCGTTAAAAAGTTTTAATTTTTTTTAAAATAATAATAATAAATTAAAAAATTAACATTAACGCAATGAAGTATGTATGAGTATATTTTTAAATTTAAAATTAAAAATATTAAATATTAAAAAATTTAAAAAATATATTCGACTAATAAACCATCTAGATTGTCATCTTAAAATTATATTAAAAATGTCATAATATTATGATTTATATCTTGCAATTAAATAATTATATTAAGCTACTATTTATGATCAATACAATTTAAAAATTATAAATATAAGATCGCTAAAAAATTTAAAATGATTTAAAAATAATAATAATAGATTAAACAATTAACACAATGAGATATGTATAAGTAATTTTTTTAAATTTAAAAATAAAATATTAAATAATATATATATATATATATATATATATATATATATATATATATATATATATATATATATATTTTTGGATTAATAAACCATCTAAATTGTAATCTTAAAATTATATTTAAAATATCACAATATTGTGATTTATATCTTGCAAACAAAGCATTATATTAACCTACTATTTATGATCAATACACTTTTAAATTGAACCAAAGATGATGATCTCTAAGTTTTTGTTTTGTTTATAAAGCCTTTTATCCTCAACTAATACAAAAATATATCTGGCTTTACATTTAAACCATTTCTTGTGTTTATATTGTAATTTGTTATTTTGTAGACTTCAAAAAGGTATTTGACACAATGCCAAAGAAAAAATTATGGTGCAGAATGAAAGAGCTAGAGGTTTCAATTCACTATAGGACAGTAGTTCAAAAACTATATGAGCATGTAAAGGCTAGAATCAGAACACAAGAAGAGTTATCTGAATGTTTTGGTAGTGACATA